>OX639993.1:143512292-144119488 GCA_951828415.1 Anomoia purmunda
AACATCTCTTGTGGGAAAATTACCTAAGAAGAAAGTGTGACAGTGAAAATCACACCAAACTTTTGTTTCTAAATTTTTTTATTGCAAATAAAACTTTAATATTCAAGAGCGTCATGGAAAATCCCGTGTTTTTGTAAAGAGCATTTTTTGGTTATTACGCTTGAAGTGAAATTTTTGTACCATCACATTTCCTATGAAAAATCAATTATGAGAAATTAGGCTGTCATTTATTTCAACACAGTTCACTGCTTGAAACCTTTGCCAACAACAACAACAGCGACAACATCGCCATAAGCAATAAAAGCAAAGAGAAATATAAAGAGCAAAAATATATTTTGATGAACATTTTCAACGTCTGACTGTTTTTCAACAAGAACACAACTACTACTAACTTGCCAACAAACAAGCACACTAATTAAAATTTAAAATTAACATAAATATTGTTTGTTTGTTTTTTTTCGAGCACACACTCTTGTTACTTGTTAAATGTGTTGTTTGTCATTGTTGCGCTTTAAAATGTGCGCTTTAGTTATTTTCCATGCTTTCTATCTTCGTCTGGGGCTCCATTTAATTAATTGTTAGACTGATCTCCACTCAGTTGGTGTATGCTATTTTACAGGAAATGCGTTTTTGCACTTGGCTGTGAGCCAATGCTAAGCAGCTGTTGACTTTTGCTCAACTGTCGCCAAATATTTAGGTGGATTGGGAAGGCATGTTGCGTCTTCTGCAAGACTTCCCTATCGTCACTAAATGTTGTAAAATTCATTTGGCACCCATTACTAAAGCAACTGTGAAAATTTTCTGCAAACAATGTACGCCATGTACTGGCGTGCTGTTGAAGGGGAAAATTGCAATATGTTTTACATTGATGGCAAAATTCACAGTTAAATACATATATGTACATATAGTACGTTTAAAGTAATTTAATTGGAAATTTTCTGAAATATTTAAATACGCGTAATCATAGCTGATTGCATTTGTAAATTCATTACATACTTCAACTGTTTCAATTAATTGTAATCAAAAAGCACAACGTTTAAAATCAGGGACCGACAGCAATTGTCGTTTTTATTTTTTCACATCAAGAAATCATTGTGAAGAATTTACTCAAAACAAAACTCGAAACTAGTTCTTATGCCACATCCTATGCACATCTGATCTAATTTTTTTGTAGAAGATTTTTTTGTTTTAAAACATTTCATAAGCATAATCGTTATCTTGTGGTTTTTATTTGTTCGATCAAAAAAAAATCGTTGTTCCTGCATTTTTATTTTTTCTATCAAGTTGGTTCATAATTTTTTGTTTTTTTTTCGATACAATTTTATCCATATTTTGTGATTTATCGTTATTTTTGGATTTAAATTTTTGCGATCATATTTGGTCGATATTTTGCAATTTTTATTTTTGATCGAAAAAATAAAAATAAATATCGATAAAATATGATCAGAATAATAAAAAGCACAAAATATCGAGCGAATTCGTTCGCAAAAATAAAAATGTAAATATAACTATCAGACATCATTTAAAAAGGAAAATTACAAAACAACGGTTAAATCAAGATTTTTTATAAAAATTATAACCGTTACGACTCCTGATTAAAATCAATCCGCAATATGGCGTTAGAGTCGACTTATTAAGAATATTTATCTATCGCTATCCTGAAAGAAATAATTTCGAATTTATCCGACAGAAATAACTCAAAAAATAAAATGTTGCGTATGATCGCACCAATTATTTAAGTTAGAGAACGATTAGAAAACGTGTCGAACTCTACTGTTTTTTTCTAAAGAAGGAGGCTAGAAGGCGACTAGAGAAAAATTTAATATCTCATCGTACTCTAATGTTGAAATATATTTTTAATAGATGGAAATTTTAAGTTGATTGTTCACATAAACAATAAGTTTTAATTTTGTTTTTATATTATTTCTAGTTTATTTAATTTGCCATTTGCTTGGCTTTATCATCTACATAGAACTAACTTTCTTCAGAAAAGTCTTGAAATATAATTATATAAAATTCCCTACTGGGACAAATTAAGTCACATGATCCGCCAAAAGTAATGTTGGCTTCCAATTTCGAGTTACTACACTATATCATAAATTGTGCTGTTTAAGTCAAATATCAGTCGTTAAAAAATCGAATTACTAAAATCTTGCTAAACATTATTTACTTTATAATTATGTGTAGGAAAGTACCGAAAACATATTAGAGGAATTATTGTTTGCTTTTCTTTTTTGGTCGACAATTATTGTACCTAGAATTCAACGAAAAGTGGCGAATACAAAAACACATTAAAACTTTGAGTCCCTATGTCTACCACGGCAAACCGTCAATACTTTCTGCTCCTATTTGGCACAATTCAAGTTACAACAACAACTTCACGAAGTTTCTTAAAAATGGGAGAGCAAATTTTTTAGGCGAGACATTTGAGGACGTTCTAAAATTCTCAGGGATATGTTTTGAAAATAATCAGAACTGACCATATGTAGGGGAAAGCGGATTTCAGAACAACGTGATATTTTCGTTTTGATGAAAGCCGATTGTGTAGCGCCTGTGCGCTTTATCCGGAGTGTAACGTGTTAAAATTTTTTGCCATAGTCTGCCGCGGAGCTACTGCCGGTCTACCTACAGATAGTCAAATTTTAAGTTTGAAAGATTATTGAAGCATGCATTTTGAAAATACTTTTCAATTAAAACACCAGTTTGTTGAATAAAAAATTTCGTTAATTCGTTATTCGAAAATCAAAATTTCACAAAAAATCCACTTAATAAAAACCGAAATTCAGCTCAAACAAAACGGCCATATCCATATCATAAAAAAATGGTTACTTTTCAAAATATTATTTTACCATATGTTTATGAAGGTCTGAAATTTTCAAATGTTTTTATAAAAAGCTGTGAAACTAAATTATTTTCTAATACATGAGAAAATTAATATAAATCCGCGTTTTACATTTTTCACAGGAAGCCGTATTCGAAAAATTATTATAAATCTATAAAAGAATGCAAGAAGAATGAAAGAAGATTTTACACAAACCTAATTAAGCTTTTTATATAAAATTATCCTCTTTAAAACGTGTGAAAAATTTTTATTGAAGTTTCTATACATAGTTTTTGACTGATAGTATAATTAAAGAAAAAATAAAACATATGTGCAGATGTGAAAAACGCGAAATAATGAATTGGTTGTGCACCCAATTAACGTAGCTATTTATTTGCTTAGGCTTTTTTAGTAAAATTGTTCAATATATTTTTATCCTACTCGCATTTATGGCTTTTTTTTTACAATTAACGGAATACAAAAGAAAAACGTGATGAAGCATATCGACATATAATTATAAATTAATGCATCGTTTTGTACGCAATTTTAAGAAAAAAGTTTTGCTGATAAATTATTTATGCATTTGTGCAGTTGTACCATATTGACTTTCTCCGTTATTTGTAATTTTTTCCAAGTGGTAGGATTTTTATACACAAGTATTGAAAAATTAATTTGTTGAAAATAAATAAAGCATTATTTACAACTGTCAATTCAAAATAAATGCAAACATTCGATGGTATAAAAGCTGGTGTAAATAAAGCAAAAGAAAGCTGTATCTGTGTTAGCAGGACTTGTGGGCTTGGACTTGGAGTTTATAAATAAGGCAAGTTAGTGTGAGAACGAAAAAAATGACTGAGTACCTTCGTTTAACTCATTTAAAAATAGCTGAGCAGTTATATCGTCAATATGTGTGTAGAATAATTTAATATATTCGGTATGTGTGTGGGTAAATCCATATAAAACCGACCAATTGTTGGAATGAGGCTTTAGCATAGGAAAAAAATTAAGAACATTTTTTTAAGCTATGCAAATTTAGAAATTTCACCATTTCCCACATCTTTAAAGGTTTTCCTTAATATCTTGAAGAATTGTATCGTTAAAAAAATCGTGGTACAATACTTTTATTTAAACAAATTTCACAATTAAAAAATTTTAAAACATTTTGAGATTTAGTTTTAAAGTTTTTAAATTAAAAAATGTGAAAAGTCATACTTAGTCATAAAATACCTCTAGGTTAGGTTAGGTTTACTGTGGTAGTTCCCCAAAGGGAACTCACTTAGACATAGTAAGAGTCCGTTGTGATACCACCTAAATTTATGAACGGTAACGTGAATCGGAAAGTCAGGAAAGATTAACCTGAGAAACGTTGCGTGCCCCGAATGAAGTCACGCAAATTACCAATCTCCACTCCAAAAAGGTCTTCTGGAGAGCTAAAGAAGTACGAGCCCAGGTACTTGAACCTCAGTCTCGCAAATGCAGGGCAGCTGAGCAGAAAATGACAAGATGAATCCACCTCATCCTCCTCCATACAGCTGCGGCAGAAAGGGTCAGAGACTATTTTCAGCCTTACCGCGTGAATACCCAACGGACAATGCCCAGTCAAAACACCAACCAGGGTCGAGAGTTGTCGCTTAGTAAGCGACATCAGCTCCCTTGAGCGCCTACGGTCCACTCTCGGCCAGAGGGACCTTGCAATTCTGCATGTCGTGGCAATTTCCCAGCGCTCGCTGAGACGACATAAAGCCCATCTGTCCAGGAGAAGCCCGTAGGCAGTCAAAGGAGCCCCCACCCCCTCCCTGCAAGGAGAGATGACTTCCAGGGTACCTTGCCGAGCAAGCTCATCAGCCATGCAGTTCCCTGCGATGTCGCTATGGCCCGGTACCCAAATTAGTCTAACGTCGAGATATTCCGAGGCGGCTGCGAGGGAAGTCAGGCATTCCCTGACCAGTTTTGATCTCACCATTAGCGATCCTAAGGCCTTGATAGCGGCCTGGCTATCCGAATAAATGTTGGCCCGTCTAGAGGGCATTACATTGGTAAGTAGCCAATCGGCTGCCTCCTTTATTGCGGCCACCTCTGCTTGAAATACACTGCAGTGGTCCGGAAGCCTAAATTTACGGTTGAGGGAGAACTCATCGCAGAAGACCCCTCCCCCAACCTTACCATCCAGCTTCGAGCCATCCGTGAAAAAGTTCACCGTCCCACCGCCCCACAACCCCCCCTCCTTCCACTCCTCCCTACGCGGGATGTAAGTGGATAGGGAGCAACTACGAGCTGGAGCAGGCAGACAGTAATCTGTTTCCGGAGGTACAAAGTCGAAACTGGCCAGAATCCTAGAATGCCCAAAGGCCGAGCTGAATCTGTATCCATTGCACTCTAGCCGTGCTGCTACATGGGCTGCTGCAACCCTACCTGCAATGTCCACAGGAAGTACGTTAAGCATAACATTGAGCGCGAGAGTGGGTGTGGTCCTAAGCGCCCCACTGATCCCAATGAGCGCGGACCGCTGCACCCGCTCTAGCTGCTTAACTTTAGATACCCTGTCTAGTGAGTTCCACCAGACCACCACTCCATAAAACATTATAGGCCTTATTATAGTCTCATAAAGCCAATAATTTACCTTGGGAGAGAGGCCCCATCTCTTCCCAATAGCACCCCGACAACAGTACACCGCAACCGAAGCCTTTTTCACCCTTTCCTCAATATTTGGCCCCCAGGAGAGCTTCCTATCCAGAATCAAGCCCAGATACTTGACCCGGTCAGAAAGCACCAACTGGACGCCACCTATTGAAGGAGGATGGGCGACCGGTACTTTGTACCTCCTGGTGAATAATACCAGCTCTGTCTTGCTAGGATTTATCGCGAGTCCACACCCTGCAGACCATTTCACGATCAGATTAAGGTACCCCTGCATGATATCAAAAAGGGTACTCAAAAACTTACCCCTGACAATGAGAGCAACATCGTCAGCATAGGCAATAACCGTGCAGCCTACCCTTTCCAGCTCCTTCAGTACACCATTTAAAGCAACGACCCAAAGGAGTGGCGAGAGAACCCCTCCTTGTGGAGTGCCTCTACTCACCTTTCGCTGGATGGAGGCGCTGCCCCATTCCGCCACGACAGTTCTGTCCCGGAGAAGGTGATTGATGAGCCTTACCAGACCCGACTCAACCCCAAGTTCCGCCAAGGATCCGACTATTCCCTGTGGCTGAATGTTATTAAAGGCACCTTCTATATCCAGAAAGGCACCAACTGCAAAGTCCTTGTGTTCAAGAGACTCTTCAATGACGTTAACAACCATATGCAGGGCCGTATCCACGGAGGTAAAATACCTCTAACTAATCATAAAATATTCCCAAAATTTCATAGAATATTTTTTTTCAAAAAAATGGTTTTTAAGTTTTGAAAAAAATAAATAAATTTTCCGAAATTCTGTCGAATTTCTCGAAAGGTATTAAAGGTATAAAAATGGTGCGGGCTTTGTTTTAAATGTTATATTTAGAGGTAGGAAAATAAACCTTCTTCAAAAATAATTTTGAAAAAAATTTGTATTTTGAAATATCATATATAAAGAAATATCATATTTTTCGCTTAGTGTTTTTTTATACTATACATCTAAATAATCTTAAATGATGCTGCAATTTTTTAAATTTTATTCCTTTCAAATGTATACATTTTTTAATTAAAAAAATGAGAAGAAAAACGTTGCAAACCTTAAATAAATTTATTTTTAACCATTTTTATTTTAAGCCGAATATTCTAACTCGTCTTGATTCGTCATGCTCATCATTACTTACTTACTTAATTGGCGCAATAACCGCTCTAGTGATTTTGGCCGAACTTCTCCAACAATTTGTGGTGTGCGTCTTGATGTGTAACACAAATTGAGTGGCCTACATGTTTTACGCCGACTCCGAACTGCGGATGATTTTTGTGAGAAGTTTTTTTTTCATGGCAGAAATGCATTCGGAGGTTTGTCATTTCCATAATACCAAATGGTAGTGTAGTCTAATTGGCCTTCACTTTGTTGAATATATTCGTATAATAAAAAATTCCAGTTTATTTGGGTTATATGTATATGCCAAATTGAAAACAGAGCCAAATTGGCAGAGCATTGGGTTATTAAATAACTCGCAATAGTTTGTTGATAACATAAGTTCTCTTAGAAAACAATAATCAAATTTAATATTGATAACTTCAAAAACAAAGAAGTCGCTGGAAATTAGCTAGATCAGTTATATGGCCCGAATCGAACCAAACTTGGTAGGTAGACCATCTTGGAATAACCGTGCAAGCCAAAGGGGTAGGTAGATATCTCTAAATACTTATGGCCTCATTCAAAAAAATCAAATATATTTAAAGAGCGTTATAAAGTGACATTTTCGTACAAAATTTTCTACTTTCATATAAAGCAGTTAGAGTTTTTATGAATTTCAGTGTAAATCTTCACGCCAGGAAAATCGACATTTCTCAAGCTATAACATCACTTATTATTATTATTCTTAAAACAAAAAGTATTGAAAATCGAGTCGCGCGGCCGTTCACTAAATTACTGATTAGTCGCTTCATAAGAACATAATTAATTGATGACTGAGAAAGAGTTTAGTCGGTGAATATAAACTATATATTGTTGTTTGTAAAATTTGGCATGCCTTTTTGAACCTCATTACTCATTTTCTGATAGTAGACTGCGTCGGTTCTCTTATTTTCTATAATATTGGCGTAGCGCTCAGTCAGTATTAGGATATCAAAAAAAAAATTGCATCGACGTTTGAAACATTTGAAGGGGGATTTTCTCTTTTTTCCAATGAAATTAAAAAAAAAAACAGCACACAAATAGGCTGAGTATAAAGGTGAATTTCTTTGCAGTTTTTTCGTCTTGACTTTTTCCAAGAATTTTCAAAATGAGCGAACTAATCGGACTTTGGAAAAAAATTGTAATGTGATTTCAAGCAAATATAATATAAACACCTATAATTTTTAGCAGACATTGAATAAACAGCGCTTAGTACTATTTTCAGGTTTCACAATTACTTATTAAAAATTTTATAAACAATTTTTTTTTTTGTTGAAATTAATGAAATAAAATTATACATTGTCAAAAGCAGTCAACATATTTTTTGTGCTGCAAATATTTTAATTACCCTTTTACAACGGAACTTACCTTTTCAACTCCCATATTGATCGATAAGCCACATGCGAAACATTTAATTACATAATGAATTGACAAATCAGTGCAATGCCAAAAATTAGTTACTAATCCATTAATTAGTTTTATTAACGAATAAAAAGATTAAATTAAACTAAGCCAAAACCAATCAACAAATGCCCACCTAAAATCAAAGCCAATTATCACTAATATTTGTATCAAACGCCATTTTTTTTAACCCAAATTAGCCAAACAGCATATTTCATGGGAAAGTTAATGTGGTTTTTTTTTTAATAATGTCTTTATTATCATTTCTAATTGAATTTAGTTTACTATATATTTTTGAAATTGCTAATTTGTTTTTTTTTTTATATTTTATTATATGTATATATTCGTAAACCCATTACAAAGTTTATCTTTTTTTTAAAGCAACTAACTACATTTCTATTGTAAATAAACATTTTCGTGTACGTTTCGCTGTTGAGTGTTCGAATATTCGAATGTACATATAGTCGTAAATTTACATACATGGTTTTTAGCTACACAAGTATAATTAAACTATATAATTTTTTATAGATACAAAGTATTTATATGATATTATTTCCAGCAAATCTTATTTAATTACTAAAACTATTATTGTTCAATATTGTTCGGAAATTCCCTCCTACAAGTAATGCTTATTAATAAAATGTATACTCGGTGTTTTGCGCAATTATGTTTGCCTCATTTCATATATGTTTGGTTATACTAGTATATACCTTATTCTAGAAACTAATCTAAGGGTTTTTACGCTCTTTGAAATATTCACTTTGATTTAAACATTTTTTTGATGACATATTTTTACTTACATATAAAACATTCTTTTTTCAAAGAGTTCTGCTGTTCCGTACATACTTTCGTATTTGTTTATTTTTAAAGAAAAGTTTTAAAATTATGTAAGTTGTTGAAAATAAATCGGTGTGATACTTTGTGATTAAATTCGTTGCCTGTAATAATGTATTGATATTTTCTGTTAAGTTAATTTGAACTCAAGTCACTTCAAACAAATATGAATATATTCGTATGTTCTCGTTCTATTTGCAAGTATTGTATTTTGGAATACTTTATGTAGTTCAATTTTCATAGCCGATTTATAAACTGATGAATAGTTACATTAGCCGTATTCCTTTCGGCATCCATTAGGGAGTGGCGAATCGATGAAACATCTGGTATAAATTAGCAACAACATGAATTGTGTTTTTGTTTCCTATGTAATGTTTGTGCATCACAAACGACGAATATACACCAAAAATGCAAGCACGTGCGCCCACATGATCGTCGTTTATGTGCAGCTTAAAACTGGTATAATAGCTGCAGCATTGAATATAACGAGTTCGACCAGTTTAATGAGGTGTCACCGTACTCGCGATCGCCGAATTAAGCTGGCTATCGTTGGTGTTGCTTGTTCACACAAATTTGTTTGAACGCGAATACAGCTCAGACATGGTGAGCAGAGAAGTGGCAAGTCGAATACATTTATTATTAATAAAAACATATAATTTTTGAGCAGAAATGAAAAGCACGAATTATTCGTCTATTGATAGCTCAGAGCAAACGAAACGCAATATATGGAGTCTTAAAATTTTATTTATTCATTTCTCATTTATTCCAACAGCTAGCCGCACTTTTAACTAACGAACATTCATTTTGATAACACTGGCAAGACGTTGATTTTTTTTTTAATATTCGCAATATTTTTCATAACTCATTTTTTTCGTTAATTTTTTATAATAATATCCGTTCGTTCTATAACAAATAGCATATGAATCAAAATTTCAAACTTTTTACAATATTCTTTGGGTATTCAGTGTTGTAGGAAATTCTATTTTAGTATTATATTCTGTACGCTGCTAGAGGTTGCTATTTGACCACTTTTTTTTAACCTCAATCTTGGAAATTTTTTTTCCATTTAATCCAGTTTGAATGACAGAAAATGCCCATGAAAAAAAGTGCGTGAGACCAAAACTGTAACAAAAATCAACTATAATTTTTTCTCACTTCTGACTTACACATCGCAACTAAAAGTTCTACAAAAACTGCTTATCCAAAAGTACATTCAAATGTGTGACACTTAGATAAAATTTTTTGAAAATTTTTATAAATTATGTACCAAGGCGAATCCATACAAGGTGGTGTTATAAATACAACTACAAAATTCCTATGTATTTTGTTTTTGTTTCTGCGTAAGAGTTGTCAAAATTTAAATACATTTTGTTTTTTGCTTTTGCGGCTCTTGAAAGCTCATACGCAAAAGCAAAAACAAATACATGTAGGTGAATAAAAAAAATCAAATCAGCTGCTCTTATGCCATCACCTTCTATAAATTCGCCTTGATTGCGTACAAAGTAAATTTATTTGTTTTTTTTTTGTGGCATATATTTCTGTTGCTCAAACAGCCGACAAAACAAATTAGGAATGACACTTGAAACACAGGCGAAGAAATTTTAAGGAAAATAAGTAATCTGCCATTAAGACTCAGGCTCAGTACATTTTCTATCGATGGGGTAATGCCGGATTACTGTTTACTGCTATTATCCAGAACTTGTCTAATCCTTATGTATTTTTTATTTGAGGGTATCAAAAAGTGAACTAAATCAAATATTCAATAAACCATATTCAGTCAATTGTAAAATCAACCTTTACTTACCATGACTGAAATATTTTTAATATCAAAAATCCATTGCGTGTGATATTCTATATATATATTGATTTTTCTTTCACGCTACTTGGCCTTTTTGTTTAATATTTAAGATAAAAAAAGCGCGCTCTGATAAAAAAAAAATATAAGAGCTCAGTTATAATAAAACAAACGATTAAACTTGTTATACACAAACTCATATTCGGAGAACATTCCACAATTTAAAATAGAAAATTTTGCATTTAGTTTAACGTTGGCAACTACAAAATCGTAAATAGAAAATATATTCTTCACTCTCACCCAATTATCCTTTAACCAAACATGGTATTTATCTTACGGTTTTTTACGCCCATGTTCTATAAATCCACACACAAGCTATTCATAAAAGTAGGTACGCTTTTGTTAACAAACTATTTACTTAATTATAAGTTAGTTATAAACTCAATTTGCATAACAGTTAAACGATTCCTATCTCCCATTATCTAAGCACATACACACATACATACTTGCCTAAAGATATACATATACAAGTAAGTATGTATGTGTGTATATGTACAAACATTTTCATACCTTTTCAATCTACATACCTTGATAATAGTTACTTTTCGTATATTCGCATTTTAATACAATCTATTTCGCTTAATTTTGAACGCAATAACATTAACAAATTTTGCCAAGCAAATTAAAACCGAATGACGTACGAAAAACAACGTTAGTTGAGCTACAACTCTAATAAAGAGGACAACTAGCGATGATAGGAAAAGGAGTAGTGCCTCTATCAAAAATGAGATAATAATAAATAAAATAGCTACAGCGCTAGTACCAAATTTGGGATTCTATAGTTTTGACAATTTTCTCAAATGCTTTGTAAAATGTGGAATGAAGTTGCCATATTTCAGAAGTATGTGCGAATATATACAGTGGTGCAAAAAACTATAGACATGCGAACTTTCGTAAAGTTTTGGCAATTGAATAGAACTGAAGATGACACAAAGCTGAAACCGGTTTGTACCCAAACCAAACTTAACAAGGGCTGACGGAAAATCGTTCTAATATATCCTGTCGGAAAAGCAGCAGAGCATAAAGATACAATTTTTTTTTTTCAATTTAATTTTTTTTTTCAAGTCCAGCATTACATAAAAAGTAGCACTTAAAATTTTTTACTTTAACTAGAGAAAAATAATAAATTCACTCCAAAAATTATGTTCAGAATTTTTTAAGGAATTTTAGATATACAGTTTTATATTTTAGTGAAATAACGTGCAAATTTGAAGCAACCAAATATCGTATTAATTTTTCGTGATGCTTACTTCGCTTTATTTCATAGTATAATAAACAAATAAAAAACAAATTTCAAGCATACTGTAAATCAAAAAAATCATCCAAATTATATATGCTCTCCAAACGTGCACTTTATTTTATTCGCCATCAAATTTAAAACAACCACATCTTAATTCTTCTAAAAATTCTGAAAGAATTTTTTTTTTAATTTTGATGAAATTTTTTTCAATTTCTCAAATTCAGTAGTCGAAGAGTCCATATTTTGCCCGAAAAATTAAAACGACTGTTATGATTTTGAAAAACTCTAATATTATAGTATTTATAAATACGAATAGCTCATATAACTTATAGTATGACAACTGTCAAATGAACCGGCGAAGTTTTATGTCAAATTATAAATTTGACTGTTAACAGCAGCAAACGGACACATCTTTGACGTTGTCAACGAAAACTGATGAGTTTTGAATAGGTGGTTCCCGCAAAAGACCGATAATTTTTTCGAATTTGGCATCTGCTGCGAAGAGAATGTCATCTCTTATTGGCTCAGATTTTAAAATTGAAATGTCAAATAAATTCTTACACATTTTTGGATTGCTGTGCTCGCAAAACCATCTGAACTCTGGTAAAGAAAGTGTCGCTAATTATATCAGCTCCGTGAAGTGAAAACTTGTGGCGGAATGGAATCTTAGTAGTTTTTTGTACAACCGCTCATGCTCTTCAGCTGCTGCTCAGCTGTTGGAATATTCGACTCGAGAACCTTCCAGAGTTGTCATGATTTTGAACTTCTGGCGAACAAATTTCATGAAAGATCGAAAATTAATTTAAATCTAGGACGCACTATTGGATTTTCCATTTCGAAATTTGTAATCAGCAAACTTATGAAAATTCAGCAATTTTGTATATTCCTGAAGGGCATATTAAATTCCTTGTTTAAAGTTTTTTTAAATATGTACATTTTATAAATTATATGATGCAAAATATTAATCCTTGACCTTTTAATACACTATATGTTATTTGGAACAACTGAGTAAATAGTTGTGAATGTTTTTAATTTTTCATTATAATTTTCTTCGAAATATGTTTTCAATTTAAATATTTTCTCTCGATTGAAAATACTAAATTGGGTCATCAAGATAAAAATATTAAAAATTTGCATGTCATCGTATTGCGCCAAGTTTAATTTAATTTAATTTTTTTAAATGATTTTCAATAGAATGTACTGTATTAGTCAGAACAATGATTTTGAAAGAATGGAGATTCTAATAATGTTTCTAAAAATATTAATACCGTTTTATAAAAAAAAAAACAAAAAAAAAACTAGAATGGTAAGAAAGCATCATAACTACTCAGTGTCTATAAAATAGGCACAATTGGAAATACCAATCGTGAGGAAATAAATAAAGTCCAGACAAATTCTAAAAGAGTTAATAACTGTAACTTCCGAAATATTTCGAATTTCGAAAAATCGTGTAACTTATTTTTTAACGCTGTGAACTAGAAAAGAAAAATTTCTCAAAACAATACTTAGAATTCGTAAAAATTGTGGGTATTTTCATATATTTTTACTCAGTTGCTAAATTGCAGTTATTATCGTAGAGAACCCTTTGTATTAATTTATGGTAAAGCTCGATCCTATCCATTATTTATATCTTTAGAAACAAATATTTCTAGAAATGTAAGCGGTGTTATTAAAGTATTGATAATTAAGTGAAATCGTCATTTTCCGTAAGTAGAAAGTAATACCAAACCGGCCATTAATGGTATAATTGAAAGTTTCTGTTAAAAAATTTTTAAGAAACCTATCAACACTTAACGGTTCGAACATTGAACTAAAAAAATAATAATCAGTTTTTAGTTCGTTGGATATTTTTGAATAAGAATCGCTTTCTTATGATAATTTATTAAAATTTTTCAAAAAATAAATTGTCAAAACTTGTAAATTGTCACGTTTCCATTATTTTTTCAACCACTGTATCTACAAGGGCATTAAGGTAAGTAAAGTGGAAATTAATGTAAAATTATCACTTTCATAATTTTTTTGAAAGCACGCTGAACTTTGGAATGGATTGGATAAATTGTTTAGGGTTATGAGTTAAAAAAGTATACCTAAATATATTCGATATATGTACATATGTAAATACTTAAGCAGCTTATAAAGAAAGTGATGCTTCTTTTGTTAGTTGTTTATATTAATGGAGTTTGAGTTAAGAATATGGCTGTTGATGTAGGCGTAGCCGCTATCATCGCTCATTCTATTCGGCTACGGTTCGTCAAACAATTTTAATAACAAAGGTGATTAATATGCTTAAAATTAAAATTAAAAAAATCTACTTAAACGACTAGTGCACATCATTTTGTATCACACACGGAGTATAGCTTTGAATACACTGGTAAAAAAATAAATTGAAAAAATGAATAAAGTGGCCTGCTTCAAACTATGGAGTATTCCGATAAAGATGATATTTCTTTTAAATACAATAGAAAATATTCCACTCTAAACTGTACTTATATTAAAAATGAACTAAAAATTTATGTGAAATAAATCAAGTTTAGAAAGTTTTCAATAAGTCCCTATCATATAGCCATGGTAAGATGGCAACTGTAAATTTATCTAAGGCTGGCAAAAGTTAGAAAATGCTATTTGATATCAACTCGATGACTATAAATTTGCGGAAGGTTGAAAGAAAGTCTTTGTTTTATGCTTGTTAATGAGAGAGTAATAACCAAGCATTTTTATATTGTATTTTGCTATCATGAATTATCAGACTAAACTAAAGACAAATAATAGCTAATGACATTTACACAGGACGAGACACAAGCGACTCATTCGACTGTAATCCAAGTCCTTTCAGAAGTTTCCACATTCCTAACTCCCCTACTGTGGTATCTCGTAGCAGACGAACTCATAACCACATCAAGTGAGTTTGGTTACGATGCTATCGGCTACACCGAAAACCTGACAATTATCATTGCGTGGAAATTCGGCAGTACTATCTCCGACATCATAATTTGCCACTTCACGTGATTGCGGTCTAGTGCGTCAAAGCAAGAATGATAGAATACAAGATTGCCCTGATTGATCTGGAATTCGGAGAGTAACTTGACTGTAGCGTCACACCAGATTTACCGGTAGAGAAGAATGAGAGAAAACACGTTGGTATGCATGCTAGAAAGAATACACACTAAAATTGTTAAACACGTTGAAAAGAATACACATGTTTGTGATTATACATACATACATACACGGTTTTAGTGACGTGGAAATTTTGTCAGAATTTCCAAGAGAGGGTTAGCTCTACCAGAATCAGCGCCATCTTCTGTATTTTTTTCACCATGGTGTCAAAGTGGGTCTTACGAAAAACCCTCGGAAGGTCGTTCTTGCACCGATCACGAGAAGGTAAAACTCGAACTTTAGTTCCATTGTATCCTCGAAAAGATAATACTTATACGAGGCCAAATATCTGGATGTAACGTTCGTTAAGAGACTATGAAAGTTGGAGTTCCCATCATGACAATACTATAAATAAAGTCATATGGTTCATGTAGGTTGGTAAAAGACTTTTAAGCAGTCATGGGATGGATTTGGACTCAAAGTTGATAGGGTGGCTCTACGTTCGGCACCTCTGAAACCTCTTTATGGGCCTGTCTTACGGTTAAATAAATTACGGAGGCTAGCGGCATCTATCAGAACTTATCTAACTGTAGCTATGGTGTAACTTTAATGAGTACCTCCTCTCCTACTGCGAAGAATTCCCGAAATGGAAAGTTGTAAAACCTCGATCTCAGACACTAAAGAAATATACGTTGGTAGAAAATGCATTGTTAAATTGTCTCAACAGAATAGTTGGACCACAGATGTATGCAATGTTAACCAGAAGAATTTTGGATTTTACCCGTCTTTTGTTTGACAACCAAATCGCAATATTCGATTTAACTTATTAATTTGGTTTTATTAAACTTTTTAAACAGTGGTTCAGAAGTTTCTGCATGAAAAGATAATATTTAAATAATATATTAAATATGCGCGACAAACTGCAACCATTTTGTGTCCTCGTAAGCAATCCTTTACAAAGATATCAAAACTGTTATTATTTTATGTGCCTACTTTTAGGCTGAATGCAATGGAATTAACAGTGTGAGCGATATGTGGTGTATAGCCGAACGGTTGGCATTTACTTAAATATGAGATGTGTGATATGCGAAGTATTGGAAGCCACAAACTTTATATTAATTAATAAATAAAATGTGCGTCGTATAAACCTTATCTTTAAAATATTTTACTCATTGGAAAAATCTTATATGAAAACGTTGATTAAAAATGAAAATGGTTCGCTATTAATCTCGTTTGTTCACCAATTTCTCATTTACTACCCCAGAATAGTAAATTATCTACAATAGATAGGTAAAGTTTTAATTTCCCTTATAACTGACTTCGAACTTCTCAAATAAATACAAACATTTGTATAACATGAATCTAATTGCAAAAACCGAGAAACCGTATGTTTACCTTTAAACTTTCATTCCTATAATATTCTTCAGACGCTGTGCATCTTTCGCCTTTCAACTAAGTGCCTGTTGACCCACGCCGGCCTTTCTTTATCTTTTATCCTTTTAGCTCGTGCCAGCCTTCATCTGGTTTCATTCTCAATATCCAGAGCATAATATTAACAATTTTACGTGCGCGCACTATCGGTCTCTAGTTAAGAATTTAAGTTAAGAATAAAAACAAATTGCAAATTCAATTTACTACTTTCAGCCGAAAATTATAGTTGATAAAAAAAAAAATAGCATAGCTTGCTAGCTTTCTCAAACTTTAATTTTAAGTAGATGAACTTTATTTTCTCTATTATTATTGTTAGTGCTAACTTTGTGTATACTTGTACAGACCATATCTATTGTAGAAGAGCACTGCAATTTTGGTCGTAATTTTATGCATACGCTGCCCTTGCATTGTAGTCGCATTTAATTTTCATGCAAATGAGTTCATTTTGCGGAATTCCCATTTTCTGCTGCTTCCAATTTTTGCATCTCTCTTTGCTTTAACTGGTTTTGTTTTTTTTTTTTTAATTAAGTTTTTTTCTCTATTACGTAAGTAAGTCTTAATTAGTTCAAGCTCTGCATTTGTACTCTGACCTTTTGCGAGCAACGCATCCTCTCAACTCTTATCCAATTAAAGTATCCTACAACTCGCGCGCCTTCTGCCAACTAGTTGCAACATCTACTTCTTTTGTTATGCTGACATTTAATTGAAACCGTGACTTTGCCGCAGGCTCTCTTAGCGCTACTGTTAATCCTTCACGTCACTGCCTACATGGACTGGCATAGCGAAAGCCTTAGCTGTTGCTTGTATCAACGTCACTTTTGTGTACGCCCTCTTTGTCGTCCGTTGCGTAATGCAATTGATTGGTATTTTTCCTCTTACTTTTTTATTATGCGCTTTGTATAGAGTACGACTTTTGTCACCACTCTGCGTGTACGTTGTCCGATGGCAGGTTCGCATCACGTCTCTCAATCCTCTGATCTCTATCATACGCTGCCGCGCGTCACCCTGGACTCGCTGCTTCAACATTGCCACCCTCATTCCAGTGTTATGTTCTCCGGCCAGTCTATACAAAGACAATATCTGCGCGATCTGATTTCGTTGTGGGCGGTTGTCGTTGAAACGCGTAGACATTAACCAGTAATTGCGCCATGAAAATCAAGCAAAATAAAACGATTAAAAGGATATACAACAAAATATCGCGCACCATGCCGACGCGTCGACCCAGTTTGCAATTCGCAATGCGTGCGTTAATGAGTAAACGATGTTGGCGTTATTTTGCAGCGAAACGGAAATGTAAGCGCGTTTGTGACTCCCTACCTAGCGTGTGTAACCGCTTCACTTAGCGGCAGGGTAAATCCGAGCGCGCAATTTTATTTATTTGGGGCAAAGTGTAGCGCGTGCGGCGGTTGCTGCCACTTCAAGTGGCAAAGATGTAACGGATAATCAAAGCGCCTTGTAGTTTTAGTCGTCGTCGTCGTCTCCTTCGCTGTCTCTTTTATAGCTTCCTTCCACAGTTTGATTGCTTACAACACTTGCCGCTCGCTATTTCCGTGGCAGACACCTTCGCTACGTTTGAATGAATTTACACTTCTTAGCGCAAGACGTTGCTTAGTACCGCTGTTAGCTTAATGCGCTTACAATGGCTGCTCTGCGTTTTGTATAAAGTTATTGGAATAGGCAAAATGTGAAAATCGTGTCGCGTCAACTTCGAGCGCCACATTTTGTATGTGCGCTGCCTTCAAGAGCTGCACCCGCTGTTATAAATTCTGCTGCGGTTACTCAGACGCCTAGCTCTGTACGGCGTCTTGCGTTGCCTAAACGCAAAAGTCTTGGAAACCTTTGTGTCAGCTCGGCCAGCTCGGATTGACTAAGGGTGTTTGCTCCACTTTCCGTAGTTCTACCTATTACTTTTTCTTCCGCAAATGCAAGGCGATGTGGTAAATACTGCAAGTAAAGAACAGAAAAAAATGTAGTCATGATACGCCCCTTGCAAGTGAAACAAATGCAAAAAAAATTTAAATTGAAATGTAATAAAGCTGCTGAGAAAATGTAGATGTTGCAAAAAAAAAAAAAACACAACAAAGTAGTGAAAATGGCAAGCAACAAAAAACGTCATTAAGGTAAACACCAACTGTGCACACACAATAAACCAAATAACAACAAACAAATAGTAGTAAAGAAATCCTAGAATAAAAGTAAAATTACGAATGCACGGCAGATGCATGTTTATCCATAGACACATACACACACATACACACGCATATACATTTGCATATATTCCCTGTAGGAAATAGCATTACTCAAAAAACAATTTAAAACCTAATTTTTCACCAACACCACAAGCGGTTGAAATTTTTTTCTTTTTTCTTGTAAGCAACTAACTTTGCTAATATGGCGATCTTCTAGGGGCAAGTCAATTATCTGGCTCTGCTTTTGATTTCAAATACATCAAACTTATTTTTTTCCAGCTGCAGTAAAATGTTCAAACTATTTGAAATTCCGTGTTTTCGAACTCTTTGAAAACTATTCGAATTACCAACTACAGGTTTAAACTGTCTGTTTAAACTTATTTAAAAATATGTAAATGTAAAGAAGACATTTATAGTAACTATAAAACTTTTATTTTTTCAATTAAACAAATATACATTTTAATTTCAATTCAGTACAATTTAAAAATAATTACACCGCTATTTCGAGCATCAATTTTTGAAAGTATTGGGAGTGTGGGCTTCTTGTTCCACAATTTCAAAAAAATCAGGGGTACCATCTGAGCTCAAACACACAAATTCCTTAAATTTTTTGTATGGGTAGGGTTTTGAGAAGACGGTAGTTTTGAGTTTTTCTCTTTGTTTTTTTGTGCATCACTTCGTTAACAATTTTGTATTGCATAACAGTGCATAAAGCTTGAAGGGATTGGTTAAAAATATGCAGAGTTATGCTGCTCAAAATTTGACATATTTTAATTTTGGTTTTAAATTTTTTTGTAGAAGAATTTTTGTGATTTTTTTAATTTCTTAATTTTTTGTTAAAAAGAAATAGCTACAGAACAAAACTGAAGAAATTCGCAAAAATTCCAAAAAACAAAAACAACTTTTAAACTCATGCTGCTTTATAGCGGCTCGAAACTAAACCTTTTTTAAATTTTGGTTTTTAGGGTTTTTTATAACTTATGCAATTTTTTTTTAATTTCGGACTTTTATGCTAAAAAAATAACTTATATAAATAACTTAAAAAAAATCGCAACTTTTCTAAACAACAATACTTTTAAAACTATGCTGGGATAAGCTGCTCAAAATAAATTTTTTTTTAATTTTGGTTTTAAAGTTTACTTAGAAATTTTGCAATTTTTTAGTTTGTTAATTTTATGGGAAAAAATTTAAATTAAACGTTTTTTTTCATTTTGGAATTAAATGTTTTCTTCAGAATTTTTGCAATTTTTTAATTTTTTAATTTCTTAATTTTATGTTAAAAAACATAAATTATATAAATAACTTTAAAAAAAATCACTACGATTCTAAAAAATAATATTTTAAAAGCATGCCAACTGCTCAAAATGAAACTTTTTTAAAATTTGGTTTTAAATTTTTGTTTTCAAAATCTTTGCGATTATTTTAATTTTTAATTTTATCTATCTTAAAAAAACTATTAATATAAATAAATATTTAAAATAACTAATATATTTTAAAAAATGGCAAAAATTAAAAAAACTTTTAAAATGAAAATTCAAGGAACCGTTTCATTTAGACCAGCCGTAACTCTGCGTGTTTAAACCAAATGTATATGTATATATAGCTAGTATTTATCTGAAAAAAACTAATTGCATTTATATAAAGAGATACTACATATATATAATTTATTGAATATATATTTTCCAACCGAAAAATTTTAATAATAATGTGTACTACATATATACATACTTGGTGCAAGTTAGATCAACAATAATTAATTTAACATGTATTTGTTTCAAAGCAATTGGTTTCCAACTACTTTTTATATTGGTAAATTTTTTAGACTGACTGCTTTTTTTACCGACAGGGTACGTACATATTGTACATGTGAAGTAGTTGTGTAAGCGCCAACAAAAACAGTGAAGTAAAATTGTTGAATTTTCATGCAACATCCTCAACTATTGTAAGTACTGCCAAACAAAGCGGCAGCAATATGCACTCCATGGCACTCCATGTGGCTACATAACAACGGAAAAATACTTGTACTTTCACATATACACATATACATACACATGTAGATTTTAACATACAGATTTGCATATCTTACATTTGCAACATAAAGTGGTATGCCATGAGAGTACTCTTTGACGTATGTGCCACGTACCGAGAACGAGAATTCATACAACATAATAGCATTCTAGCTATATATATGTGAATTTGAATTTACAACTGCAAAAAAACATAAACAACGACGAATACTCTTAAAAACTGGATCAGCACTCAGAACAATATCGAATAAGAGTAGGAATGTAACTAAAATTTTGCGTTAAAAACCAAAGCAACTGAATTTGGAAATCTTACCAGAAGACAATTTTGAATATACGTTAGTAGTCCCGCAAGTAACCATAAACTTCCATTAGACGGCATGATGTTCGAAAATTAGGTAATTGTTAAGCTAAACAACAATAAAAATTTCGCCAACCATTTTCAAATTAACAGCGCCTCAAGGAAATCTGTTTTGTGAGCGATGATTTTTTACGATTTTAAATGCTGCTGGAGAGGTCATAGTCCCTAAATTGCAGCGTCAAGCGTCAACGAACTGTCAAAATTTCTCATGCCTATACAATTTGTTTGGGGCATCCAACAATAGTGCGGCGCTAGCGTCAAGCAAATAGAATTTTCAATTTTAACAGTGCGTTAGATGAGAAGTGAGAAAGAAGAGAACAAAAATGAGAGCGATGAAATGGCAAATAAAGTAAAACACCAAAAAAGAACTTCGAGGGAATGAGAAAGTATTACGCGCGTTAGAATTTAGGTACTACAGTAACTCAAAACCAAAGCTTAGAATGGCTTCGTTCAGCCTTTGGCAATCAAATGATGAGCTTTGCCGAAATTAACAGCAGATGCCTCAGTCTCAATGATGAATTTCGCCAACGTCATCTATCAACTCCTGTGCGCGAAATTGGAAGATATAAACATCCAGCATATGGGCAAAAGTTAAATACCAATGGTTTTTCATGACCATTTAGTAGTGAGAAAAGTCTGCATATTATCAAAACAGGTGACGAAACTAAGACCTATAAATGTAACACTGAAACAAAACAACTACGCACTTATCAATTCGAAAATCATTATCATTTGCTCTTCTGTAAATAGTATACACCACTTTTCTTGTCAAAAGTCATCGGCAAAATCGAGAAAAAATAAGAAAACGTCGCGTCATCCCCCACCACGGCAACGCTTGATTATTTGAAAGAGAAAAAAAATCAACACTATTTCTTATTTCACATCGGCTTAATCTAACTCCTAATGACTTCTTCCTGTTCTCGTTTGTTAAAAACAAAATGCACAATAATAATTTTTCGATATCTGAAGAGACTTTTGAGGCATTCAGAAGCCATGTAGTTTATTGTGATACCACTAATGCCGCGTGCTCGTAACGATATTTCGCATGCTGCCGAATTCCACTCCTGATCGCTCTTCGGGGGTCTTAATGAAGTGAGAGCCAAAGTGCTAAGACCTAAGCCTCGCAAAAGCAGGGCAACTGAAGAGAATATGAAAGAAGAATTTCACCGCGTCATCCTTCTCCAGACAGCTGCGACAAATCGAATAAGAAGTTATATTAAGCTGGTGATGAACGAGAGATAGCCTTTTAATAGCGCGTGGATTTCTCCGGTCAGTTCGTACTTGCAGCTCTTGTTTGCCCACTACTCGCTAGACTGACAAAGAGCCCACATGGAAAATGGAAGTCACCTGGCAAAAGAAATTCCCACTTTCTTTATCCTCGGAGCCATACCCTCAAGGGTCCCCTTGCCGAACCAGACAATTTCCAGCACCGCTGTAACCTTGGTACCCAAATAAGTCTAATATGCATAGGCTAACCATTAAAGGTCTTGATTGCCACCTGGCTATCAGAATAAATGTTGAATGTTGAAATGTTGTAGCTATCTCAGCTTGAAATATACATACTACAGTAGCGTGAAAGCCTCAATTTTTAGCTAACGAAGTGCAATTGAAATGTAGGTACTATGAAAAAATCATTTGCGCATTCCGACCTTTCATTGGAGATCTCTTTTTGACCAACAGCAATTTGCATACATACGTAGAGCCAAACGAAACATCAGCATGCTTTCAAAGCCATCGAGAAAAGCAGGGAAAAAGTCTTAGCTACGTTGTTGCGTAGTTTATCCAAACAAACCAATTTGGAGCATGTAATGCATGGAAGAAATTGCAGCAACAAAAAAAAACTTTCAAAAAGCTAGAACTCCTTTTTATGTGTGCATTTGACAGCTAAATTGAATACACACAAATTTATACCGGCTCTTACATAGCAACGTACGATTACTATTCCTTTCTCAGCCACTTTTTTGGGTTCGCTGAAAGCCTATAATAACTTCTTCAGCGGCGATACGCAGTGAGGGAGAAATGTGCTACTAATGCTCACGAATTCCATTTTACTGAAAGGTGCTCTTAGTGAGCAGGTGTGTAAGTCGAGTGGCGAAGTTAGCTTCCGACGTCCAGCTTCCCTTGGATATTGAGATGCACTTAGATAATGATCGCAGTCGATGTTTGGTCCTTGGAGTGTACGTACGTCTAAAACACGGGAAACATGCCTTCCATCTATCGCAATATGATCGATTTAGTTTTGCGCTTCTCGAACTTTTAGTGTCATCAAATACGGAGAGATAAACCTCCATCATGATGATATTTTCAGTTTTATTCGAACTTAGGAAATTGTTTAGTTATTTCTACTTGCTTGTAGACCTCAGGGGATTTCCTGAGAGGCAAGCAAATAATAAACTATGCAGCTATTTCATGATTGTAATCATCTGCATTTATATGCAGGTATGTTGGACGGGAAATGATACGCAACCGCATTGAATGCAATGTCTAGCTGGGTTAGCTGTCAAACAAATAACGGCAAGCAACAGAAGCTAACTTTAGAGAGCAAATTGGAATGTGAAATGAAGAAATGGGAGAATGATAAATGGAAAAGTAAATTTCTTAGCAAATATTTGCTAGAGTACAAACAACACCTGACCACCACTACTCCCACAAGAATGCAATAGAACTCAACCAACGCCTTTACACTAACACCAACGTAGCAGAAGTAGCAGTGCATATAACTAACTATGCAACTGGATGAACAACCCAAAAGAGGAGTAAGTACATAGACTGTGCGTAAATGAGTGCATTTTAAAATGTAGAGCAAACTTTTTCAAACAAGTGAATGGTGTATTGCCACAAGGACTGGCAATAAGCCGGTAATATTTACCTGTAACGAGACCGCAAGCTGCCTACAAAAGATGTGTGAGAGATAGCGCAGTCAGTATATGCGCTTTGTCTACCTACGTTTACAAGTATAGCAACGCGTTGTTAAACAAACGAGTTTCACAGAACTCCAACTCATTATTTGTCGTTTTTATGAATGCCAACCGAACCAGCGTTAGCGCCTTTTCCACTTTTTCACTTTTCATCTGATATCACAGACGTTTTCACACGCCCGATGTTTTATTTCGATGGATAATTTTTTCATAGCAAATATAAACCACATTTTTCTGAGAGCATTTCAGTTGTATAATTACATACCTAGATCTAAGTAATAAAATTCCAGTAGTGAAGAGAAACTTCGCCACATTTTTCATTCAATTACTTTCGCAGTAATATCAGTGAATTTATTATTGTAACAGCAACTGAGTAGTAAAGTTATCTAAACTGAGTATCTAAAAGTTGCGCCATTCAAAAATATATTTCGAAAAAGTTTCAATAATTTTAGGTAGCGAATTTATTTTTGTTGTTGTCCAGTCAAAAAACTTCAAACTACTAAATGGCTGACTGAAAAATAAGTAAAACATTTTTGGAACTAAGTTGCCAGCATGACGTTCAGCAAGCTTTAAAAACGTAAGCTTAATTTGACACAAAAAACTTTATTTTTTGTCAAACTTTTGCATTCTTCCAAAATCCTACACGTCATGCATTTTTGTATTAAATTGCATTAGTGTGTGTGTGTGTGTGTGTGTGTAGCGGATGGCAGATACCGCAGAGTGCGCTATTGAATTTTGCGGTCAGTTTATAAAATCGAAAATGTATTTACCAAATGTATTTCCAAAAATAGTAAAACAAAAATATTTTCAGTAATAATTTCTGATTGGTTAAATGTAAAAATTTACATTATTTTATAAAACCAAATTTCGTTTGATAGCAAAATCGACTTCATGAACTTATTTTATTTATCTACTAAGCTCGCCTATTCCCGCGTCACCTTATAAGGTAATAATGGACTTGCTATGGCAGAGGAGACTGTAATAATCGGCGATTCCTCAAAATTACTTCCTGGTCTGCCGCACTAGCCTTATTGAGCACCGAAGACGTTTGTGAAAATTACAATTACAAAATTACTCCTAGGATTCGACCCTTTAGGTAGTTCTAGTCTATCACTGCAAAACTACTCTGCTAGTGAGAAGGTTGTGGGCAAGTAAGAGGCTAGTACTAACCACACTTTCTGGGCAAAAGCCAAAAAGTTCTTAGTGGAAATGGTTTCACTGTCCCTGCCCCCCGGACTCAATTCTGACTCTTCGACACACTCCTGCCATTTAAAAGTAAGATTTACGACAAGATTTGCATTAGAAAGGGTGACTTCCCGACTGACAAGCGGACTGATCTAACCTATGGGAGGAATCTTTCAGAGGAGGGTGCTTTATACTCAGTGAAAAGTAAGAAGCCTTCCACTTCTTTTACGGCCACACTACCTGGGGACAAAGCAACCTTTCGCTTATATGGTATACGTGGTGCCTACGACAGTGCGCTCTCTTAGCAGAAATGGGACCTGTTAAACATTAAGTTGTGGACGGTCCGCCGTCGGGTTCTGCTGGGGAACCCGAAGCCTCCACCGGATTGCTCTGACGTCGGGTGGCATAGATGCGACAAAATTGTAACCAAGCTGGGAGAGTTGTGGTCCAGAGCGCGTTTAAATGAGACGAAAAGATAATCCTTACTAACCGAGATTGAAAACTGGGAGAACCTATAGGCAGGCGCAGGGTTACAGTGCTTGTTCTTAATGAAAAAACCCCCTAGCAAAACTATGCATTATCGACAAAAGATGTTGAAACAAAATTATTCCTGTAGACTCAATAGGAGCCGCTGCGGAGGGAATGGAATACTCTATAGACTGTGGAGTGGCTTCTAGCTCGGTAATGGTAGATGAGTTCGTTGAGCCTGTTGGTGTGGCGAAGACTCTGAACCTTCTCGAGTGTAACACGGGGCTAAGTTCTTGCCGATTAGTAAATAACCACATACAATTCTATCTTGGTAGATATCTTAACGAAGCGCACTATTTTTTGCCCTGTATTATTTATTTTTCTTCGTTTAATTTTAATTTAAAAAATATATAGTTCGTTCTATAATAAAAAACGGTTAATAAAAGACTTTAACGTTGTTCGAAAACGCGAAAAAAAATTAGCCTTAACACAAATTTTAAAAAATTTTGATATTTTTTGCGACATTCTGCGGCAATTTTTTTATATACATATAACACATAACACCTTCAGTAAAAAATGTGTCAAAAATCAATGGTAATTTGTAGCCACGCGAGACTTGTACTTTATTAAACTAAAACTAGACGTTAAACTAAATATCTAAATAGGTTCTGAGTCTAAGTGAGTTTCACCACCGACTAACCAAACCTAACCTAGGCTTGTGGTTAGATCAAATATTTATAATATGTAAGTATTAAATATCTGTATTCTCTTAAAACTTAATTTTTCTATACAGCCTGCTAACATTTGTTAAACGGTATGCGGCAGTTATGCTAAAAGCATGCAACCAGGAAGTGTTTCTTAACCTTTATAAGACAACCCACAACTTGCACCTCACACAAAAGAAAATTGTCTTTGTGTTTAGTTTCTGTGTCACAAAGGCTGTGAACAAATAAAAATTTATCGTTTATGCGGGTAGCAAGCAACGTCGCCATCATTCTATTCATCACAAAGGTTGTATGTCTTTTTTTTTTCTTTTGAACTTTTTAAATGGCAACTATGGAAACCAGCTATGAATAACGCTACAGCAATACAAATTTAAAAAAATAACAATACATGAAATTGAACATACCCAACTACACACATACATACATATATGCGGGTATGCACCCAAAGGAGAGGGCTTTGAACCCCCTAAAATTTTGACAGGAATTGCAAAAAATTAAAACTGCAATCATTAGTTCAAAATAAGTACACAAAACTATATAATAATAATAACGTATCCATGTTTGGAAATAAATATATATTGTCGATTTGCCTGAAATTGCCTGGAATCAACCCATTTCGATTGGAATCAAATGCACTCAGAAGTTTTCCATATGTTATAAATACATATATTAGTTTGTCAACGAAATCAAATTTAAAAACGGTACTTTAAAAAGTTATTCAAAATTAAAAATATTACAATTTTTCCAGTTTTTCAAATACATTTTTTTGCCTATCACAAAAACTTGTATAATTACACAAAAAATTATAGAATTGTTTGAAAGAGGATACTTGAGATTATAAAAAATTTTTAAACTAAAAAAATCCTTCAAAAATCAAATAAAATTAAATTATGAAATTTTTTGAAGTTTAATAAATGAAAAACTAATAATTTACTTTGTTCAATTTTTACAAAGCGCCTCTATATGTTCTTATAAGATCATAGAATTTTAAAGAAGTCTATTTTCTTGTGTTTTGTAAGAAATTAATTTTTGAATTTAAGAATTTAAGAAAAACATTTTGTTTGCTACACAACCTCTTAATTAAATAGTGCCAAATTAATATTAAATTTTATAATGTTGATCAATAAGTATCAAATTTAAGAACTTAGAAGGAAGAAAGTAATTATGTTACTCAAATTTGTGGGATTGCATGTTATATATGGGTCATTCCATGCAAAATTTACACATGTTTGTTTTGGAAAAACATATTTTTTTCGCGTTCTATATTGAAAAAAAATTGTCCCGTATTTTTTTAATTTAATATGATACTTAAAATCTTCGAGAAACGAATTTTCGAATTTTTGAAATCTTGAAAAAGACGTTTTTTCAGTATTCCACAATAAAAAAGTTTTGGTCATACAAATTCTTCCTATACTGAAAATTTGCGTTATTCCCCAGTCTTCGCAACACAGCTAAGTAGACGTTCTGAGAGTCTTTTTTTTTATAACAAATTAGTTTTTTTTCTAAACAATTAAACTTTTTCCAAATTTGGGACTAATTTTTTTACTTTTTTTTATTTTAATATGATTGCCTGTGGTTACTATATAACCTGTGAAAAATTTGCGATGTCGAAATGAAAACTTCGGTAGTTGTGAATTTTTTTATCTTTACGCACGCATCGCCGCTAGCTAACGAGCGAGCGCACTCTGAGGCTGAACTTGCTTGGACCTGCACGGACATGTAGCGCCGATAATGGAATAACGCAAATTTTCAGTACAGGAAGAATTTTTATGACCAAAACTTTGTTTACTGTGGAATACTGAAAACACGTCTTTTTCAAGATTCCAAAAATTTGAAAATTCATTTCTCGAAAATTTTAAGTATCATATTAAATTAAAAAAATACGGGACAATTTTTTTTGTATAATAAAAAAAATACGGGTCGATTATTTTTCAATATAGAACGCGAGAAAAAATATGCTTTTCCAAAAAAATTTTTGATTGCAAATTTTGCATGGAATGACCCATATATAAATATTATGAATATCTATGTATATTATTTAAAGTATGACGTCCTTTTTCGCTCTCTTTTTTTTTTGATGTTGATGCCCTGTTCGTTTTTCTTAATCTTCACCAATTATTTCATGTCATGTTTTGTAGCAATATTACTTTTGGAGCAATTAAAAAAATTAAATTGAAAAAAATGTGAAATTTTGAGTTTCGCTTGCAATTAAAGTAATGAAATATTTTTTGGAATTATTTCACGTAAGAATCCTCTGTATGCTTTTCACCAGTATGGGCTATATGTTTTAAATACGCAATCCCCCGAAAAAAAATTGAGTTGGGCGCCTGATAGGCCGATATGCATTCGACGCAATTCCTGTCACTCATACAGCATGGTGTCGCTTGCTATGCACCATTGTGAAATGTTACTCATACCGCGTGTCATCCCTAGTAAATATCAGGGAAGTATGAGTAATTTGAGACGTTTTTGACGTAAAAATTAATTACAAACAAATCAGCTTATAAAAAAAATAATTATATTTGTATCAATAACACTATCGTCGTTATTAATTTAAAATTAAAATTTAGTTAAGTCAGAAAAATAATTTTTTTTTACGAAATGAAATACTTCCGTTTTTTGACTATTAAGTGCATACTATCACTTTTCTTCTGTATGCCAATTTTTCCCGCATTATTTATTATGTAGATTGCTGTCTCACAGTTTTACGCCGATTAGGAACTGCAAGTGATTTTTGTGAGAAGTTTTATTCAAGGCAGAAATTCAGTGGGATGCTTGACATTGCCCACTATAAGAAACCAATTTTTCTATAATTTTTGATGTTACTTGCATCGGCCGAGATACGAACCTGGGACTAACAGAATAAGGCGGCACACGCTACATACTTTGGCTACGGTAGCCGCTAAGGTCAAAATTTTGTCAATATGTAATCTTGCAGTAATAGTATTTTTGTTAAGGTATTTTTTAATTTCAAATACCTGCAACTATTGACAGTCTTTAGCAATAGAAGGAAGGTAATGTAATCTTTAGTAAAGTGTTGATATTATCTATAAGTTTGAGACTTGTGGTGATAACTAGAAATCAGAGACAAATTTTTTTTAATACCTAATTTCAAAAAATATAATCCTCTTTTCCGGAAATACCTTACAGGTACTTTAACCAAAAAAGCATGGCACATTACCTGGAGCTCTTAATATTCGACTGAGGGATGATTGTCCTATTCCTAACCTAGTCAGTCTCGTTTTCGTCACTTGCAACTGTGAACGATCATTGGTAAAACGAATAAGTATTATTAATCTATAAATCAGTAAAACTGCCTGAGTTATATATATGTACAAACCTGAAAATAAAAAATAAAAAAGTTATTTGTGAGCTGAAACTATTCATAGCATTCCAAATACACTTTTTTGGAAAGAAACACAAAACCAAATCAACTTATTTTTGAGAAAGAACTTCACAGTAAAAAAATATTTAAATATAAAACTTATGTATGTAACTCAAACCCACCCAACTAGAAATATCTTTGATAGCTCTTACTAATATTTTTCAAATAATTACTTAAGCTGCAAACATTTTAATAAACGCACTTGCCCCAGTTTCAAAGCAAATGGCTCCTTTATATGAGTACCGACTTGTCTACTTCAAATTTAACAGTTTCCTAGGAGACGGCAAAGTTCCACTATAACCAATACACACAATAAGTTTTACCTGAAATGCCAGTTTATATGAAAGAAAAATTGATATATAAAAGTAAACTGAAAAAATGAACTAAAAATAAAAGAAAACAATAGAGGTAAAAATACTAAAATATAGCACAAGTGTTTCCGCAGATAATCGAAGTACATTCAGAACTCCTTACCAACCCACACATACACACACACCCACCTACAGTCATTCACAACTTCAACTGCAGTGGTACAACGTGTACGTGTGTGTGTGTGTGTTTACAAATGTGTGCTCCAACGTCATAAACACTCACAGAAATTGCGTGTCGATGTGCAGTTTTAAACCACCTAAATATCCTTTTAAATATTTGTTACAATGCAATATGGTACACTTAAGTCTGCAGTGGATATGTAGAAAAGTGGGGTAAATTCATATATGTACATACTATATTGTTTTTTTACTTACGACACATAAAATCACAGTAAAATGTAGAGCACATGTGTAGCAGGTTTAAGTTAAGTTTATGGCGACCCGATAAGTATAACATGAGTTATGGTCAGAAATGTGAGCACTACTTTTGTTCACATAATTCGATGTATAAGAAAAACCAATAACATATATAAGTTGCACGTACAGAGGTAGACTGTTAAATTGAGGGGCGGAGGTGTAAAACTTAAATAATCGCGACTTATCGACATCATTTTCCCAGAAAAAATTTAAAGTCTACTAAACAATACTATAAGCCAAATAATATCATTTAACTAGCTGACTCGACGCACTTCGCTACACCCTGCAAATCTATGTATGTTCTGAAGTTGAATCAAATTGAACGATGAATATGGGATTCAGAGATATTTCGGAACCAGCGGCACCTATCGGTTAATTTTTTAAACAGCATAGTTATATTTTTGTGACTAATACATGTTTTAAATTTGAATTAAATTAAACTGTAAATACTATTTTTAGAAATATCTCGACATCAGCGCCACCTATCGGACATTTTGTTTTCACATTGAAGACTGAGCTGAATCAGTGCAGTAGTTTTCAATAATTACATTTCGACGTCTCTTATGTATTACTTACTTATAATTTAATTCAATTTGAGTTTCCAAACAGGTGGCAACCCCTTTCAAAATATAGGTATGAACTAGCTACTCACCGAGACGTACTTGTGTATAATTTAATCTAATTCGACTTTTCTATCCGGTGGCAACCCTCATCAAAGTTAGTTATGATCTTTCTTGCCAAGACGAGCCGCTTGACACCAATACTTTAATATTTTAGACAACTTGTATACATTAGAACTAAAATAGATTTTCAAATTTGCGGTGGAATTGGTCTTCAAAATGAACACTTTTTGGAAGCATCTAGAGCATCGGAGGGCATTCTTAAAATTTTGCTATCACGCGTGATTGAACAGCATTCGCTGCCGACGTCAATGCTGTAACACGTACACAATAAGCTTCTTCGTTAAGCATACGATCAATGCACGACACTGCCATTCAAATGACTTCGGGCAGTAGCTTGAGAGCACATTCTTAAAATATGTAAATCATACCAGTTGCACTACAACAGTCAAGCAAGCCAGTCTGTATTTCGCAACTTAAGATAAATACACAAGGAGAAAATGTTTGAAGCAATTTGGGAGTGCGAATTTTTTGTCGTTAAAAATATGAATGATGAAGTTCAATGTTTAATATGCGAACATATTACTTGTCGTTCTGTAAAATACTTTTTACGTCATCACAATAATTTTGAATTACTTTCAGCTTATGAAAAAAAACTGAAATTGTATGAATTGAAAGAAAAATATTTTTTGAAATATATTTTTGATAATGATGATAATACCAATAGTAATGCTGATAATGATATTACTAATGATGATAATGATAATACTAATGCTGATAATGATCAAAAAAACTCAAAATTTAAAAGTTTAAAAAAGCCAGAGGAAGAGTATCCAAAAATTAAAACGGAAATTTTCAAATTATATGCCATATTTGGTTCCTCATATGATTGTGAAGTTAGTTTTTCAACGATGAAAATTATTCAAACCAAATTGAGCAATACTCTGAATGATCAACACATTCAAGATTTAATTAGGATAAAAAGTTATGATTTCGAAATAAATATAGAAAATATTATGGAATTCGAAAAAAATATGACAGTGCATTAGGACTGAATAATATTTTCTATTTCACTCTCGTCAAAGCAAACAAAAAAATGCATGCATTTCTTCACAGTGTAAATAATAACATCGAAGCGTCGCTCTCTCGAACAACACACTAGCATTTGTAACTATGTATTGGTTTGCCCTGCCCTGATCTGGAGCTATTTGCAATTTGGCTTCTTAATATTCTGACACGTCTTTGTTGGCTTTAGGGTTCGACAGAGCTAGAGATTCAAATGATTATAATAATTAAAAGTATCACTCAAATCATATAGCTCGATATTTGTCAGAACTTCTCCTAATTTCCGTGATGTTGTACCACAAATTAAAGGACTTATGGTTTTGCGTCGATTCAGAACGTCAAATGATTTTTTTTAGAAGGTTTTTATGACAGAAATACACTAAAAGGTTTTTAATTGACTGCCGAGGAGCGGAGTGTTTTCAATAACTCATTTTTTGATGTCATGTAGCATGACTGAGATTTAAACCCAGAGCACTCCTTTCAAAACGAAGTTTAGAGGACTTGATCCTCAACAACTACTACAGAAGATAATTTTTGTGCGACGCTTAGGTCAGGACTGGGAGTGGGCCAAATATAGCAATGTAAAGGAATAGAGTTCTTTTTACGATTTTCTCACATTGATATCTTTAGTGCGTTCCCAGTATTGGCCCACACTCCGTAATAAGCTCATCTCGGGATCGAAAAAAAAATTTTACTCCATTTTAAATACACTAGTTTATTCTCCTTAGATCGTAATATTTTCTCCAGATATCGTAAATGTTCCTACAGAATGAATATACACACAAAATAAAATCGATATTTTAAAATTTCTTTAGTACCAAGTCGCACCCTCTTTCCATCATTTCGATATCATATTTTCTTCAAACCAGATTTTTTTTTGTTTTAGTGTACACGTTGAATAACCAAACGGTTCTTATAAAAAATCAAATCCTGTTTAACTTTGCCATTTAAATATATTATTATGGCTTATTACCATTTCAAATGGTTGAAAAATGGCGAAAATTGCGGCAAACTTAAAATCCCAAAATCGTGAAATGTTCCCATATTAAATTTATGGAGCAAAACTAAGAATCCATAATATATGTGAAAAACGTACATAAACTGCGCTAAAATCACCAAATTGCAATTACTGATCTAATTTTCTCAGTGACATTTGTTTCAAAAGTATTCAGCCACGTTCTGAAAATTGAACGATTTAAACTTGTGCCACTTTTCAAATATTTTTAATTATATCAATTTGATGCACAAGGAAGTTGAGCGTGTATTGAAATGACGGACGAATGAAGTTTAATTAGAGTTTCTAGAAAAATTACGGAAATGTAATCTTATAGCCTATTTAATTTTAACATAATATTGTGAAACCTTAAAGCAAATAAGTAACTTTTTTCGTACATATAAAAATAAATTTTAATCATGCGAAATCGCCTTAGCAAAAAAAAATTTCAAAAATCAAGGATATTTTCTAACCACTTCAAACATGCACTGCGATTCTAAAATTATATGAAAAATATCCAATACTTTAAAAAATCTTCGATTTTTAAACGCATCGATACCGAATAAGTCGAAAATTACTCGATACTTCCCAACACTAACAATTATACTGGTGGTTGAATAAAACGAGAATGAAACCGAGCACGAGAAATGAGAAATACAAAATATTGCAATAATAAAAATAAAATCACAACAGTGCAGTAAAAGGAACAACACAATTTATAAGAATATAATTTTTTTCTTCGGCATAAAAGAAGCTCTCATGCACACATTATGTAAGTGTGTGCACCTACGTATCAGGTATCTGGTGTCAAAAATTGCAGTGAACTTTAAATCGAGTGCCGAGCTGTCATTTGCCACCAGTTATTTTAAACGAGCGTTTGTGCGAGTGTGTTCAATGAAGTGTGTCATAGCGTCGTCCGGTTTGTTTTATTCACTTATTCATTTAATCATTCATGTATGCATTTCAGCACTCAGCTGCCCGTTCTTAAAGCCCAACACTTCCATTGGCGACAGACAATCAGACAATCAGGCAATATGTACGTCCAAACCGATCAGACAGAAAACCAGCCCTAAAGCCAGCTTGTACGAACAAAAGAGTTCGACTATCAGGCAGAACAGTTATAGCCAGACAGGATGCTGAGCACTCAAGCGTTTAAAAAGCTGCCACAGAAAGTACAAGCGACGACAGTCACTCAAATATAAAATATATGTGGGATTGACAGTTGGACGAAGGACTACTAGGAGTGGACGAAACTTCTAAACTACACAGCTACAAAATGCATCTCTACGTGTTACTAACTTCGTTACAAACAGACAACCCTTATCGAACGAAAACAGCTTCAAACAATATGCAAAACGGACGAACGACACACTTGAATAAAACCACGGAACAGTTCGGACGCGATACATTTTTACTCGTAATAAATACTCTTGTAATATTGTAGTCTAAGCCATAAAACCGAGTTTCATTTCGTACGACGGCAAATAAGATCCCACAATTGGGGGCTCAACCGGGATCGCCGTTTAATGCGTAAAAAAAAAAAATAATTAAATCGAAAAACCTAATTCGATTCGGTCATAGTAGCGCAGTAGCAAAACGCGCAAACTTTCGGCGACGCAAATTACATAAAAGAGTAGCAGCAGTAAATTTTGTTTTGAGCATCGGTACAGCGAACAGAAGGGGTTCCATTTTCTTCACTTGCATTTTGTGCTAAAGGCGTCAACTTTTGCGAGGTACGCCACCAAAAGTAACGGCACTAACGGACGGTTAGACCGTTACAAATATCAGCAGCGCACAGTAGCAGAAGGCATCAGTGCGAAAAGGGATGCGCACAATAGCAGAGAGCATACCAAACAGCGGCAGCGCGCCGTGGCAGAAGGTGTAAATCACATAACAGCGAAGTGCGCTGAGGCAGAGCACCGACGAGTAACATCAGCAGCAAGTACGAGTACAGAAAATCGAAGTGCGCAAAAGCAGTGCGCAGTCTAGTAGCATCGGTTCAGCGAGTAAAGCAGAGTAGCATCAACATTAAGGTCAGCGTGCGCAGCCAAGCAAGCAGCGAAGTTTATGTCAGTTGAGAACGAGGGTAGTTGGAAAGTGTCTACGTGTTGGAGTGCGGACATCGAGCAAGTTGCAGAGTGCAATCGGTTCGTTGAGAACTTAAGTTCGAAGGAGTTGTGTCGACAAGGAGTTCGACAGCGTGTTGCAGTGGTAGAGGTGAATCGAAGTTAAGGTTGGCTGAATTTATGAAGAAACAAGTTCGAAGTTCTGAGGATTGGAGTTGGAGCAAATGTTAAGTATTGCGCGAAGTTGAAGACGAAGTCGCATACGAAGGTAACATATAATATATGTACATATGTAAGTTGCACTATTTGACATCTATGGTGACTTGTCGAGTTGCTAGTGAAGTAATACAAAATTTTTGAGCGTAGTTAAGGCTTTAAATCCGTCATCATTGTTGGATGTTCGATAGAGTTTGAAACTGTTTGAGTTGATCGAAAGTTGCCATACTTGCAATAATTAAATTTGGGCTTTGATGAAATTTTCTGTGCTATAGTGAAAAAAGATTATATACATACATTTTGAAATTAAATACTAAGCGAAGCTGTGTTGTCAGTTAAGCCAACGGTTTAAATCAATTTTAATTTAAGTGAAAGTAATTTATTTTCTAAGTAAAAGCTACAAATTTATATTGTCGATGGTAAAGCTATCTGAAAGTGAATTAAACCATTTAAAATATTTCATTGAATAACATTGAAATTCATATTATTTTAAAGTGAATTGAAACAATTGTTTAATAGTTTGTTAAACAGCAAATCTGATGTTTAGATCTATTGTCAAGAATTTTTTTTAAAAATATGTGAGCCTTTTGGTGAATGCCAATAAATTTTAAATACATACCTGAATTTAATTAAATTAACATTAAATAAAAATCATAAGCATTATCATATTGTAATTATCTATAGGATACCAAACCATTTTTATTGAATATACATTGTTTATACCTAATATTGTAAACGACATCGACATGGACGTGGACGAAATACTGAATTTGAATTTGAACGGACTCAAAGAAAAACTTACTGCATTGAAGTTGTCGACTAGGGGACGGAAGCGCGAACTCCAGGACAATCTTTTAGATCACTTTGGTCTGACCAGAGAAGACGGTGATGATTGTAGTTCAAACTCGGACGAAGATTCCCAGAATAGGTCAACTAGCGTACAGCCGTCAGTTTATAGTTCATTCAGTCTTCGCGATATCGAAGATGCGTTGTCATCATTTTCGGGGTGTGGGCAACCTAACGTCAATCAGTGGTTAGAGGAGTTTGAGGATAACGCCGCTATAGTTAATTGGAACGATATTCAAAAGTTTATATATGGGAAGCAATTGCTTAGGGGAGCGGCGAAGATATTTGTAAGGAGTCAGAGAGAAGTTAAAGATTGGAACTCGCTAAAGTCCATCCTTAAGAAAGAGTTTGGGGTTAAGCTTAGTGCTAACGAAATTCATCGTAGATTAAAGAATAGGCGTAAGAAAGTGAATGAAAGTTTTCTAGAATATCTCTACTCACTAATGGAGATTGCGAGTCATATCAAGATAGATGATGAAAGTATCATCGAATATTTTATCGAAGGTATTCCTGACTCACGTTCGAATAAGCAGATCCTTTACCAAGCTCTCACTATAGAGGATCTCAAGGAGAAACTGCGTGTTTATGAGAAGTGCCATGGACAACGCCAAGGCATGGGAAAAGGATCCTTCATCCCACCGCCTATGCGCGAGAAAGATTCGACTAAGAATGAAGCGCATAGCATCAGGTCGTGTTACCAGTGCGGCAAGGTAGGACATTTGGCAAGGCAGTGTACGCTATCAGCGATTCGGTGTTTTAGGTGCGGTCAAGTCGGTCACAAGGCGAACGAATGTAAACAGGCAATACCGCGAGTGGATATTAAGACTGAAAACAGAAGGATACATGTTGTTACCGATGGTGAAGACCAGCCACGAGTGAGACCGATATCGGGGGACACGTGCCTATTCCGAGACTTAGAGATCAATGGGCATAGGTTTTCGGCACTATTAGATACGGGTAGTGATATTTGCGCTATCAGATATGACACATTAGTAAATATTGGGTACGTTGATTTGAAACCAAAAATTAAAACGCTGTATGGTATTGGTAATAAAACGATCAAAACTGTTGGATGTTTTACCGCGCTAATGAATTTAGATGGCGTCCAGGTAGATATTGAGTTTCACGTCGCTAGAGAGAGCGATATCTTGTACGATGCTATTTTAGGAAAAAATATTTTAAGGCAAGTCGATGTGGTCATCGATCGTGAAGGTGTCAAATTCCAGAAAAAGAAAACTAATGATCATGAGCCAGAGAAACCTGAGGCGATTATGGAGAGCACCATAGTAAGTGATGAGGAGAATCGGATTAGTAGTCTGGAAAAGGAGTTTGGACAGCTTTTACAGTCTGTGTGCAATGAGAGCGTGGAGGTGCAAGTTGAACTCAACCATTTAACAACCAAAGTACAGCAAAACGTACTCGACCTGATTAGAAATTACAACAGCGAGAAGAAAAGGCCATCGCCAATCAAAATGAAAATAATCCTGTCGGATGAGGTTCCCGTATGTCAAAGACCGCGCCGACTGTCATATGTAGATCAAGGTATAGTCGAAAAACAGGTGGAAGAGTGGTTGGCTAGCAACATAATTCAGGTTAGCACATCTGAGTATGCATCACCGATAGTTCTAGTGGCGAAGAAAGATGGTACAAAACGGTTATGCTGCGACTACCGGAAATTGAATGAAAAAATAATACGCGACAACTTTCCGATGCCGTTGATCGATAACATCCTGCAAAGGCTACAATCGGCAAGCTTTTATACAACCTTGGATCTTCGTAATGGATTTTTTCACGTACCGTTAGATACATCATCGCGTAAATACACAGCTTTCGTGACACATAACGGGCAATATGAATTTTTATATGCCCCGTTTGGTATTTGTAATTCCCCAGCTGTTTTTACGAGATACATTAATGCTGTGTTGGGAGAACTTATCAGAGACAATACGATAATAGTTTACATGGACGATATAATTATTCCCTCCAGAAGCGTGGAGGAAGGGTTAGATAGTTTGAGGAGGATGTTGGAGACCGCAGATTCGTATGGACTACGAATAAAATGGGAAAAGTGTCAATTCTTAAAAAGACGGGTTACATTCTTGGGCTACGTTGTCGAGGCGTCAACCATAACACCATCGCGAGATAAGACTCAGGCGGTAAACGATTTTCCTATACCAACCGACAAAAAGATGCTGCAGCGTTTCTTAGGTCTTACGTCATATTTCAGACGTTTTATTCCGGGTTATTCATTGGTAGCTAAACCTTTGACCGATCTCCTAAGCAAGCATGAAGAGTTTCAAATACAGGACGAGCAAATAACTGCGTTCCATCAATTGAAGATTGCTTTGGTGAAACCACCCATACTTCAGCTTTTTGATCCAGCGCTCCAGACAGAGATACATACCGACGCATCCATGTTTGGGTATGGTGGAGTATTGATGCAGAGAGATTCGCAGGATAGACGTCTACATCCTATAGAATATATGAGTAGGAAAACTACGCCGGTGGAGCAAAAGTACCACTCATATGAGCTGGAAGTATTAGCAATTATATCCGCACTAAAGAAATGGAGAGTATATGTCATGGGGATCAAGTTTAAAATAATAACCGATTGTAACGCTTTCGCGCTTACGATGAAGAAGCGGGACGTACCTTTGCGAGTGTCACGTTGGGCGATGTACCTTCAGGACTATCAGTATGAGATCGAGCACCGCTCTGGAAGCCAGATGAAACACGTGGACGCGTTAAGTCGTATACATTGCTTGATGATGACAGACACCTTACGACATAGAATACAAGAAGAACAATTGAAAGACGATAAATTAGCAGCAGTACGGAAAGTTTTAGAGCACGAGAGTTACCACGATTTCTATATCAAACATGGGGTTCTCCATAAAGATCTCGCTAAAGAACTTATGGTAGTACCAACATCTATGGAGCGAGAAATAATCCAGATAGCTCATAAACAAGGGCATTACGCGGTTAAGAAGACACAAGATTTAGTCGAGAGAGATTTTTTTATTTACAACATAACACCGAAGGTAACAAACGTCGTAAAAAGTTGCGTAGAATGTTTGGTTTCTGAATCTAAAGCTGGGAAAAAAGAAGGAATGCTAAATCCGATCAGCAAAGAGGACAAACCTCTCGTAACGTACCATGTGGACCACGTAGGTCCCATGGAAGAAACGAAGAAGCGGTATAATTATATATTGGTAATCGTCGATGCGTTTTCCAAGTTTGTTTGGTTGTACCCCACTAGAAGCACGGGCAGCGATGAAGTTTTGGAGCGTTTAGAGAAACAAGCAGCTACGTTTGGAAACCCATTCAGAATTATAACGGACAGAGGAACGGGTTTTACTTCGAATACATTTGAGGATTACTGCAAAAAAGAGAATATTCAGCATTTGGTCATAACCACTGGAGTGCCGCGGGGTAACGGACAAGTAGAGAGGGTCCATAAAGTGGTCGTGCCAATGTTGACGAAACTATGCCTAGAGAATCCGAAACTATGGTATAAGCACGTGGATAGAGTACAACAGATAATCAACTCTACTCCGGCACGAAGTACACAGTATTCTCCGTTCAGACTTTTGACTGGTGTTGATATGCGCGTTAACGCAAACCATGACATTCGCAGGCTGTTGGAAGAGTCCGCTGTGGAAGAGCTTGAGGAAGAGAGATGTAAAGAACGTGAGGAAGCGCGAGAAAACATTAGCCGAATGCAAGAAGAGAACATTCGAAATTTTAATAAAAATCGTAGAGCAGAAACAGAGTATGAGGTTGGGGAGTTAGTTGCCGTTAAACGCACTCAGTATGGAACGGGACTTAAACTTAAGCCAAAATTCTTTGGGCCATATAAAATTAAGGAAAAAAGAGATCATGGTCGTTATACCGTAGAGAAGGTAGGTGACACTGAGGGGCCGGGAACAACTCATACCGTAGCGGAGTATATGAAACCATGGAACCCTTCATTCGGGGCGAATGAGACATCAGGATGGCCGAATGTGGGATTGATAGATATATGTATAACGTTTTTAAGTTGAATGAGTGACTGCCATTCATTTCTCAACTCTTTCTGTTTTTTTTTTGTTTTTGTGTGGGCGTTTATTTATTTTTGAGCGCTTATCGCATATCCTCAGTCAAGGAGTTATGCAGATTTTTGTTTTATTTTTATTTTTTCTTCATTTATTTCACATTTTTACGTACATCGTTGACTTCGGCACAGCCAAAAGCACTTGTAAGTGATATTCTAAAGTATTGCTCAAGCGGCTGTGTACTGTCTAACGACATCTTCCTGCCTGACTTGTACAAGACATATTTTTAGCTTATGACTTCGAGTTCACGGAAAGTTCAAGTAATCTGCAGCAAAGTTGCTACTTAGCGAAGGCTGAAACTTCAAATATACTACATAGAACTTTGTTTTAGCTGTAGCTATAAACCCCAATACCCGCCCACCACCCACCCCCCTCAAATTGTCGAAGAACATTCAAGATTTACAGATACTCCAATTAGAAAGCTAGCGAATGCGTTGAGTATTCCCCAATTGGATATTTAACATATTAGAGATACTAAAATGTTTCTAAAAGAGGGTGTAGTACTTGAGGAGTAGTAGGCAAACATTTGTAGACGGGAGGGAAAAACAAGTTGCAGTGAGATCCGTTAAGACACAGCAAATACTTACAAGGAAATTCCCACATCAAAACGAGAAAAGTAAACAGAAAGTTCCTCGCCTATTCACCATTGCCTTAAGCGCCTATGAAGTTACGAGCGCAAAAAATAATTAAAGCAACAAAAGTGTAGTTGGCGCGCCTATTGCGTGTGTGAATGTTCAAAGCTAGACTGAAAAATTGACACACACACAGTGATACTTCCTACTACGTAATGACAGCGCATAGAGTAATATCAGTTGGAAGTATTTGGATGCATAAATCGTGAAGTATCAAATGTTCTCCCTTGTGATACTCATTAAAAAAAAAAAAACAAAGTTTGCCAAATAAGAATGCGCAAAATAATTTCACAATACAAAAGGAATGCAGATAGACTGGGTGAAGCGTTGAAGGGTGTACGGCCGATAAGTAAGGATATAGTACGTTTGTAAGGCGTAAACTACGGCAGATATATATCCTGGCTAGGGGGGCACTACTATGCGCAAATACAAAAATATTTACATAGATCTCCTTCTGTGGAAATGTAAAAGAATTTTAAAGCCTTTAGGCGAACTGGGCATTTTAGGTACGTAAAAAATGGGGGAAAAAGATGCACTTCATTAAAGTGGAGATTTCAGAAAACTATGGCATATCCTTTTCCATGCATATGTAATGTAAGAAATATAAGGAAACGCCACGAAATTATATGCAAAATTGATAAATCTGTTATATTAAAATACTTTTTATATCTCTCATGAATAGGAAATTGTATTATAAACTTAATTCGATATTCGCAAGTAGAACAAAAAGAAGAGTTAGACCCACACCCAATTAATCCAAAATTTTTAGAACGATGAGCTAACTTGATTTAGCTATGCAGGCGGCAAGTCCCAATGTCAGTTCACCTTTTTGAATGAAAACTATTAAGTCCCTCAATCAGAAAATTAGTTGGGTATTTTTTTTATAATATATTAATCATTTGGCAGAACCGACAAAAATAAACTACCTACATATATTGTACCTGCAATACAACTTAAATTGTTCAGATATGAAATTTTGCGTTATAACTCTAACACTAAAGCAAGTAAGAACATTAAATTTCGCGATCCTTTCACTTATCACCAAAAAAAGATTTGTATAATGAAAATCATCAAGATCGGATAATTATAACTTATAGCTTATTTCCAAACTCCTTTATTCAGAAAACTAAAATCAGGTGTTACTAAGTGTTTTTTTAAACACATTAATTTGGGAAATTTTGTGAGCTATTTTACTTTAGATCTTCAGAATCCTTCAATTCATCGCTCTCTGAGCAACATGTGGACAATTTGTTATCAAAATAAAATGAGGGTGATAAAGTCTGGTGGTCGATGGTTGCCTGAAGTTTTACATAGCGATTTTCTAGAAGAAAGCTCCAAAGCACCTGTGGGCGTTGAAGCCAAAGCACAATTATCTTTAAGGACTTGCAGAGGACATATTTTGTTAGTTTTTTTTTCGACCAGTCTACAACATTTTCCTTAAGGTCGCGAAATAAATTATTATTTGTTCAATAACATTTCAGAAAGTTTAGTTTACAAGGTCGATATGAAGTCGTTTAGTCGATGGTCGATTTAGTATCGATAGTACCTACCGATAGTTTGCTCCGGTAGTAGTACCCGATACTTGTGTGCCCCCCTAGGGTAATTTTGACAACAAAGTACACACTTCAACTAAAATAGAAAAGGGTTAGTGTGATATTGATGTGAACCTTGGGTTCTTTCAAGCAATTCGTACTCCTCTTGATTGCCATATCGATATATTGTTCTCTAAATAATTTTTCCTTGCATATCCGATATGGAAGTATCGGTTACGATATATCGAATGGCAAAAGTATCGATATAGTAGCGTATAGTATCAAAATTCCTGTTTCTAATGACACTGTGGAATAATTTAGCAGTTTAATTTTATCGGTAAAATTAAGATATTCATATGTTATTTTTTGGTCTGATTTTTATTAAATGATAATATTAATTTTTGAGCTCAAGGCCAGTATACACAAGCCGACTGTGGTCCATTGGCTACGCACTTGCCCTGCAAGTCGTAGGTTGTGGGCTCAAATGCCGGTGGAGTCATGAAAGAAATCTGATGAGGAGATGTGGTGATCCCCGAAATAGCTATAATTTCTACCACTTCTGTCTTTTTTCCAATATACTTTACCTTATACTGGCATTGAGCTCAAAAATTAATATTGTCGGTAAAATTGATAAATCTAAAAGAGTTCTTATAATTGTAAAAAATTTCATAATTATATAACTATTTCTTTTCTACATGTTTAGGAAGATCAATATTGGTATTTGATATGGACTACATATCAAGTTTAAAAACTCTTATTTTTTTGTATATCTATATTACATATCTTTCTCACTAGTCGCGTGCGAATGCTAGGAATGATATTTATAGTTACAAAACAACTCACAGCTTTACCTTCAAGAACATTTCCTCTAGCAGAAATAAGCCTTACTGACCTCAGTTTTCAACATAAAACAACGGTGATATGTATCCTCTCTCAATTTACTAAGTACATATAAATAATTAAAGGCTCACACTCTGCTATGGCGGTCACCGTTATATGCTGCTAAGGAATTTTATTCCGTATCCGTGCAGTTTTAGATATCGGTTTTACTATTATAATAATATTGAGATACTTCAGTGTGGGATAAGTTAATATTATCGCGTTCGGGTGCAGAATGTTGGCAATGACAGCGAACCATACAAACAACTAAATGACTTTGTTCATGAATTTACAAATATAAAGTACAGCTGGTGCTTTTTTCCAACCGAAATTTAAATACTTCACAAAGTTTATTTCCGATACATGTCATACCGGCTTATGGTACTGAGCTTTTCAAACTTTTTGAACACGAGCTAGCTGTCAATATAAAATGAAAAGAACTTCAAGAAACCTTTCAACTTTCAATTTCAATGAACACATTCTGTATTTCGAATACTTTTAACTACATAAATTTCTTTTCTACGAGTGCATACTCGTAGAAGAACAGAAGTGAAAGTAGAGTTTTTAAAGCTTACACTCCAGATGTTTCTATTGTACATTCTGCACTAAAAATGTACCCGCTTTAAATTAAAGACAACATAACCACAATAATGAAATGAGATATACCGCAGTGTATTATAAAAGAACTTGCGTACAATGCTAACAAATCACACGCTTGCCGTAGCCACCCTCACCCACACATTTGCCGCAGAGGGTTTTACAAAAGTACACTGTGGTATAATTAGAATTGATTTTGTAGCAAACATTTTAAGGTTGAAGTTACAAAAACCATTAACTGAGACAAATTTGTGTTGATGTTCTGCAAACAAATCAAACCGAATACATGTAAAATTTATAGCCGCATACGAAGAGTTTTTAATGCCTCTGAAAGTGAAATAATGCAGATACAAAACTTGAAGTAATGTTGAGTCAGCACTTGACAAGCAGAGCGGCAGCAATTCATGTGCATATGGCAAAAGTATGTCAGTCTGTCACACGCAAGCATACATTTATATATGTATGTGTACCACATACTTATGTATGTATATCCACATTTATACAAACATTTGAAATTCATTTGTACTTCACTTATACAAATCATAGCTTTTCACGCATTAAATTAGTCAGCTGGTACTCTGCAAATTTTTTGCCACAACAACACACATCCTTAGCTCGTATTCAGTCAGTCATCAAGCATGTCGTTCGGTCATTCTGTTAGTTGTTAGTTGTTTTATAGCATTATCTGACTTTAGGCTCAACAAGTCAGCCTTCGAATAAGTAATGGCATTGTCGTCGGCTACTGCAACAATTTGACAAGATTTATAAATTAGAAGCATCATACTGTCAGATGGTGGGGTGGCAAGTTGCAGGATTTTAATAAATAGCGTAAGCAAATAACAAATCGTTCCGCCACCAGCAAATGGAATAAAGTAATTGAGCGTCCATAAAATTTTACTTATGGATAATGAAATTTTCGTATGTAGGTTTTTAATAAACAAACATAGAACAACAAATTAAACAAATGGAGTTACGGTTTGAAATGGGGGAATTTTTTTATCAACTGTTGTTAATGTCAGTGCATCCTTTTTAGTGAACTCATCCTCAACTTCAGAGTTTCGTAGGTTCGATAGATCGGTTGTGTAAAATTTTCGCACAAATCAGATATGGCGCTGGGCAGAGGGCTGCTATCAGTCGGGAAAAGGCAGTTCAAATCATGCACTGCACCAGGGATGTATAATGAAATCCCTAAACAGACTTAATCCAAATCTTACATAAACTAGGTGCGGCTAAATACCGAAAAAGCTACAAGAAATCCCGACAAAATATAAAAATTGCATTGCAAATTATTTTTACATTGGTGCCTTAAGCCGTGATTTCAAAAAAAAAAATAACCCTGGTCCAACTTCAGCTGAGCCTTAGACAGAATTTTTAAAAAATGAAACTCGTTTAACGTTAGCAACTTTCGGCATTGTTTCAAATTATTTAATTTCACCAAACCAAAGTTTCGAGAAACCGAACTGAGTCTGACAAATAACGTATTTTTTTAACGGTTTGCTCGATTGATTACTGATAAAGGAAATGTCAGCTGCTGCCTATTGACTATATTATGTCGGAGGCACCGAAGTCCCAAGTGGCATGGACTGAACTGTCGTGAAAACAAAGATGAATATCTATCTCAATTAGCTGATGAGTGTATGAGACGGCCTACCTCGATTTCTGATCAATACGAGATCCAGGGGTATATGGATATTTACGAAAATGAGACAGCGAGAGAACTGGCAACCTTCGGCTCTTCAATTAATGTGGCCCACGCGGTGGATATGGGTGCCTCGCCTTGAGAGATCGAGAGCAGAATTGCCATGTTCTGGATATCATAGGACCCAGATCCATGAATAAAGAAAATACCCGAAACCTCAGAGCAGTCTGCACAGCATACTAGTCCGGTTTAGTGTAAGCCGAAAGGAACATCTTCACTTGGTCGTAGCCGCGAGAAGCCGGGCACAAGAGCGACAGTCGAACAATATCTGTGCGAATGCCTGCCTCGAAGTGCAGCCGCCGTAATGGGAATTCTGTAGAAATATAACTCGGCAAGGGATTTTTAAAATATTAACAGCCAACTTCGTAAGAATGTACGAAGAATAAATCACAAATATATGAAATGTCAATATGAGTAAAAATCTTCCCACAAGATTGGAAACACATATAGATTTCAAGGTCAACGAACGGTTAAGTAAATTAACAAAGCTTAAAAATGCAGACAAATCGAGCTACTTAATATATATATATATATAAGGAATGTTAAGCTGATTTACTTAATTCGCTTTCGTTGCTGTTTGTGTGTGGTACAAATCTTGCGATTGCTTTTGCGCCAACTGCCATTAAACTAGATCTTGATCTCTATGACAATGCAATGCCATCTAAAAATTTAGTCACAAGGTGGTGCAGGAGACGAATTCGGTTTAAATTTTAAACACATATTACCCATATTTAAACAAATAATTATCTAGAGAACGAGCGAACTTCAGCTTCAGCCATGTTCGTCCAATAACGTTCGAATCGGTTTCAGTCAAAACAAAAAAGCAGAGCTATGGGCGAACATTTAACATTTTTTTATGAATACAAAAATTTTCTAATATTTTACCATGATTCTATTATTAAAGGTTTGATACATAATGATAGCTAGTTTCAAGTTCTCCCGTATAAAAGGTTGCATTTGCGAAGGAAGTAGAAAAGGGGAAGAATGTAATCGCTTTTTGCAAAAAAATGTTTAACAAGTACGCAAAATATGTAACTAGTTGTAGAATTTTAGTTTCATAAAATCCAAATATGTTTCGTAGTCTACGAAATATTTGATGCATTCTTCCGATTCGAAACTCTTTCGTTATGTAAGCATTTATTTTAATTAACAAATATCATTATTATAAGTAAATAAAATTTAGTTTTCTACATTTAGTGGTAAATGTATGAAATGGTTGGTACAATAAATTTTTTGTAGTTCACAATGAAAAAACATGGGATATAGTTCTTTGTTCTTATAAAAGCCAAGCAACATAAATTCCTTTGAACGCCTATATTACACATTGTGAGGTGAGCCATATTAACTCATTCACCAAAACTCATACAGACTCCCCACGTCCCTGACTTCTATTACGGGTATATGTTTGATTTACGTTTTGGTCGGCTCCGAAAAATCGCGACGTCAGACAAAACGGCGTAAATCGAGCTTTTAGCCTTCCACTTGATTAGAAAAACAAGGTTATTGATGGTTTTAAACAAAGTAAGTACTTTTTTTTATTATATTACGTACAGAAAAATGTTTGATACAAAAAGTACATAACCATAAATAACTATCTAATCACAGGATTACTTTTCAACAATTTACATAGAATTGGGCGGAAAACCATTCGAAAACGGCGACAGAGAAGTTCGAGAACACAAGTTATTAGCAACCTACTAAGAAACAACTAATATTTACACTAATATTTCACTTGGGCAGAAATGCTTATCATCTATTCTAGTGGCATACACACTCTAAGGTCCTAATTAAATATATATATTAACTTTTATTTAGAATATTAAATTTTTTTTAATATTAATTTAAATTCTCGAAACTCGGAATGCCACCTCCTTTGGCAAGGAAGCCATGGCACAGGGGTGGAGGTGAAGAAGAGTAGGGATACGATCACAACGAGCAATGGGCTTTGAAAAGAAATCCTATAAAAAACATAGGAAACAGCAAAAGTCTTGCTAACTCGCGCTCGCACACGAGTGTAGAGAAAACTTAACTAGGGAACGGAACTTAACGGGTTAAGAAGCTGGAAAACGGTCACTCAGTATACCAATCACGATTTAGATGCACAAATTACCTAATGAATTGTAAATAAAAATTTGTATAAAATACTTACTCGAATTGTCACATTTTTTACGAAAAATATCAGCGAATTAAAACTTTTTTTTCTTGTTTTGAATTTTATTACCATTTAAAAATATTTGATAAGATTTATACATACATTTTCAAAGAAGTAACACTGTTTTAGTTAAGGGAGATGTCATGTGAAGAGTGAGGAGCAAAGCTGTTTATGTATCAAACCTTTCATTATTGAATCATGATATTTTACCTTTAATATGTTTGTCGTTTTTTTCAAAAACTCAGCGATTTGATTTGACGTATAATACTGAAAGAAATTATTCATTGCGAATTTAACACTCAAAAATTTTTGCTGACAAAAATTTTTAAAATTTTGTAACACCTTTTGAAGCCTAAATTTTCTGTTCAAAATTGCTTTAACATATGTGACGGCACCTACAAAGTGGAATAGTTATAAAGTTTTAAAAGTTAAATGTGATTGGTGCATACACTTACATACATTAGACTTCGAAAAAATTTGGCTCGACTTCGTTTTGGATTCGGCGTTTGGTCGTTGTTTATAAATATTCTTAAAAGTTACATTTATATTTAAAAAAAAAGCTTATATTAAAAATGTGAAAATTTATGAAGAGAGGGTGGCGAAGATATCTCGCTCATTTGAAGAATATATGCATATTTTTCTAATAATACATAATCACGCTTGTAGGTATAAAATATATATTTATTAAAATAAAATACAGATACAAATTTTAATTAAAATTTTTTTTAACAAACTATTAAATATATAAGAGTTTTTCGGTGACACATGAGCCTTTTCGTGCTATTTATTCAGAAAATGTGTAATTTAATTAATTTTTGGTTTATTTAAAAAAAAAAAACTAATTACAAAGTTATTTAAACTAAAATTGTTTGTGACAAATAAATTCGTTTATTTCGAAAAAAAAACTTTGTTTGGAATAAACTTTTGTTTGGAATTAAATATGTCGCAAAATTTATGAAATTTTGAACGCGTTTTATTAAGACGAAATTTTATCCAAAGCTTTATTTATATACTTAAGGCATAAAAACAAATAATCGAAAACACAAATTTTTAAGTATTTATAAAAAAAATGCATTACATTGGTTTTATCCAGAAAATTTTGGATTTTTAAGTTGAAAAAGCTAAACAAAAATCTCTTGTAAAACATTGGCGCATGTAGTCGATAATTTACATAATATAGAAAATAGCAATATAGTCACACTTCACATGGCACGCCTACTATGAGTATTCTTGACAAATGCTACTTTCTATGAAGCTAAGTTTTTCCATTTAAATCACACAAGAATTTTATTAGCTACTCAAGTATTTCGTCTTAAAAATCACAAGTGTTTTTGTCAAAAATTACCTATTTGTGCCATGGATTAATTATTTTACATATATTTTTAGTTCGATATAAAATATTGTAATTTCATATTTTTTTAATTATTTATAACTGACACCCCACAAGAAGTGGGATTAAATCAGTACAAATATTTAATAAAATTTAGGGCACTTACTTTAGTCACCAAATTATTTTTGTTTAACTTTGAAATAGTATGCTAAATATTTAAACCTTCCTACAAAACCATTTCAGTCACTCAATTATAAAAAATTTTATGATTTCTTAATTACAAACTAATATCCAAACTCTGTATCTTTAACATACCGCCTGCTTTTTCCATTCAATAAACATTAATAGGATGAGTAGCTAAAGTTTTAAATTAATTGAACAAGTGAAATGTTGTAATTGTTCAATATTCTCGGAACTTTATCATCTGCTTCCACTAACAAATAGCCGCATGCTCCGCAATACAATCACTTTCTCAAGGGATCTCACTAATCCCCAGTCTTGCTCAACAATCGCACACACAGATTGAAATAATCAGTACATGTGAACGAAATTCACACAAACACACAAATGGGTATACATCAATGCATCGAAAGTTAAGTCAATAAGTTCAGTTAATACATGCTCGTACAATAAACAAAGATAATCCTTTAGATGTATGAATATGTTACAAAAAAGAAAACGGAAGTGAAGTATAGTTATTTCAAAACAGATGGGTATTATAAGAATAACTTAAAAAATGTGAGGGTTTGTTTGCCTACCAAAATACGTATGAAGTTTTGTGCGAGGGTTAAACATAAGTTTTTTTGCATTATTTTTTTTTTTTTTTTGTAACCCTTACTTACCGAAAAGCCGTGGGAGTGTTAAAAGTCCTGCGGCTTCGGTTAGCACTCAAAAATTCCTCTTTACCTTTTATGCACAAAATTCAAGCACTCATGTGTGCTTAATTTGACCAAATATTGTGTGTATATTTTGTTATTTGTTTTATTTTTTTTTTGGTTTTGCGCACGAAAACGGAAGCCACTCTATGCTTCTTTTCCAGCACTCATTAATTTCACAAACTCATCGCTCTGGTATCGCTGACAGATCAAGCCAAAAAAAAAACCGGCTGTAATGCTACTACAAGACACCAATTACTAACCGTACACCTGCGTTACGCGAACATGGACATTTAGAGCGAACAAAATCCTTTTTGATCCTTCACACGCCATCACGCCTTTACTTATACTCGTTCACTTAAATGGAGCAGCTGTTTTCACGGCTTCAATCATTTGTGTATTTAGTTCTTTCTTTTTTTTTTTGCTATTTTATCTCATTACCTTTTAGCCTTTCATGTACGCATTGGCGTTTATTAAACTGGCTTAGCGGTTAACACAATCACATGGTCCCTAGCATTTGCCGGTAGTGAACGACTTGCCGTATACTCAACTTCCTTTGACCAAGCATCACTTTCACTTACTTACTGCTAGTTGATGGTGGTATACTGTTAATTTCATTCACAAAATTTGCACTCTGTTTTCTTTTTTTCTTCTTCGTCTTTATATGCTTTGACTTCACATATCGCAATTTCAATTCAACTTTACGAAAAAAAAATGTTGCAACTATTCGTTCAGCGCGCTTATCGGAATTCGTCCTGTCGCTTCGAGGTTTCTTACGCGACTCTGCAGTTGAGCTCGCCTTCATTGTGTCTTATATCGTCTCGTATGCCTGTTCATTTGTTTGTTGGAGTCCTTTCGTTTCGGATCGTTTCGGTTTGTTTTCCGCCAGCTACTTTTTGGGCCAACAACTAACTCTACGCTTGTTGCTGTTATTGTAACGCTGTTGCTATTGCGTTCGTCGGCATTTTCGTTTTCATACCACAATATTTTGTATTGGTGGTGCTGCTGTTGTTGTTGCGTTGGGGGTTATCACTGCGAAAGCAACAACACTACCAACAATTATTACAGCAAAAAAGAAGCCGGCATTGGCAGTTTGGCACGCGAGCCGATTCGCGCTAAATTGTTTGTTTTGTAGCGTGCGGAAGCGCTGTTGCTTTGTTGCCGCTTTTTTCATTTGCCTGTTACTTCCATAGCCATTATTGTATTTCTCCATGAGTATTTCTACGCTACTTACTGCCATTTGGTGTACCCGATACCCTTTTTGTGGTACTTTTGCTTAACTTCCTTCCATACTTTTCCGGCCTTTCTTCACAAATCCTTTTTGCGCTGCCATTTTTGTTTTACTGCTCTATTTCTTTAGCTATTATTCTGTGGGCTGCTACTGTTGTTAGTAATTTGATTTGATTGCCTTTTGCAAGAAAATCATATCTATTATAACCACTTTCCGCATTTGTGCAAATTTTGATTTCCCAACTTCCCATATCGAAGAGTTATTAGTTCACATTCTGAGCCTAAGCCAATTTCATTAGTATAGGCTTTGCTCAAATTCAAATCTATTAAAAAAGGATAAATATAACAAAATTTAACCCATGCTGAATTTGGTGTGGTAATGATATTTTTATTCCAACGCAGGAACTAACTTACAGTTTTATGTCGCTTCTGTATTGTGAAAAACACATACCAGAAAAATTGTGGTATCGAAAGTATGGGATAGGAACTTTAAACAAGGCAACGGAATCGGAGTGATTGGAAAATCCCTCCTTAGATATACCAGCTGGCGTAAAAGTGATCAACCTATCGGAATAAGCTGTAATTCTGCGAGTATAGTGTGTTCTACTTTCCTTGGTAGCGCTTTTCGAATGCAGCGACATCTTTTTCCGAGTTGATCCTCAACTAAGTGCAATGATGGCAAAACAATATTGTCTGACTCGGCTTAAAGTTCAAATTTAATGGGTTTCTGTCCCACTATGAGGCAGTTACGTGAGGGATAATATTCTTTAATAAAATATTGTTGTGGCAATCAGCCGATATCATGGGCGTAACAAAATAGCATGATTTTAGTTTTCCTGTATCTCCTGAGTAATTTTGTTATATTTATAGCAAATTCACAACATAATTGGAAAAGGCGAAGCTAAGCATTCTGGTACTCACCACAAGTCGCTCAAACTGTCAGTGGCATTGCTTTCAGCCTTAAGATATGCATACAAAATTATAACAGTTTTGATAACTATGTAAAGTGTTATTTATATGAATAAAAAATTGTTAGGTCACGGGCTTTTACTAATAGTAACAAAATAAATCACCCATATCATTTGCAAGATTAGCTATTAAATTAACATAAAAGTTAGTTTCTCTTAATGATACAACAATGCCCGTATTTTAACAATCGACATAATATATATCCGCTTTCAGATGTGACATCAAAAAAAAAAGTTTCAAAATCAATGTACATTAAAAATGTATTAGCAGTAGGGTTTGTACAATAATCGTATTTTGTTTTATGTAAACTGGCAAATGTAAATTTAGTTAGACCCTTTGGCGTCTTCCTAAAATTAAAAAAATAGGTATATATTAGGTACTCTGTTGCTGCTGTCCAACGGGCCTAGACTCAGATATTTATTATTTTCTCATTCTAATTTCCATTCTCATTATAATTTAATAATCGTCTCAAATAATGAACTATTGAATTGTGTTATTAAAGTGACGGAAGAGCCTTTCGGTTATCCAAGTGCATTTCAGACAAGCAAGTGTCATTTAATAATACTCTGAAAAAAGATGTTTTTTATTGTATGCATAAATTTGTATGTTGTATCAAAAAAGGTCTTTTATTGTTTGTTAAATGCAAATTTTTTTCTAACTACAAACATGAAATAAAATTTCGCCAATTATTTTCCAGAAATTCTTTGGAGTAATAAATAAGCTTAATGAATTATAATTATTTTCATTAAAATATTTAAACAATTATTGTTAATGAGAAATCTTCTCTCTTTCCAGGTGAGTACACATATCGTATGATGAACTTTTACGACAAGCAATATTGACACTTAAAAATAATGGGGTAAGTGAAAAATGTACGTACATATGTATACGTGAGGGACTAATTTATGTACATATGTGCAGAAAAGTATAAAGTTACCTTACTTTACTCATTAAAAAAAAAATCTACTTCAGCCTGTTCAAAAAGGCTGTTAGAATGAGTTTTTTAAAACTTTAACCAAATAGGATGCAAAAATTTAATTAAACATTTGACATGCGACACAATTTCGATTGCTATGGTAACACCTTCATGTCTGCCTTTAAAAGTAGTCTAAGATCTTAGGGAGAGACTTTTTAAAATAAATTTTCCTTATAAGATTTATTTTGAAATAGTCTTCTTATTACTAGGCTACTAAAACCTTTACTCTGGAGTGTGCAGCTTACAATTTTTATTATTTACATTTGGGGTTATATCCAGTTTTTATTAGATTTTCAAAGTATTCCTCACTTCTTTTGTGACAGGCTCTAGATTATGCAGACGTCTTCGAATCCTATATTTGGGAGAATATGGAAGCGTTTCATTGCCTTACAAATCAAAAAGCATAGGAGATTTTTTCCAATTTCTTTCAAACAATAATAACTTTTTTCTGGCTATGTTTATGTTTTTCTTAGTTATTTCTATGGATTGTGTATGTCACGACCTGTCTATCACACCACTATTAAAGTTATGTAAAAATACCCACCCAACAAAAATTTTGCGACTAACCTCAAAAAGCGTATTCCGTGATTAGTCTCAATCGGGCACCAATTTGACGTCAATTAGTTACAAATTTTCTCAAAGGGGTGTTATTGGAGACCAATTAGTCGCTTATTAGTACGGGTACAATTAAAATCGATGTTATTTATTTATTTATCAAGTGTGCAGTGGATTTTCCTAATGAATTTGCATGCAAAATAAATAGACTCATAATAAGTATATAAAAAGCAAATCTCATGTTGGTGTGTAGGCCAATCTGTAATTTTGAGGCATTACATGAACCAGCTACAATGTGAATAAAAAGAGACCACTCCCTCGAAATTAAAATGCGTTCGGGAACAAAAGGGTATAATTAGTATTTCCATATACCCATTTTTTGCTGGGTATGCACTTAATTTGTTCGCAAGCATCTGCATGTTTGCCTTCTGACAGCTGGTCAGTGGCACTCAACCTTGTCCATGGAAATGAAAAATTGCTGCGCAAAGGGCTTTAGTTATTGTGTTGAATTTATTTTAATGAAAAATTGTGTGCAAAGTTTTTGTTAGCATTAAGATTCTTACGCTGGAAAATAGCACTGACTTTTTTAATAATAAGAATGTACATGTCTGTCTACATAAGTTAAGCAATTTTACAGTTTTTGTATATGAACAATCTTTAAGGAATTATTATAGTTTAAGGAACCAACTAAAGAGAGGAACCAAAATATTTCATTGCATTAAAGCTAATACTATTGAAACGTGATTACATATAGAATAAATTTTACAACAAGTAGGCAATTATGTATTGGTATTACGCAGAAGACTTGTATGAAAAGCTTTCCCAGCGCATAAATTCACAGAGAACTTTTTGCATATGATTATCATTATCATTATCATTATCATTATCATCATCATTATCATTATCATTATCATTATCATTATCATTATCATTATCATTATCATTATCATTATCATTATCATTATCATTATCATTATCATTATCATTATCATTATCATTATCATTATCATTATCATTATCATTATCATTATCATTATCATTATCATTATCATTATCATTATCATTATCATTATCATTATCATTATCATTATCATTATCATTATCGTTATCATTATCATTATCATTATCATTATCATTATCATTATCATTATCATTATCATTATCATTATCATTATCATTATCATTATCATTATCGTTATCATTATCATTGTTCCACAGATTCACAAACAAGGAAGTAATTACTAAGATATATAAAAAAAAAGGCACGCTTAACGAATTGAGAACCTCCTCTATTTTTAAAATCAATTAAAAAGTTTCAAAATTCGAATTTTTGTTACCAAAGTTGGTGAAACGCTGTTTAAGTAATTTATTTCATTCCTATTGCGCCCAATACTCAATAGCCCGTTTTTTCGCACATGGATTCTATGGTTTCAAACACAAACAATAAAAGAGCAACAACCCGTCGCCACTCTCAGGATATATTTACATATTTTTTGCACATCAAGAGCTTCTATAAAAACATGTTGCGAACCAATTTACCAACACATTCGTAAAATGCGTACAGACTACATTTGCATACATACAGACATAGGCAGACGAAAGAGTGTTGTTGATGGGTGAAACATAGCAGAAGGAAGTAAAAAATTGTTTAGGAAAAAAAAAGAAATACATTCTATGGTCAGCTTTTATGCAATTTCCATAAAGCAACATAAAACCAAAACGAGCCTACCAACCAAGCAACCAACCAAAACTACCACCAATAACTAGAATTTCTGCTGTCCTGTTGCATTGCACGCTCACAAAAATACATACATATTTTTGCTGAGTTCGTGTTTTAAATTTTTCATTTCCTTTGCTTCCCTTCGTTTCACTATTTTTTTTTTTTTTGCCGTGACGATTTTTAGTTTTAACACAGTTCGTCACATATGGTACGTTGCGCACACAACAGGAGGTCCGGCCCGCACGGCGTATGAGTGACGGATTTACGAGTGGGAGTGTTTGTGTTGGGCTTCACTGTAACGGGTATGTTACTCCGGTTCGGAGTACTGTTACTAATGTTGTAGGTGCTTGACATGTTGTATGACCCATAAATATACAATTCATGCAATCACTCAACACGTAAATTTGCCAGTTGCCCAACAAATTGACTCTCAAAGTGTGCGTGGAACCCTGTGGGAGCGAAAACGAGCTCCATAATGCCGTGCAATTTAGATGGAGTGCAGAGAAAAAATGTTCTAGTATTTCATGCATATGAAGGAAAACATCACTTGAAGCTAGTGAATTTGTTTGATATTCAGTAGATTGTTAAAAATTTTCAACGCACTTTATTTTTATTTTTGATATGAGACATTTGTGCTGTCGGCCAAAAATGTACAGTGATATGAAAGTGAAAGCTACAGAAGAATTTGCATGCACACCGTCTCGAAAACTATTACTTTAGCCATAAATATAGCTATTAATATCATTTACGTCCCAATAAAAATAACGACTAATAAATAATAATAATAGTATTACTAGTAGTAGTAGTGTCTCGTCAAAAAAAAGTACTTTTTGGCTAATCTTAGACCGCTGAATATGAGAATGAGTTTCGTTTATTTTTCCGAAGAAGCTTTTTCTAGATATAGGCGAACCCTGTTTTCGAGGTAATTTTTCAGTTATTGCCAAAACACTCCAAAATAAAACCAACCTTCTATGAACGCCATTTTAAAGATACATTCTGCTTTTTTACGTTGATATCTGATGATCTTTGTAGTAAATCGTGTGACTAAATGGAAAGAAAATGTAAAAGTTGTTACAAATTAAATAAAAGCGCAAATCTGAGTTTTTCTTGCATTCACTTTTGCAGTTGAAAATCTGCCAAAAACTTTTCATTTCATTAAATGATGCAAATTTTGATATCTGATTCTGATACTGGCCAATAAAAGGTTTAAAATCGATCAAATTTTTCGAGTTCGAGTTCAAATTTGTGTACGCCGTTTTATAGCACATTCAATTTTAATAAAATAGCGCACAAAATTCAGCTGGCTTGAAGTTTCCGTTAAGTTTTAGAAACTTTTTTCCTGCTGCTTCTCCAAAAATTCGTCCATACAACGCGTGCTCGGATATTTTTTATTAGGAATAGACCGCGCAACTCTGTCAGTAAAAAAAATCATTAAACATTTTCGTTAATTTGCATCCACTAGAAACCTGCACCCTTGTATTCTAAAATTTAATGTGCTATAAAACTGCATAAAAAATCTTTTTTTTATAGTAAATTCGAATAAAAAATTTTAAATATGGTGTACAATTTTTTTTTCAAAAACTAGGTTTCAACAGGTATTTATTGTAAAATAAACTATGGTTTTATAAAGAAAAACATGCACCCACAAATCGAATGAAATATTGCCGATTATTGTTCCCTTCCCTTCCATTGAGCTGTTAACAACTGACGTCACTCTAATGGACAAATTTTGTCGATTTCTCACAGAAACGAACTAATGGACAGGTTCAGAAAACTTCATTGCCATTTAGCTAGAAAATTGAAAGGTTTCATGTTGCTGTGATATAGATAATCGAAACAAGTTCTAATTAATATATTTGGTTTGTGAGTGCACATCACTGTAATAACACATTCTCTCTCACACACATACTTGGAAGAAAAAACCCATTAAACAAATACTGTAGATTGCTGAAATATTCGAAATAAAACTTATTATACACTTTTTTTCATATAAGTCAGTGCTTAATAATCGACAATATTATATTTTATATCTGCATATTGCAAAAGAATTAATTAAATAATCTTATTAAGCGTCTGTGTTTGGAAAAATTTGGGAATCATCACAAAGAAATGGAAAAGGTGGTGCAGATTGTGCAACACTAACCTTTTTGGACGCTAACGGCCAACTTTCAGTGCGCTTTGGACTTACAAGAAAAGAGTAAACTACTTTTATAAGTCTGAGCAAAATTAAGAATTGAGACAAATACCGTAAAAATTCGCGGAATATAATTTCACAGCATGTTTTTACCCATTAGCTCCGACTTAAAAGTGTGCTTTTGAAAGTTATCAGAGGATTAAAATGTTGTACAGAATTATTCGGCCAACAATTTTACTATTGGTCTTCTCAGACGAAATACGTGTACGATTAAAGTCGAGTTCTGCATAAAATAAAATAACAAATAGTTTCAAATGAAATTGTAATGTTAATGTTAGTGAAGAAGAACATAAATAACGTTCGCATATTTCAAGGGACCACATTTATTTTTTATTTTCTTTGGACTTTGCCCTTCTTTATAAAAAGATTTTGTCTGAAAATAAATTTTGATAACATTTTAATTCTCGAACGACTTCTTAAATTTTTGTTTTGAGAGATTTTTTCATTTATAGGTCAAAGCAATAGTTTTAGGTGGGAGCTAATGGGTTAAAATATTCCACAAAAGTTCTTCCCATATAATTTTAATTTTGTTCAGACATATATGTTTACCATTTGTTATACTTGTTTGAAAACAACTTCGACGGGGAAAGAAAAACTTGAGTAGGTCGTAAGGAAATTTAAACCAAGCTTAACAACCCAGGCTGGAGTTTTGCACTATGTAGGAGTATTTTCGGAAAATACTAAAGAATTTCGTTGCCGCACAATCTTATTTTTTACTTTTAAATTAATAAAAAACGAAAATTTATTCAAGATATTTAAACCCCTAATCAATGGCTTAATTTCGTATTTGTGTTTAATTTCAAATTTTGAACAAAACAGTTATATACTCACAAGTAAAAAATTTACACTCCAAGTAACTACTGTTGGGCAGAAGCCCGAAATATCTTCTTCTTTTTTAATCGATATAACTCCATGTCTTTAAAAAATTTTACACACTAGGAAGCAATTTGACTGGAGAAGTAATGGGCCGTTAATCATTTGATCGATATTCTTGGATTTAATTTTGTCAGATCACATGTGATCGATATTCTGTATCTAATATTTATCTTTTCGATCAAAAATTGCTCTTAATCTTGGATTTAAAATTATTCGATCATAATAAACACACAGGAGCTTCGTGGACGATGACAAAAATTTGCATAGCATATGGCATAAAATATAGATCGATATATTCGATTTTGGTTTTGAACAAATACATTCCAATGATTTTTGTATTAAAAAAATTAAAGTAACAATTATTTTCAGTCCCTTTTATTTAAGAATACATTCCTGGGTATAGGTATATTAATTGCAATTTAACGCATTTGGCAATGTTAACGGCAATTCGGAAAAGACTAATGTTCAAATCACTAAAGAAAAGTGAACAACTCTCGTTTACTGGGTAACAAGTTAAAGAGCAATAAGTGTTGCTGAAGCTCTCAAAAGGTTAGCGATATGTGAACGCCAACAACATTAGGTAATGCCAAAAACGATTCAACCTACAACACGCGATGATAAGCGTCATCGTTGAAGTCTTACCATTACTACCGTTGCGCATAAGTTGTTCACTTCTTCTCTTCTTCCACAGAAGAGTTTTTATTTTTTTTTATTTCCATCCTTACATTTTATCCACTTGCGTTACACTTTTCTGCTTCAGTCACTTAATCCGGAAGTTGATGGAATTTCCTGTGCGCAACATTTCAGTAGTGTATGACGCGACAAATGTAGCAGCTTGTTTCCATGAAAAGTCCAGCAGCAGCAGCACCAGCACCTATGTATGTATGTACGTACATAAATGATGCGAGTATGAAGCTGAGCTGAGTTGCGCTAACTAAACCCATGCTTTCAATGTGTGCTTTGAGCATATGTCCCATTATCGCAGGTTGATTACCTTTCCATTATTTTTTTCAATATTACTTTTCTTAGTAGCAGTAATATTAATCGCCCGCTGTAATTGACTGGGTGGTGGGTGTGTGCCGGTAGTACCCGTAGTGTCGCGATTCAAATCTCGCTCTTTGTACAGCCCCACCATTTGCGACACAACATCAAAACGTATATCACAAATTGAAGAAGCAGCTCGGCCAAACATCGAGCTACATAATTTTAGCGCTAAATTATTATGTTATTACTAAAAGGTGGTTGTTGCTTATTGCTTCTTACTTTTACGCCTATGTTAGTTACTCTGAACCAATACAATTTCTGTTGCGGAAATGAGGTTCAACTTCCGCTTCAATTTTTTAGAGTGAATTTTAAGTAAGGATGTTTATTGCTGACGACATTGCCAAAGTTACCTTGTTTAAATAAAATCTCAACTGGAAATGATTAAACGTGCCAGCAGGTGCTCACTTTCACTTCATTTTTAAAGGCAAAGTTCAAAATTTCATAGTTTTGGGTGCGTAAATTTTATGAGATGAATGAAATCTGTAAAATTTTTACACGTATTTCGTTAAAGAAAAGAGGGGCTTTGAGTATACTTTGGGATTGCTGGACAGTAAAATGAGATTAATTTATTTCTTTTTTGAAAGCTTTAAAAGCTTTAGCCTTTTATATATTTTATCCACTGTGAAACGATGGTACAACGAGTTCCTACGTGGCCACCAATCTTTGCAGGACGAATTTCGTGAAGGTCATCCAAAAACGGTGGTTGTGCCAGAAACAGTCGATGCTGTGCGTCAATTGATAATACAAGATCGTCATGTGACATATCGCGAGATAGAGGCATCCTTGGCCATTAGTGGGACCAGCATACATTCCATATTGCATGAACATTGGTCGTAAAGAAGATTTGTTCTCCTTGGATATCGCATAATTTGACGATTGCCCAAAAAAGGACTCATGTCGATTGGTGTAAAGAAATCGTCTATGACATCGTAACAGGTGACGAATCTTGGATCTATGCATATGAGCCGGAAACAAAGCAGTAATCGACTGTATGGATGTTCCAAGACGAGCCTAATCCAACAAAAGTTGTTCGCGCAAGAAGCACCTCAAAGCAAATGGTCGCCTGTTTTTTCGGAAAATCTGGTCGTGTCGCAACTGTTCCACTATATAAACTTAAAACGGTCAATTCTGAGTGGTATACAACCATTTGCTTGCCAAAAGTTTTTGGAGAATTAAGGAAAACCAACCGCTGAAGACAAATCATTCTTCACCAAGACAATGCGAGCTCTCACGTATCGATTCACACAAGAGAGTTTTTGAGGACTCAAAAGGTCGAATTGATAGGTTATCCGCCTTACAGCCCTAATTTGGCACCTAATGATTTCTTGTTATTCCCAAACATGCAAAAAAAAGGCGAGGTCAACGTATTTCAACGCCTGAAGGAGCTGTAGAAGCCTTCAAACAGCTCGTTTTAGAGGTATCCTCTTCTGAGTGGCAAAAGTGCTTTGAAAATTGGTCCAAGCGAATGCAGAAGTGTATTGACTTGGATGGAGAATATTTTGAAAAACAATAAAACTATTTTCCTTAATATTTGACTGTGTTTTCATTATTAGGCGCAAAATATAAAAGGCAATCCTCGTAAATGAGTATAGTCTTTTTTATATTGACAAGTTTCGACTTTAATTTATTTTACATTAATTATGTTAATAAAAGCCCGCTTGAGTTACAATTTCAAATAAAAATCAACAAATTTCACACAAAATTCATAAACCCTTAAATTTTAGTATAATAAAATGCAAGTTTGAAGTGGCTACAAATTTTCGTTGATTTTTGAAAAAAAATTTGTTTGTCACCCTTCCACAATTTTTTTCATACAACACATGATCAAAAATGTTGTATATTAAAAAACCTGTTTACTAATTTTTCTAATTTAATATAATGTGCAAAAGTTTTTTGTATTTTACCTTGGGCTTACTTTGTATACCAGTTTCAAACCCATAAGTACATTATTGTACCGAGTTTCGTTGAAACATCTCAATTTTTATTCAAGATATCGTGTATACGGACAGACAATTAATACAAAAAATGGTTAAATAGTCAATTAGTATTATTCTTTGAGGTCTGATTTAAAAATATTGATTTTCAAGAATTCTATACCATTTCTACGGAAAATTATGTTGCCCCTATATAAAATACAAGAGAAATTTTCAGTGCTTTGAGATACCTCTAAATAATTGTTGAGAGAATATAAATGACGATTTTACTTTTTATTGAACTACCTACATACTTGGGGTAAATTTTATCTTTAAAGTAGCCCAAAAAATCAAGGAATCATTCATACAAAAAACCAAGCCATTTTTCCATCAGCTGTGGAAATGAATACCGTTATCATTAAAATCATTAAATATAGCCGCATTCCATTCACTAAAATAGTTGCACCAGCTTCATTTTCAATAAGCGAATGTGATAGAGCATATCGATTAATTTCTGACAATTAGTTAAGAGATGTCAAACGAAATGTCACTGCCAATTGGTGTATTGATAGCTTCAAAATGGCGCCAACATCGCAATTCCTGATCTCCAAGCCAAGCGTAAATTCAGTCATGACATGTCATGATTATTGGATCATTGGCTTCAATGTTATCGAATACCGATTTGTCAACGAGCTTCATTTGAATTTTGAGCATACAAATTCAATTCACAATCAAACGGCAATTGCCACTACAGTCAATTTAAATATTTAATACTTAAACTGCAATCGCATACGAGTTTTACGAGACGAGCGCGTCGTTGGCATCCGAGCCGCTAACATCAAACTCTGCAACTTTTCGATCTTTTGCAATTTAACTGACATTTACAAGTATTCATTTCCATCGCACCTTCTGGTTATATTGCCCCTACATATACTAGATGTGCATAGTTTCACTCATACGAACAGGTGTAAGTTTATTTTTGAAAATGTATGTGAATATTTGCGTCACCGCGTCAAGCGCGCTCGAATGATTTGAATGGGCAGTTGATTTTCGCTACCTAATGGTAAATCGATTGGAGTAATTCGGAGCTGCAATTCAATTTCAACGATGAGTTTATTACGTTCCTTATTTTCTTATTTCACTGCAACATCCCATGTAATAATCGTAATTAAATTTGTTGTTGACGCCGATATATATATTGTATATATCTATTCGTATTTGTTTGTGTGGGTACTCTCGGCCATGATGAACTGTTCATGAAGGAAGCATTTAAAATGCGGTAGAGTGGTAAAATCGTTAGGCACCGTCTAAATTGGCTATGCAAATGGCAATTTCCTTCTTATTTTTTTTTTTTTTTAGTTGGCGCTACTGATTTATTTACGGCAATTTCACGCTGAAAATTTTATCGCCCGTGTTGTGAAGGGCGCCAAGAGTAGCCGGAAACTGATGGCCACTCATTTTGTGCGACCTTTTTACCTCGCGCGACAGCTGGCTGCTCTTATCCGAGTATGCTGAAATCATACTAAATTTTTCATATGTACCTATCGATTTTTCAATTAGCGCCCAATCAGCATAACTCACGGCAATGGTGACATTCTACAGTTATCAGATCAGTTACCTCTAGACACAGTGTTCAGTGTAATTGCCCTAAGGTGATTTCCAAAGGTTTTCGGCATTCACTTTTTAGAAATTTAAATTATTCAGTAAATTAAAAAAAATGTGTTAATTGTGCAATTTTTCTTTGTTGTTGCTTTTCAACCCTACAACACTTTGACAGCATATGTTTTTATTTTTACTCAACCTTCCATCACAGCTCATGAAAACAAAATGCTGTTACCTTTTTTAATACCAAAAGGATCTAACCTATAAGTTATGAAGACATTTTTAAAAATAGCTTTCACTTAAATTAGTAGTAAAATTTAATAGTGTCAAATGTTCGTAATTTTTTTTAAGTTTATTATTCTGGATGGATGTGTAAAAACTGCAGAAAAAACTTAATATTTGCCAAAATAAAGTTAGCTTTTTCCCAGAATTCCGAAAAAAAAACAACATTTGCAAAAGCGTCGCTGAAAAGTAGTAGTAAATTTATGCAGGAGCACTTTCATCGAGCGTTTATGACTCAGCTGTTGTGCCTCCGCGATGTTTTTGTATTTTAAAACATTTCGTTGGTTTTTGATAACTTTTGTTGCTGACCAAAGTTTTTTTTTTAATGGAAGAAAATGCCTGAAAAAGTCAACGAAAGAATAAACACCAAAAATCAACAGGGTTTCAAACTTTCACTTTTTAATGCTAATATTTAATGGTCTACGCATCTATATATTTAAATTTTTTCTAAAAGTGTTGAATAAAAAGCGTGTTGTTTTTGTAAAAAAAAATTTTGAATTTTTCATCTTTCCACAATAATTTTAAAATGTAGATTTATATGGTATTTGTTATATAAAGCGCTAGTTTTTAAATCGGGCGCTGAGCCGAAGTTCGGTTTATAAAAAAAAATTATAATTTAACCATTAACAAAATTGTGATTATTATTTGATCGATCAAAGTTAATGGATATTTTGTGATCTTTATTTTTTTGATCAAAAATAATCACTATTCTTGGATTTATAAATGCAACAAAATTTGTCGGTAAAGTCTATAATACCAACAACACAACACCTATAATTCGGTTTATGTTTTATGATCGAAAAAACAAAAAAGGCCAAAATATCGATCAAATATTATCGAAACATTTTCATCCGAGAATAACGATCATTTTTGATCCTAAAAAATAAAAATCATAAAATATCTGGCAAACTTGATCGAACATATAAAATTCACAAAATAAAAATAACAACAAATTTTCTATATAAAAATACTGTCAGATTTGCTTAGCATATGCCAAAAAATATCAAAATAACGATTTTATTCGGTGGCTGCATTAAACTAATTAAAACATTTGGGTTAATTGAAATAAGTTACACAGATATATGTACATACAAATTTTTTTATAAATAACTATAAAAAAATTATATTGTTAATGCTCGAAATTTAATACTTTTATATTGTAATGTAAAAATAATAGCCTATTGACAGAGTATTTTTTGCAATCTTTATACTAATAAAAATTTGCAAATGTTCGGCCAAAGTTCGGCTTTTTTTTGGCCGAAGCCGAACCGAAACCAAACCGAGCGTTATTGTCCGAACATAGCCGAAGCCGAAGCTGTAGCCGAAGCTCGTTCGTTCTCTAGGTTCATTATATAACATAAACCATACAAATAAACGTCTGAAACTTCGTGCAAAATTTTATAACAGTGTATATAGAATTTCGGTGCTATAGATATGATCACCACTGTATGTTTTCTATATCCATCCGATTTCCTCAAGGCTATTACAAACAACCTTTATATGAACAAATGTTTAATACACTGTGCTATAATGGAGCGCACAGAGAAAAACATTACGAGGAAGCTGTTAACAGTAGCATTCCTATGAAAATAAAAATGAGTAACGCAAAAAAGGATTTCGAAGGTATTTTTTTTTATTTGCTGTTTTAGAAAACAAAATTTGCGGATTCTCCCACAGGTTTACTACTTCTTTGTTATTGAAATAAATTCTTCTACTAATGCTGCGATCCTTTGAGTAGTGTTGGTTCGAAGCAATTTATTGGGTTATTGTTTTTTTTTTTTTTGTTTGTTAGAATACCACACGCATTTTTCTTTTCGACAAACGAGAGCGCTAACTGTTTGTTGTTGTCAATTTAAACAAACTCGTACTAACAACTCACGCCACAGTCATCAAAAGCTGTGTAAGCTGCGTAACAGGCATTAAAATTCATTCTGTTGAACTCATATCATTCTCGCGCCCATTCACATCCATTATACATATACACATATGTACATCTACGCATTGCATATGACACATACATACACAGAATTGTATGTGTAAATATATACATATATAAATGAAAAGTACTTAGTCCTCATTGTCAGTTGATGTTTTATAAGGGAATAAAAAGAGTTGAACTTTCGGTTGTTTGACTGTCACAACGAACTAAAGTATCGGGTCTTGCAATATGAATGCTACAAAAGTTTTTTTTAAATAAAACAAAACCGGTTTGGGATATGAATTAAATTCTTTATTCCTGTGAAAGCACATTCGATGCCTTTATGTATGAAACTCGATTTCTTTGGCATGGGCACCACGGGCACGTTTGCAGAAGTCCAGACGCTGAACCCAATTTTCGACGGTTTTCAAGCATAAATGGGCCGATACTGCTGCAATTTCACGTTCGATATTCGTACGAAGTTCATCAATCGTCGCTGGCTTGTTGGCATAGACCATAGACTTGACGTAGCCCCACAGTAAATAGTCTAACGGCGTCAAATCGCACGACCGAGGCGGCCAATTGACCGGGCCATTTCGTGAGATGACACGTTCGCCAAACTTGGTTTTCAATAAATCGATTGTGAGGTTCGCTGTGTTGCTTCTGTAGTAAATTTTAATAATTTCGACTCGTTGTTGGATCGTATATCTTTCCATGATGAAATGGCAAACCTTACTGAAGAAAAATGTCAAAAGAGCGGGAAAAAATGTGGCGTCGTTTGTTGCCACTATCGGTCTACTTTTGTAGCGTCCCTATTGCATGACCCTTTACATATTTCTTTTCATTTTGCTTACATACATTGTTGCTATTTATTTATTTCGTTCCTGTTATTTTTATTGTTATTGTTGTTGTTGCTGCTGGTACTTTATGTACAACGTAATTGCTGTTCATCAAAGAAGCAGCAGTATTTTTATGACAATGCGCTCCAACTCCTTTTTCCGCGTTTCTTATTTGGCCATGACGTTGAGCGAACCTTGCGAAGGAAAATTTGTGCCAGCCATGAAATGAGACGAGTTTGTGGTTTGTGTGGGTGGTCTGGAAACTGCAACTTAAAACATCATATATTTTTTGTTCATTAAAGAGTTCGTCTTCGCAAGATGCGAAAGGGCAAACAAAATGTTATATGCTTACAATCATTAACTTGAACCGGACTTTACTGAAACTCTAACAAGAGCATCTCCATCCATAGATTGCGAAGTTATTATAAGAAAAGGATGCTAGCCAGGGGGTATCACGGAAAAAGTTTTTGACACAGCTCTGTTGTAAAATGGAAAATGAGTGAAAAGTATTGAATCTATTACTTACCACACGAACCGTTATCTCTGAAGAAATTTTTTTACTGTCTAGTGGGCCTATACTTATTAAGTAGAATAGTTAACAATGTGCTACTTAAGCAGACCTTGTGAGGTAATGCGTACAAATCCACTAAAAAACATATCAAGCGCAGTGGTGAGTCATTACCATCGGTTCCTTTTTCTCCGATTGAAGTATAAAGCCTCGAAAGATAACGTTTTTGGTATATCATTTTTTGAGGTTTCTGCTAAACTTGAATTTACGTTGAGGATGCATTAATTCGCATCTCCAAATCCGTTGTGCGTGCTGCCGAAGCAGGTATGTTCCTCAGAGTCTGAGTAGCCCTTGGAGATAAATTTATCGTAACGTTTTTGTTCATGTTTGCTAACGCATATTCGATTTGGTTATTACTTTGCGATGGATATGCATAAGCTCAAAGCTGGAGCTAACGCGATATACCGTCCATTTCTGACTAGCACAGTTCTAGTTAGTTAGATGAACCGTTGCAAGACAGACGCCCGTTTACAGTCGCACCTTACCTGGTAAAACAACAACAGACGCTCCAAGAAAATTATGTTGGGCCCTTAAACCAAATATGTCGGAGTGGCCCCACCAGAACTCCGTACTCTCTTTGCTGTGATCTAAAGATTCATGCGGGTTAAGTACCGCATCTCCCTTAAGGTTGCTCACAACGAGGACGCGTGAGTAGGAATTGAATGTTGTAGTCCGGCTGTAGCTGCATACCCAGCCGTGAGAACAACATCCCGTTGCAGTAGTGGCTACCGAGCGAATAGGGCAAGTATATATGAGCATAAAATTGCCTAACTCTACATGGAGTATTTGCATTTCTTGCGCTGATGCAGTTAGGCCTGACTCGACAAAGAATCTACCTAATAAGTATTACTTTGATCTGAGCAGGGGTAAGAAAACCACATTTGGTCGCTTATCATGACCGTGCTTTCATATGGCGTATATCAGGTGAGGTAGCCTTTGAACGGTTCGAGAGGATTCTACTAAAGCTTTGTTGGCTTTGTTTGTTGAGTAGAGTAGTAGACTAGGTCAGTTGTGTGAAAGCCTGAAAGTGCCTCAACCCTAAAAGTATTTAATACAGCACCCGATGGTGGTGACAGAGAGCGAAGAGAAGATATGTACATATGTATGTGTTGAAAGTACCAAATGAAAACAGGAACCGTAATAAGAGTGTTCGTTTGGGACATAGCATGTACCGGCTTATGCCAACTTGTACCAAATTACATTCGTTTAGGCAAACAATTAGCAAAACTTGCCAGGAGAGAACGCATTTTTTACATTACATTAGAAGTGCTCGTTACGAAAGCCCAATGTTTACTAATTCCTGTTCGCGAAGAACTTCGTATATTTCTGATTTTGGGAGAATAAGACGACTTATTATCTGAATTTTTTTACTGGCTAATTTTTACTATGCTTTCGTAACGAACACTTCTAATATTTACAAAGGCATTACTTTCGTCTGCTATCACTAGACTTATCGACAAGACAAGCCTAGCCATACCAATTCACATCGAAAAGTCTGAGGTTTCCCATTGTGTATCAGGTGTTTTTGAAGTGAATCATTTAGCCTTGCCATAGCAATAATGATAGAAAACAAGCTAGCGCCTTCCACACTGAGAGCAAATGATAGTGACGTAATAAAAGTTAAACAATGAGAGCGCAAAAAAAACATTTAAGAAAAGAAGAGGCAGAAGCGAAGAAGAAGTGGACAAACGACAGAATGATTGATAGTTTTGTTAGCACTGTTTGTGTAAAATAAAAACAAATTACTTGTATGGGTGGATGCAGTCAAAGAGAGGACTAGTGGTTCGCGGACGTCGCAACCTTATATTCTATCAATCTTGCCGCTATAGCAGGTTTGAGGAAGATGCTAAGGTCATTCCATTTAGGCCAAAGAGCTATCATACTTGGGCAATTCATAAGGTCGTGCTATGTTGTATATTGTAACAGAGAGTTAAAAATATGAAAATAATAACCTTGTGCACACCCCGCTAAAATGTTATGTTATATTTTCTTACTAATGAAATACGACACTCAATGAACGTGGGTTAAAAAATTGTATTATGTAGTATTATTAAAATTTTGCATGTGAAACAACAACAACAGTGCGGACACAATTGGCTTAAAAATTAAAATACATACAACAAATAACACCAAATAAGAAATCTTGTGAATGACCCAAACAAATATCAATAAAAATTTGAAAACCATTTAGTCACTACACCGAATTCACTTTAAGGACATCGTACTCCTCTCAAATTTCTCTACCGGGCTATGCGCACACTTTCATCTAGACACACAAGCGCTATTTTGTTTATCAGGTGCGTAAATAGCCGCCATTAAGCATTTAAGTGTCAACTTATGGTATGGGCATGCCCGTACACTGCCACACAACACACCGCACTCAATTACAAATGTACGCATATTACCAAAGAGTTTTGCAAATGAAGGTTTCGCAAGTACTAAAAGGAAGGGTGAAGGTAATTACGTATATTTTTTATCTGCATTCCCGCAATTGCTTTTAATTACTTTTAATAAATGGCCAAAAATTCAAGTGTACCTATTTTAAACTTCTTAATGGCGAGTACTTAACGAAATGATGAGAGTTCTCGTATGTTGGTTTTGCTCGAATATAAGAGCAGATTCCTTTCAAAGGGAATTTTGGTTGCATAGTAACCCATTGGGTATATGACGTATGTTTGTATGTATATTGGACATTCACGTACATTTTTCTTTTCATTGTACAATTTAAGACCATTGTAAGTCAAGCATCCATAGAAAAATTCCCCTTTTAGAATAATTTAAATTGATTTATTAGTTGGCGGGTGAAGAGGCTGCAGTGAGCGCAGCATATCGCACAAATTGGCTCAACGATGTGCAGCAATCAACGTTTAGAGTGGTGAGGACAAAACATTTTTATTTATATACATTAATACAGGTATACAAATGTGTGTATTTATGTCCTGCCATTTGATTTATAATATGGATTTATATTCAATTAAACCTGGAAAATTAAAGAGTAAATATGAGGACTCTTCAACAATTTCCATAAAGCGACAAACATGCATAATACTGAGGAAAAAACGTATTTGATATTTGATTTGATAATAAGGATAATAATGCGACGGAACACTGTGGACTTGAGGATATTTTGAGTTCCTTTGTCGCGACCCTAATGCTCAAATCCCAAGAGATGAAGGCGAGGTGCTTGGTAACCGCACACCTAACAAATGAAGGATCAGTTGCACATGTTCTTAGGAATATCATTTTTTATTCAACAAAGCTGGGTAATGGCATAGGATGTGTTGAGCGGTATCGTCGTCCTCCAGACATACTGGACATTCGCTATCTGTAGACAGACCTATGCTAAGGTAACCCATGAGCAGCTCGACCCCTCGGTTAGTTTAAGTTGTCTCCTTAAAAAGGGAAGTCGAAAATCTCTACCATCCTGAGACCACATGTCGCTCCCAAGTACTCATCTAACACTCAGTGTACCCAGTCCCGTATCATCTTTTTGGATGTAGACCAGCTGAAGCCACAGAAGAGTTGAGTACTTTTTCCCCAGCATGAAAGATAAACTGCAATATAGTCATAATGGTTACTAAAAAGATAATAATAAATGCGCCCTTCAAACTTTTCTTAAGGTTCACATTGGCGCCAGTCTATTGGTCAACGGTGAACGCTACAGAGCAATGATAACATTTTTTGGTTGGACATGAATGAACGCGTACTCCATAAACCGACAATATACCGAAATAATATTGATTTTTGTTAATTTTTTTTTTCTTAAAAAAGAAATCATTTAAATAGGCCACCCTGTGTATCTGCACCCGTCCCTTCATATGTTCCTGATCCATCTGCTTGCAGATTTATTTGGTGTTCGTTACGGAATTTGTAAAAATTACCCTCAAGATGGCACAACACCCAAACCGACCGAACTTGAAGTGGAATGACGGAAAAGCGTTCTAATGTATGTACAGCGAATTTGTGTACCTCGCCAACTTGAGAACTCTCCCCAAAATCAAATATTCATCAAATATGTACTGTTTCTTTTCTCACGAGGCTGCTGCTACCTTATAAGAATTTGAAAATAATTTGATTCTAAACGTGTCCCCATCGCTGCGTTTTGGCAAGTTTCCATATATCCAGCGATCGAGAGCCCCAACTCCAACTTAGCCTCTTATCGAGCGTTCTTCTTCATCTAAATTGGCGCTATAATAGCCTACGTAACTATGGCCGATCCCAACATAGTACCCCAGTCTTTCCCTTGCCTTGCGAACTGGCGTCAGTTAGAGATTCAAGTGAAGTCTTACTTTTCTTCTGCTACTAGCAGCGGAAACCGCGTTGAATACTTTCAGGACTGGAGCATTTTTTTCCGTTCGTACAACGTGCTCTAGTTCGCGTAGGCGCTGGATTTTAATTCGCTGGACTATGTCTATATAGCGGGAAAGCACAAACAGCTCATTATTCCGTCGTAGCCAGTATTCGCCAAATGATCAAAAATCATTCTCGAACACTCCAAGGGCCATCTCATCCGATTTTGATAGCGTCCATACTTCCGCGCAATAAAATAGTAGGGGCCTGATGAGATACTTCTAGAGTGTGATCTTGTTTCATCCAGAGAGCGGCCTACTACTTAAAGTAGCATTTATTGGCAAGCTGATTTAAGGTCAATAAAGAAATGATCAGTGCCGATCTCACGGGTATTTTCCAGGGTTTAACGTAACGTGAATATCTGTTTGGTGGTAGATTTGACAGGTCTTAAGCCATACAAATAAGGTCCAATCATTTTATGTATGGTTGGCTTCAGCATTTTGCACAATACGCTCGATATGTTGATTGGGCGCACTAAACTTATAATCCAAGCGCCGGGCATGCATTAGGCCGACCATATTCTGTTGTTCTTTTGGAGCAGCCCGAAATCCAGTGACTTATTCAGCGGCAGTATGTACTGAATAAAAAATATGCTCCCAATGCTCGTGAATTCTGGTGTGATATGAAGTGCTCTTAGTGCGCAGGTGTGAGAGTGCAGTGCCGATGGTAGTAGTTGTCCTTCCGACTTTGAGCTTTCCTTATAAGAGCACACGTTCTTTGCTACGAAGAGGCGTATGCGATGTTCGATCGTCGGAGCTCACGCTCGTAAATGCTTTCTATGAGCACCTAGAATTGAGCTTTGATCACTTCGTAATAGATGTGGCAAGATCATTCCATTCTGAGTTCGCACATTCCAGGTGCATCAATAAAAGGGCATCTTATCAGAGGTTTGTTGAAATTTTTCCTTGGTGATGTTTTTAACGTGGCGTGCGGCGTTTTTCGTAAAGCCACATTTGTCGCTTTGACTACTCCCAGTTAAATGGAAATCAGAGAGGGCGGAGTTCTGCACATGTAACCATCCTCCATTTGATCGCACGATGCAGCTAGATATTTGAGCTCGTCTGTGTATTCAATTATTCCCTCTCTGAGGGCTTATACCTTCTCTTAAACGGTACAAGAACGGCGTTATGTGAGTTTATGCTGAGGCCGACTCATCACATCTGAAACAAACTGCCGAATTTATGAATATTTATATTTAAAATTTCACATGGCGGGGTATCTAGATATTGAAATTTTTTATTTGTGAAAAAGTGTTTATTTCGTCGAGTTCTACCAGAATCAGTCATCAAATCGCGGCGCCCCAGAAATCGTAGTCTTCCCCACAGAGCTAAGCTACCTGCTGTTTAAGTAAAATTTAAATTAAAAGAAAACCTCCCCATTTACCACTAGTTTTTCACTCTACGTATATTATTTGCTACATTTATTACCAGTTTTCCAAATTTTCAATGCCAAAAAAGCTACAACTAACTTCCTATATATTTTAATCATTACTAAATTTTCACATTTTGCATTACTATTTTTATAAGTCAATATTAATGTTTCATTTATTACAGACATTTTTTTTTTATTCTTTACAACTTTTTCATTTCCTACTCTTAACTCTATTCTATCTTGATACATATTTATTTATCAAATATTATATTGTTCATGTTTAACCCAATTTCCTTGCTTTTGAATATATCCAGCTGCTTTTGAACGGTTTGAAATGGCTTCTTGAGTGACACCCAAAGAAAAAAAACTATTATTGTTTACGCTTCAAATGAATGACATACATACATACATATACTGAAGAGACGTACAATGAGAGTAGCTTTCCAACGCAAGAATGATAGAATACAAGATTGCGCCTTCCCGCGGTGAAATGACAGATCTCGCCTTTAGTAAACAAGAATACGGGAGAGAGAAAATTGAACAACTTCCAATATTTCATTGAAAAACGTGTTCTAATTGTTCTAAAGTGTAAAAGTATGAATTTATAGGCAGACATTTAATAAATAAATTCGAAAAATACTAAAAAAAGTGTCTCTTTTTCTTAATTTATGAAAAAAGCTTTGTCTAGTTGAAGTTGAGAATTGTCAAACCCGGCAAAACCAAAGTAGCGGTACTTCTAAAGGCGTCACCTTCAGTATTCAGTTCACCGTGTTTCCAACGTATGTTCGGAATATATTGGAACGATAAATTTTGCAATTAGAAAGAGCACAGTCATAAATTATAAGAAAATAACATTTTTTTTAGATCGGGTCACCAATTTGTGCTCAATAACACGAAATCTTTGTATAAATAACTAAACCGTACCCTTAATATGTTATAATATATTATATTTTATATTATTATTTTATATTTTATATGATTACATAATAGTTTTTGATATATAAGGCTATATTTTAGTTTAATTTCTTACTATAATACCTTACTTAGAAGTAATCCTCTTATTTATTATATAAATTTGGTTAATTTTGTTTAACTTTATGCTTTAATAATTGTTAAAATAATATATCAATAATTTAAAATACCTTTCAGAACACTTGTCTAATTTAGTTAATTCATTCGCTACAGTTGGTGTCACCCTGTACGAATGTGCCGGTTCAAGCGTTTCAGTAATCCAGCGTTGAGTTGTAACCCTGTTAACAGTCTTCGTCTGCCTGGTTGTTTTGTTATTATTTCTTATTGAGCATCGATTCAATCTGGTCGTTTTCGCAGTTTTCGATTAGTATCAAATGTGTTCAATTATAATAAAAATTACTTTATAAATAACTGTTAAAGTTGTACAAAAGTGAACTGTGTGGTGCCGGCTTTCGCGTAAACAAAAATTTTCCTTCATTTAGTAGCTACGAATACGCGCATCCCTTCATAGGGACAAGTGGGAACGGTGTCTAGTGTGTGTGAGTGTGGCGTAGCGTTTACGTTCACGCCCAAGCTAAAAAAGTGGCATTTATTTAATTGCAATTAATAAAATTGTGCTGTGAAGCGCTAAATATCAATTAAGTTTAATTCAAGCAGAAGGTTAAATTCATCAAACAGATTTTATTTAGTAATTTTTGGCTGCCCAAGGACAACTAAAAAATGGAGGTGAGTGATCCAGTCGTCCCAAAAATTACCAATTGGTTAGTTAATCATCAAGGGATTGCTTCATATTATTAGCATTTTTTCAATTCAAATAATATTTCCATTTCAAATGTGTTATTTTCTCGCTTAATATTTAATGGCAAACACCATAGAGAACTAGGCTCCACAAGCGAAGCACTTGGCGACAGTCTGTCCAGAAAAAGTCAACCTCTATGTTTGCTGTTGTTGTGATTACGTCAGTTCACAATGATTAAAGAGACGGCTATCGCTATCCCACTTGCGCGCACATTCAGTTAGTGGCACTGGCCAGTTGTTTGGTAGCTTGGCGTGCCTCTTCTTTTGGAGTTGCGCTCTTCTGTGTTTTCACTTAATGCCGGCGTTGTACTTCATTGCTGGGTCTTCTGCCCCAGCAGCTCCATGTTAACCAACTCTTGTGGAAGTAAATTAGGTGGTGGTGGAGGTGTATGCTTATCGCTATCTTATAGGGGTCATATCGATTCTGTCAAGTACGCTGGCAGTGTGTGGGACGAAGGGGGAGTCAAAGCAGTCGTCATCAATATTTACGTTGATTTGGAGTATTCGTCATCATAGCGATTATAGCCAACCGTATTCATTTCTCCATTGCTTTGTGGGTATTCGCTTGTGTGAGATGGTAGAGGGGTGTCGTCGCACAACAGCTGTCGCATTCCGCACATCTTATGTACACATACTCCCCGTCTACTGGCTTAGCATTGCTGCTATTCAATGCTGTGGCAGCATTCTCTGTCGAATAAATGTTCAGTTTTTATATAAGTTACTAGTGGTTAGTAATTCGATTTTCTTTGGTTTGTTTTGATTTTGTGGCTTGCCATTAATTTTATTGGTATTATGCAATTTTTGGTAGCACTTTCATTCATGGATAATTCAAATTTATTGGTTATGTGGTTGCGCCCATAATTTTGCGCGCTTATGAAAGCAACCAGTTTGCAAACCAAAATAAAATAAAAATTATGTGACCAAACAAAACCACATTGTATTAGTAACTGCAATACCGCATATCTGTGCTCTGGGAATTGTTTTTGAAGAGTTGATCTGAATATGTAAAATATATTTTTATGCAGAAAGTTTTTTAAAGAAAATGTATTATATGATTTTTGATTATTTGAAGAATCCTTATACATACTACATATGTAATACAAATAAAAAAATATCAATTCAATATAGAAACTTGGACACTAAAAGTATCTTATTGCATTAGAGCCATTCAATTTCGAAATAATCAGAAAATTATAAAAACTGTAAATCGTTTCTATTAAGAAAATCTTGTATCCAATGTACCACTTAAATTTTTTAATGTTTAAGGGGCCAACAGTTTGATTGAATTCAGCCAATCAAACACTATTTATCGATAATCTAGTGAAATGTAAAAATTACATGCTTTATGTTGTACTTATTGTTGCGGTTACTCAGAACCTGCAAGATCGGCTTAATCATGGTCGTTATTAACAAACTCATATAGGGGAAGGCCCAAGAGACGCGCAGTGTCGACGGGGTTGAACCAAAGGTAAAGGGGTGTTGGATGAGATGATGAGAATTTAATTGGTATCGTACGGAGAATATTCACATGCCGGACATGTGTTGGGTACTACAATATCAAGATCTCAATTGGGCCAGAGTGACGCAGGACTCTCGAGGCAGCAGGAACTCCTCATCTGCTATTGATAGTGGTTGGGCTCCTATTACGGCATTTGCCTGGCGAGAGTTGATGGTGGTGGTGACTGTATCTTTGTGGATGTTGCTTGGTACGCCTCCGAATCTAGCGGTTGCGTTATGTACAATGAAGATATTTCCAGGAAATAAGCTGTTTCGACAGTGCTGGACCATAGTGACCCAAAATGACGCGGGACTCTCCAGACAGCTTAAGCTCTTCGTCTGTTTTTGGTGGTGGTTTGCCTCCAATAACAGCATTAACAGGGTGAGATTTCGTGAAGGTGTGGATTGTTTCTCGGTGAATGCTGTTCAGAGCCAGTCTGTACGTCATCGGATTCAGTGGTTGACTGGTAAAAGACTGGATCTCGTTCAAGAGTTCACGGAGATGCCCCCTGAGGTGGCTGTGAGGCGGCTCGGTAATTTCCAGACTCGTATTTGGGTGCCCCGTTTGGTGGAGTACTAGTAGGTATTTGACTTCGTCCACGTAATGAATCTTGTCACCGAAACCCACACTGATACAACGGGCATCTGGCTTTATAGGTTGACGAAAACGTCTCTTTAGTTTGTGGTGTTGCCAGCGACGGGTCAGGAACTTTTTTTCGAAAAGAAACAAGTTTCTCGAACGGAGTAGAGCCCGATGAAGGCCTGGAGGAGAAGCTGTTATTCGATGAATAATTCCTGATAGCAGGTGTGGCCCGACCTAATCCTGCGACGTTTCGGCGCTGCTGACGGTTGCCTCGAGTAGAAAAAGCTAACTCGAGTTAAAAAAGCGATATTAAAGTATTTAATATCCAACAAACAAATACGCATTAGTTAAAAAAATTATACTCGAAATATCTCATTTTCATTACCAGGTCAAAGTGTAGAACTAAAAAATGTAATGTAAGATATAAATCTTGTGAAGCTTGGGGGAAAATTCAAAGTGCGAGATTATTTCTTTTTGTACCTACAAACATTATTGTTAATTAATTTGCGCAAATCTTTTATTAAGCCATCTAATACGTAAACCCAATGCATACTATGTATACAGGTAATACATTTTTAATGAGCCAACATCCGCACTTGTCCATCCATTTCATTTAAATTTAATTCAATTTCTGTTTACCTAATTGTTCTTTTGCCTCGATTGTGGCCGAATTAACAAATTAGATTCAAATGTAATTGCCCAACCGTGTCAATGGTATTGCGCGCGCAATTTATTGCAAATGCGATTAGTTCGTTTACGATTAATCCTCGCAACAAAACCAACACCGCCCACCCGGGCGGCAGGTGAACAAATCGAAATAAGTATTCACGCTACGACGCGTCGGTGTCAATCAACTCTTGTATTTTGTATTTGTATGTAATGTATGTAATGAAAGTACGGAAGTTGTAGATTTTGCAAAGAGGCAAAAAAAGAAAGACAAGGCAAATGTCATTAGTCGCCTGCTGAGTAATGCCAAGGAAATTTCGTAGGAAAGGAATGAGAATAAACCAACGACGTTGCACCGTTGGTATAGAGTAGTGAAAAAATGTAAACAAATAAATTGATTGTTCCCAAAAAAGAAATGTAAATAATTTTGTTACTTTATTTTTAGCTCAATTTTGTAGCAATCTCTCGTTAAAGTTTGATAAGATAACAATTATTTTTAAAAGTAATAAATATTTTTTTTTATATATCCACACCTGATTTGCTTACACTTAAAAAAATCATTTGTAATTTGAACACACATTCAAAAAAAAAAAAATGTATACAAATTGTTAAGTTCTATTTTTAAACGTTTCAAACTAAATAATTAATGATAGTATAAAGCTTTTAAAAATGACATATTCTCCAGCGAAGTGTTGCAATCATATTGTTTCATCAATCGCTATTTTTGAACAAATAATAATAATAAATTACCCAGAAAGTGGACTTAATGTCTTCCGGTTTTCGATGCACTAAATCTAAATCTAGTTCCTTAACTGCTCTATAACATTAGGATTTTGACATTACCTAAAAGTCTGAGATATGTATAACGTTTGTGCTCATTTTTGAGGTTATATACATAAGTACATATGTGCGTTACATTTTTTTAGACAAAGAAGTACACTCGCGACCTTAAGGTATAAGCCCCTCTTTCAAATGGCGTTGAGACTGTTAAAATATCTCCTTTTTTTTACTGAGACTGTGCAATTTTAGGTTTACCTTTATTCTTATATTTACCATTATGGTCAAAACAATAGTGCCATAATTTCAATTTCATTCCCAAGTTTTCAATACGCCTAAGCATTCGCATTATTTTTATTTAATTAAACTTAACAATAAAATTTGGGACAACATTCTATTGGGTCGTTTGAATAAGGGCCGTTCAAAACATTTTACCAGGGCAGAGAGTGTTATCATCAGATAATTACGAAATGAGGGGAATAGTCTGCGGAAAATAGCCCAAACGATTGGACGTTTCCAAAATTTTGTGTGCAATGCTTTGTTGCCGATAAAAACTCAATTAAAAATAGGAAGGCCAAGTAATACGACGCCAGAAGATGACGATTTTATTAAAGTAGCATCACCACTTGATCCATTTAAGGGCTATGCGACAATAGCAGCTGAACTAAAATTGACGGAAATAAGCTGAACAAAATTTCCCAAAATCGCATCAAGATTGGGAGTTGAGAACATCAAAAATTGGCGAAATGTGTTTGGTTTGACGAAAGCAAAATAAACTTGATTCGAATCAATTGTACGCTTATGTAAAACGCCAAAAAATGCCACGAAAAATGTATGCATAGAGCCGGTTGCATTATGGTATAGGCGCGCTTTTTATGATATGAAATTGGACTCATATTTTAGTTAAAAGAAAATATGGACAAGCAACTTTAAGACTAGATACCCGAGCAAATCATGATGCCATTTTCTGAATTGTAAATTCCTTAAAATGTCAACAATACAATTGATTTTAAAAATTTTTCTCTCCAATTGAATAAAAATTCGAAAAATATGTTTAATTCTCTAAAATCGTAATCTGTAATGTGTAAGAAAAAGCACATTCCATCATAATTCAAAGTCAGTTGAATAACAAAATTTCTCCGAAGCCGAGATACATAAATATGTGCCCAGATAGAATTTGTCTTAAAACCACAATTTAACTCTTGTATTAGCATTAAAAGTTATACCGCGATTCTGCCGGCTAGAGACTTGAAGTCGTGGAGAAAGTAAATCGGGTACCCGTAAATATTGACTTAAAAATACTCAATAAGTTCAGTCACAATTTTTTATGAAGCGTTAACCGTTAGCCCTTCGCAGGTTACCATTTTGAAAATTTAGTTGGCTATTCAGTAAACTCCTTTATTTTACTCATCAAAATTGCCAACAAAGCTTGCATGGGACCCTGGTGTGGGCTTGTACCACTAAAATATTGTTATGTCCAACTGTTATGTAATTTTTTCTAACAAATGCGATACGATAGGATACTGGGATTCAAGTACTCGATTCCAAAAAAGGTCGAGCAAAAATTACCAGTATCGAATGACAAATAGGACTTCAGAAAGGAAACGATTTAGAAACGATTTGGCCGCCATCCCAGGTCGCAAAAAGCCTGGGCCCTACTAAGCTCACATTTCGGGCGTAGCTCTGGACCATTTCATGACATGGTTCCCAAATGATGCCGAACAAATGCTAAAATTACTTTTAAATCGTGACGTATTTAAAGGGTTAAGATCAAAAATTCATGGTTATTGTCAAAAGAAATGTGTAATATACATAAGTCTTAAAATACTACTAATCGATGGCCTAAAAAAGGTGTAGCAAGCTTTAATAACACACTACAACAAATTTCAATCTTTTTTTCAACAAAGTAACCATGGTATTTTGCGGAAAGGGAACATCGTGCAGATCATTTTTGCTGAACAACCCTATGGCCCAGCTCGTCTAGGTTTTTTTTTATATTTGCATTTAAAATTTTAGATAGTCACAATAATTACAAAAACTTGGAGAGTTACAACTTTCATGGCTAGGGAAATATTCCTTATAAAAAGCTGAACATTTCATAAAGGGTGGTTAAATTTTAAACCGTTAATGTGCCGAATTATCTCATCCTTTAGCTCTTGAATTGTTGCTGGCTTATCGACGTACACCTTTTCTTTCAAATAACCCCAAAGAAAGTAGTCCAACGGTGCCAAATCACATGATATTGGTGGCCAATTGACATCACCACCACGTGAGATAACACGGCCATTGAATTTGTCGCGCAAAAGAGCCATTGTTTCGTTGGCTGTGTGGCAAGTGGCACCATCCTGTTGGAACCACATATCGTCCACATCCATATGTTCCAATTCGGGCCATAAAAAGTTCGTTATCATCTCACGATAGCGAACACCATTCACAGTAACTGCCTGACCGGTCTCATTTTGGAAAAATACAGCCCGATAATGCCGCCAGCCCATACAGTCTCTCTTTGTTGGTGCATTAGTTTTTCGACAATCACTCTTCGATTATCATTCGCCCAAATGCGGCAATTCTGCTTATTGACGAATCCACTGAGGTGAAAATGTGCCTCATCACTGAAGATGATTTTCTTCGATATGCATTTTGATTTAAACGCCCATTTTCATAATAGGCCTGAATAACTTTAACACGTTGCTCGATTGTGTATTTTTCCATGTTCAAATTGAATTAGTCTGAAATTGAGAAATGTCAAATGAAATGCAGAAAAAAACTTGACGTTTAGGTGTGGTTCACATTCAACATCGGCCCTTAAAATTTAACCACCCTTTATCTACATCTTGTAGCAACGCTAAGTAAAATATTTGTATCACTTATTGTACTTGTGGTGCAAATACTCATTGTAACGATCTTTAAGGGAAAATAAAAACTCAGACGTGCTAAACTATAGCAAAATTGCTGTTGTAGTGTAATTATTGATTGGCTTTTATTATTTTCACTTTTAATAGTTATGTCTCTGTTTTAAACTCTTTTATAACACGAAATAACTATGATAAGTTGGGAAAAGGCTAGATACCAGAGCAATGCCAAATACAGAACTACAAGTTTAGTTAAGGAGAGTTTTTGCAGTTCCTCATCACGAAACATCGACCAGATTTGTAATTGGCGTTCTGTATTTTCTAAAAATGAATCTCTGTACTGAATTTTTGGCCGTCAGCTGTGTTGTTTTTTCCAATTTTTCGTACAAATTTTTAAAACACCCTAATGTACATACATGTATATCTTTATATAATTTGTATACACGTAAATTGCCAATTTTGTACCCACAATGAAAACCCATACATACTCGTACACACATACACACTACTCATTCAAGATTACACCGCATAGATAAAACGTCACGAAACCCTAATCCTCGCCCAATGTATGTATGTATGTCTATTGCTTGTGAATTTTCGGCCGGAAATGTTATTTTACCCACTAAAGTCCGTTAGAAATCTGGGCTATTAATAATAATGTTTTTTGTTTGTTTTTTTTTTAGCATAATAAACGGAGCAACTGACAATGCAGCTAGTCAAAAGCCGCGTACAATGCGGCTATCTCTCATGCGGCTATTTGCCATTTGACTGGTAATCTCGGTTGGTTGTCTGCCTGTTTGTTTCGACGACTGCTGCTGCGCATAGCCAGATAATTCGCTTATTAAATATAAACTTGTACCACAATTTTTGCTGTGCTTATTTTCCCAAAATAAGTCTTATCAACTCAGTCTCATCGCTTGTATTGTGTAAAAACAAAATAAAAAACTTGTTTCAATTTTCTCCTCGTTTTACAAATCTGCCATTGTTTAGTACAGACGTATGTATGTATGTATGTATGTATATTTTCATCAACAATTGTTTTCACGCACTTACATTTACGAAGTTTATGGCTTGAGGTTTGCCAACAATTCACCATAAAATCTCATATGATTTGAAAGTTTATTTTAGAGCTACATAAATGTCTACACACATACATACATACGATGCTGTGCCTTTTGCTCAGTTTCATGCAAATAAACAATTTTATAAAATGAAGTTATCGTCTACAACTTGATAGTGACCTCAAACGCATTTTTGCGCAAACATGTCCCCCTCTTACTTCACACCCTTTCATGCGCGTCAGTTCGACATCTATGCGCTTGATTTTTATGCATCGCTTCACTGTCACAATTTCTCAATTCATATTCAATTTTGCGTGAGGATTTTAACTGCGTAAAGTTGTTTATTGCCTTTCTGGTTCATCAGACAGTGTTTTTTGGCAACTTTTAGCCAACTAAACTTGAAGTAATACTTGTTGGCAGTTTTATTTTGTGTTTTTTGTGGGTTTCTCCCTCTGGAGCAGTAAGTTTGTGTGGCAGCATGTGGGGTTTTAAAGTTTTGGCAGCCATCGCAATATGCGAACTTTCCATTACACTTGGAACACATAAATTGTTTGGCTTAATTGAATTTTCAGTTTGATTTGCTCTTCATATAACTGAATTTCTCTATTTTATATTATACATATATATTGTGCCGCACTTTATTAATTTATATTCTTTCTGTTTCTTTATAGGTAAGATTTGCTGCGCTAATGGATTTTCCAGTAATATCGCATTGAATATTAAACTTGAATCACATGCGCCATATACCGTTTGTTTTAGTCAACACCTCTGTTCGATCTTCAATCAGGTTTTTTAATCATAAGTTTCTTAAGTTTATGATGTAGAATTGGCTAAATTGAAAACCAGAATTTTTAATAATACACTCATAAATATATATACATATGTTTTTGTATGTATGTACATATATACCTACAGTGGTTGGCAGTGAAAATAATCCAGTTATATTTTTTGCGAAGTTTACAACATTGCTATATTTAATTTTTTTTTCATAAAAATATAGCACATTCAATAACATAAAGTCAAATTAAATCTTTAAATTTTGTAAAAATTTAACTAACTTCAACAAATTCTCAGAACTTTTTTGTCTATGCAATTCTAGAATAATAAAGCGTGAGTTTAAAGTTTCTAAAAATTTTATTTGATTTTTTATCGTGCTCGAAATGATATTTTATATGGAAGAGCAAATGTTAAACTGCATAGCAAAAAATAAAAAAATCGGTGAAAAATAAAACTTTGGATGCTGATTTTTTCAAGTTTGTTAAAATTTTGATTTTTATAGTTTACTAGTTGATACCCGTGACTTCGTCTGCGTTGGTTACTACGTTTCCGTAAACCTACAGTAGATTCTTAAAGCTAAAAATGCAAATTCGATAAATAAAAAAATAAAAAATTCCCGTAGTCACAGTAAAAATGAAGGCGACTTTAAAGATACGAGTAGTGCAGTTTTTTGTCATGTCGCCTATGATTTAGGGATATTGTTTTAAATGCAGATTTGATGTGTACTACTTAAGTCGAACCATAGAATCATCTAATGGATTACACAAAGTTTTAAAATTTGCTTGCCTCTAGCGCCATCTGCCGGACCCGTCTTTCGTAAGAACATTTCTAGTCGAACACATTATATATTTCTAATTTTGTCAAAATCTAATCATAAATGCAGATTTTCTCATTATATCGACTCAAGCGCCACCTTCTTCTTCTTCTTAATTGGCGCTATAACCGCCTAGGCGATTTTGGCCGATTTCAATATTGCACGCCAGCCGCTCCTCTGCTTTGCTGCCTGGCGCCAGTTAGATATCCCAAGTGTAGTCAAGTCCTTCTCCACCTGGTCTTTCCAACGTAGAGGAGGCCTTCCTCTTCCTCTGCTACCACCAGCGGGTACCGCGTCGAATACTTTCAGGGCTGGAGCATTTTCTTCCATACGTACCACATGACCTAGCCAGCGTAGCCGCTGAATCTTAATTCGCTGAACTATGTCTATGTCGCGGTACAGCTCATACAACTCATCGTTCCATCGTCTGCGGTATTCGCCATCGCAAAGACGTAAAGGACCAAAAATCTTTCGGAGAATCTTTCTCTCGAACACTCCAAGCGCCATCTCATCCGATGTTGATAGGGTCCATGCTTCTGCGCCATACATTAGCACGGGCATGATGAGCGACTTATAGAGCGTGGTTTTCGTTCGTCGAGAGAGGGCTTTACTGTTCATCTGCCTACTCAGCCCAAAGTAGCACTTGTTGGCAAGAGAGATTCTTCGTTGGATTTCAAGGCTGACATTATTGTTGGTGTTGATGCTGGTTCCAAGATAAACAAAGTCCTCTACTTTGTCAAAATTGTAACTGTCAACAGTGATGCGGGAGCCAAGGCGCGAATGCGCTGACTGTTTATTTGATGACAGGAGGTACTTCGTTTTGTCCTCGTTCACCTCCAGACCCATTCGCTTCGCTTCCTTGTCCAGCTTTGAAAAGGCAGAACTAACGGCGCGGTTGTTGAGGCCAATGATATCGATGTCATCGGCATACGCCAGCAGTTGCACACTCTTATAAAAGATGGTACCTGACCGGTTTAATTCTGCAGCTCGAATTATCTTTTCTAGCATAATGTTAAAGAAGTCACACGATAGGGAGTCACCCTGTCTGAAACCTCGTTTGGTATCAAACGGCTCGGAGAGGTCCTTCCCAACTCTGACTGAGCTGGTGGTGTTGCTCAGTGTCATTTTACATAGCCGTATTAGTTTTGCAGGGATACCAAAGTCAGACATCGCGGCATATAGGCAACTTCTTCTCGTGCTGTCGAAAGCTGATTTAAAGTCGACAAATAGATGGTGTGTGTCGATCCTCTTCTCACGGGTCTTTTCCAATATTTGGCGTATCGTGAATATCTGGTCGATGGTAGATTTACCAGGTCTAAAGCCACACTGATAAGGTCCAATCAGTTCGTTGACGGTTGGCTTTAGTCTTTCACACAATACACTCGATAGAACCTTATACGAAATGTTAAGAAGGCTGATCCCGCGGTAGTTGGCGCATATTGCAGGATCACCCTTCTTGTGGATTGGGCAGAGTACACTTAAATTCCAATCGGCGGGCATGCATTCGTCCGACCATATTCTGCAAATAAGCTGGTGCATGCACCTTACCAGCTCCTCGCCACCATACTTGAATAGCTCAGCTGGTAACCCATCAGCTCCAGCGGCTTTGTTGTTCCGTAGCCGCATAATTGCTATTCGAACTTCATCGAGGTCGGGTGACGGGATGTTAATGCCGTCATCAGCGATTTGGGGTTCGGGATCTTCATCTTCTCCGGCGACGCTTTCGCTGTCACCATTTAGCAGAGTGGAGAAGTGTTCCCTCCACAATCTAAGTGCGCTTTGGACATCAGTCACCAGATCGCCGTTTTTGTTCTTACAGGAATTCGCCCCGGTCTTAAAACCTTCCGTAAGTCGCCGCACCTTTTGGTAAAATTTTCGGGCGCTTTTCATGTCGGCTAGCATCTCAAGCTCTTCACACTCGCGTATTTCGGCCTCTCTCTTCTTTCTACGGACGATACGTCTCTCTTCCTTTCTCAACTCCCGGTAGCGTTCCCATACAGCTCGCGTTGCGCCCGATCGCAGCGTGGCCCTGTAGGCAGCATCTTTATTTTCCGAAGCGGCGCGGCATTCCTCATCATACCAGTCATTTTTTCGGGTTCGCTGAAAGCCAACGACTTCTTCAGCGGCGGTACGCAGTGATCGAGAAATGTGCTCCCAGTGCTCGCAAATTCCGGTTTCTTGAGAAGTGCTCTCAGCGAGCAGGTGTGAGAGTCGAGTGGTGAAGTTTGCAGCTGTCTGTTGCGATTGCAGCTTTCCGACGTCAAGCTTTCGCTGTGTATTTACACGCACGTTTTTTGATGCACAGAGGCGTATGCGCATCTTGGCTGCGACAAGATAATGATCCGAGTCGATGTTCGGTCCTCGGAGTGTACGTACGTCTAATATACTGGAAGCATGCCTTCCGTCTATCGCAATATGATCGATTTGGTTTCGCGTTTTTCGATCTGGAGACAGCCACGTAGCCAAGTGTATTTTTTTATGCTGAAACCTGGTGCTGCAGACCACCATGTTTCGGGCCCCGGCAAAGTCGATCAGTCTCAGTCCGTTGGCGGAGGTTTCGTCGTGGATACTGAATTTTCGGACAGTGTGACCAAAGATCCCTTCCTTTCCCACCCTGGCATTGAAGTCACCAAGCACGATTTTGATATCGTGACGGGGGCAGCGCTCGTAAGTGCGTTCTAAGCGCTCGTAGAAGTGATCCTTGATCACATCGTCCTTCTCTTCTGTCGGTGCGTGGGCACAAATCAGCGAGATGTTGAAAAATCTCGCTTTGATGCGAATCGTGGCGAGACGCTCGTCCACTGGAGTGAACGACAGTACTTGGCGACGAAGCCTCTCTCCCACCACAAATCCAACACCGAACTTGCGCTCCTTTACATGGCAGCTGTAGTAGATGTCGCAAGGCCCAACGGTTTTCTTGCCTTGCCCCGTCCATTTCATTTCTTGGATGGCGGTGATGTCAGCCCTTACTCTTACGAGGACATCAGCCAGCCGGGCAGCGGCACCTTCCCCATTAAGGGTTCGGACATTCCAGGTGCATGCCCTTAAATCGTAGTCCTTAAAACATTGCTTGTGGTCGTCATCAAAAAAGGGAGATCTCATCCGAGGCACATTGAAATTTTTCATTGGGTATAGTTTTTTACGTGGCGGGTCCCAAGCCCAGCGCACAACCAAATACTGGAGAAGCGCCACCTATTGGATATAAATATAGCCTATGCCCGTGGTACGGTTCTAAGGAATACACTCTCCAAATTTGGTTTAAATCCGTTAATCGGTTTTTGAGCCAAGTTAGAACAAAGAAAACGGATATATGTACATATGTAGATGTTTGATGTTATTAAATTAACTATATTTTTTAAAAAAGTTTATGAAAAAAATATAACATGGAAAATTTTGTAGATTTTGCAAAAAATAACACTGCACCATTTTCGCTTTGACCCACTGTAAACTATTAGCGTTTTGCATTTTTACCGTGAACTTCCAACATGTACTGGTGTCATAAATAATAATTTCAAAATATGTACATATGTACTTACAATTAAACAAAAATCCACAAAAAGGAAATTAGATCGGACTTACATATCTATTAAATTTTAACTGAAAAAATCAGAACCGATTGAGAGAAACAGCGACAAAAAAAAACCACAATTTTTTTCAGAATGTTAAGTGTTTAATTTGGATAATAATTAAAACGCTAAGTTGAAGTAGACAAATGTCCACACATTTTTATATTGCAATTTTGATTTTTTGTTGTTGTCTTGTGCATTTTATTTTTAATTTAATGCGCCAGTCAACCAAATTGAAAAAAAAATCCCTAAAATAATTATAAAAAATCAACGCCAATTTCCAGCCACTTCAACTTAGTACTTTAACAAAATTAAATTGACTACTTAAACTGGATACCATACAATTTTCTAAATATTCCGATTAACCCTTACACTACCATACTAAAATCACCGAAATTCTCGTTTATTTATTTTTTTTTTATTACCGTACTGTTGGCATCCACTGTCCAGATCATTGCTAACTCACTTTTCCTTTAAAATACTAACATAAGTCACTTTGCTGCTTAGGAATAACTAATTTAAATATACATATATGTATGTTAAAACTGAGGCGCTCTTTGAAAGTACCCAAAGCACCTGATCACAAAGGGGTCGATGCGACTTTATCTTAAATACACAGACCGATAATAACATTTTTTTTTAATTTGCTGTGGCATGAATAATCCCCGCAGCAATGAAATGATTAGGGAATTCGACATTCTACTTTTGTTTGATTTTTTAATTTTGCACATTATTCGGTACTTTGTTTTATTTAGTCATTTTATGGTTGTTGTTATCTGTGTCCATCAATTTGTAGTAGATACGCATAGAAGGCACTAAGAAAAAGATTTTTGAATTGTTACAAATTGAAATGAAACATTTTTCATTAGAAAATCCTCCAAAAAGATATTGCGAAAAGATGTTTAAATAAATTATATTATTCCACCAAGATCAATTCGAAAAATTTCGACGTATATTTGTATATTTATATGCAAAAAGCTATTAAAAAAATAATAATAAAGCAAAGCACACGAAGAAATACGAGATTTTAACAAAAGGTTTCTAAAATGTACTATTGTATTTTTCGAGTTTCCTGACAGCAGGAACTCTCATTATTACATCGAAGTTTAGTAAAGAAAAAGACATTTCATATAAACCTTAGTCGATATAATACTTGTGACGCTTCAAAACAGTACAGTACTTAATCTCCGGTTAATGGCCAGTTTTCCAGTGCAAGTTTAAATTCAATTTAAACACCGATTACGTAAACTCGAACTAAATTAAACTTAGTTTAAACTACAGAGTTGTTTTTCAGTGAGAGTTTAATACTGGCTTAAATTTAGATATTTTGTAGGGCAGCATATTTTTTCCAATATTTCAATGCCAGGCAAAATCGAACCCACGCACACAAAAATATTTTATGCTTGTATAGGTTGCGAAAAAGCGCTGCCGCTGTCAAATTGTTGCTTTCAGTGAAATCAAGCATTGAATAAATGCTGCTACGAAACCTCGCTGTCGTGTCGTGCCAGTTCCCGATCGTAGCTGTGTGAAAAATATGATTATACGGTCTCGCAAACTGGTTAGCTAAACTCAGTTTAGCTGATCCAAATTGGCAGTTTAAACTTGGTTCAAAGTTGACTGAGAAACGGCATAGCGAGTTTAAATGGCAAACAGAGTTAAACTCGCACTGAAAAATCGAAAAATTTATTGATTTTATGGTACTTGCACGAAATGGTACTCAAAAAAAATTGCGATTAAATAACACGAAGTACTTTAGTTGATATTTCAATTTAGAACTAATCATTTTTAAGGTTTTTATGTATTATTTAGCGCAATGTTGGAATGAAAATCTCAACAATTTAACAAAATATTTGCAATATCTCCTCTTTTTTTTCTTTTATTGTGAAATATTTACGTAAAATTTGAAAATGGTATTTAAGAGAGGATACCTGAAAGTATTTATTTTATAGCATCGCAACATTTTCTGGATCATATTTATAAAAAAAGATGACATGGAAAAATGTACTGTACATATCGCTGATCCCCACGAAGATTAGCACGTTTCGCTATTCGCGTCGAAGACTAGCACATTTCAGATTCTCGCTAGTAACACTAACATATTTCAAGATTTTCGAGGTTTGAGTAAGAATATTTGACTTATATTCTTCTTCTGAGTTAAAAACAACACCAATTTAAAAAAAAAATACAAAAAAACGAAATGTACTACTCTTCTTTTACACGCAAGAATATGACATAACCTACTCTTCTACGCGAATAATGAAATGTGCTAGCCCTCGAGGCGAATTTTCAAGCAGCACGCTTGTTCCATATGTATTTTTAGATTGATACTCGTCCCCTAGCCGTGAAATTTTACAGGCAACAGGATTCCAAAATATAACGCATATAAATAGTATTAGATTTTGAGAGCTAATTTAGGAAACCGAAGAAGAACACTGGCTTTAGATGCCAAAAATAGAAAGTAATTTAAAAGTGAATATTCTTATGCAAAAACCGCAATTAAGTTACATTTTTTTTCACAGTCCGGCAATTGAAGTTTTACCAACCATATTTTATATATACTTGTTAAACTACTTACTTACTTACTTACTTACTTACATATGTATGTACATCCAATTTATTCTGATAACAGTTAAAGAGTGGGGCCAAAAAAATATGTCAGTATGTACGCCCTGAATAAAAAGATTCAACGGGAATGTTCCAAACTTCTTGTAAAATCACATTCGTGCAGAATTCAGTTCGTTTTATGACTTTTAAAAGCTATTGCTAAGCCAAAAGATGGTCGCATCGAGTTGAGGTAAATTTATACTAATTGATCGATGATTTTCACACATTTTTCTCCTTCATAAAAATCACACAAAAAAGACATGGACTGTCGAATAGGTAACATCTTTATTGCCAACCGCTTGGGCAGAAATGAAAAAAAAAACTTTCTTTACTTCTTTAGCTTCGATTTTAATCCATTTCTGAACCCAATTAAAACAAAAAAAATGCCGATTCAGGATGCCCGATTATTCGAACTTCGATTTAATCGATTTTAAAACGGCTTTTCGATTTGTATGTACATATATATGTATATATTGTAACTTAGACCAAACCAGCAAGCATTCCAATCTTTTTCAAACCGAAATTTATTTTACATTAAAATGCAATACCCACAAACATTGAAGCAACTCAAATCCATCATAGGAAGTCACTAAAATATTAATGTAACTGGGCTAAATGTTTTAATGTTTCTTACATTGCACGCTAGCAACAATTTTTATGGTTGTAGTATCAAAAGTGCAAAAAAATACAACTATTCCGTGCCACACGATTGCCACGATTTTGAATTGCTAATACAAATATTTATGTATATATCTACTTGTTGCATGCGTTCGACATTAATCACGCCGAGTCATTATGCTTACATTTTAAAGACTTTTGTAATCGTTGCTAATGTGCAACACATAATTTAAAAAACATTCACCAATACTTACGCACACATGCAAGCAAATTACCCATACACTCGCATGCAGTATGTAAAGACGTTATAATTAGGCCTAACTCTACGTAAGCTTTCCACGCAAAAGCCTACGTTTGCGGCGCAAACAAAAACCTCTAACGGCCCAACAAGGCGTAGTCGACTTTACTGCGCGGCGGTCTGCCTCAACACCACCATAACAACAACAGTTAGTTGCAAGCGTCAAAGCAAAGCAAAGCGAGTTGCGCCCAATCATACAATGCACCATTGCCGATATTTTAGTCAGTCGCAATGTGTTCATATTTGATGAATTACGATTTGCACTGACAATCAGTGGAAGGTGTTGAAATTAATGACGGCCCACAGTTGTTAGATATGGCTGTGTTGCTTTCAATGTTTTTCTTTTCTTTTTTTTTAAATCGTATTTCGCTACTAGAAAAATGCGCGCTGACGCTGACAAAATACATGTATTTCATGTTTTCCATTTTAGTGAAGCTTTTGAACTATTGACAAGTTGTTACTTACATACTACTTATGTAGTTTATGGTTAATTAAAATACATAGCATGAAAAAGTTTGTAAATTATAAAAGTGTTTTTCTTTGCCTGCCTGTTTAATGTATGTATAATTGTTTGGCGAAAAAATTGCTTTACAAATTACACATTTTAATTAACTTTACTTGCATTGTTATTTCAATTATAAATTGTAACATTGTACACACATAAGTATATATGTACATACATATTGGAGTGTTGCACGAAAAAAGTTAGGGGGTTTTCGACCGGATTTATAAAATGCATTACGGTAGGTTAAGACTTCTGTCAAATATTTCGAAAAAATTGAATTTTTTATCAACAAAAATGTTTTTTTAAATATAAAAAAAGAGAAAAATAACCCGAGATGAGTAACTTAAGCTTAAAAGGGTCCGCAAATTCTATTCCAATGATACCTTAAATGTCAAAATCGGTTAAATGTTTTCTTAAACCAAAAGGTCAAAAACATCACAAAAATCTCATTATTATAATTCCGTTGAACATTTTTTATGCTGAGATTTAAAGCTTAAACGGTTTTATGATGTAAAATGATTTGTTTTTTAATTAAAAAAACTAATTTTATTTAAAAAAAAAAATACTCCAGTTTCCAAATGAGTGCAGCTCAAGTATATCTTAATATTTTTCCAAAATATTGTGGTTAATGTCTTAAAATATATAGAATGTTCCAATGCCGAAGGCAAATAGCTACCGATTTTTTTTGTTTATGGAGTGATGCCTTCATATGAAAGATAACTCTTTGCAATTACCGCCCTAGTTTCAAAGCTCATGTTGATAGGATTTGGTGTATTCTGAAAACATCCAATATCAAACATTCTTCATAATATATTTTCAAGTGTGATTGAATCGAGTAATAGATAAAATAAATTTGGCTGGTTTTAAGGCACGCTGAGAACGAAAATTAGTATATCCCTAAAATCTCCTCAAAGCAAGCTTTTTCAAGCCAGGGGCGGAGATAGGTAATTGTTAACATTTTTCGCAAAAAGCACTTACTTTACCTGTAACAATACAGTACAAAAATTTCAGATAGTTTTTTTTTTGTTTAGGAAACTGAGTAACAATGGTACTTTTCTGAAAGAGAGCACCGTTCAGATCACTTTTGATGGACGAACTTATAGCGCAGCACGTCAGAGCTTTTTTTATTTGCACTTAGAGGTTAAAAGTGTCACAATGGATATTGGAGCTAAAAGTACAAAAACTTGAAGAGTTATTTTTCTATGATTTTTTTCCAATAAGGAGCCCTTCTTATTACGACTGGATATGCCTTTTCAATAAAATTATGTAAATAGCCTATAAAACTACGATGAAAATCTCCGCAATATAATTAAGGAGGGAATCGTGCCTTTCCTAAGGTCTCCTCTTAATTTGAATAAGCCCATCAATCAATTTTAAATTATTACCACCTAAATTTTTTCAAGTACATTTTTTATTGACAATATACATTACTCTTTTTCAAACAGCTTTTTATTTAATTATGCAAGTTTTACGTAACAAGTTTAAGAATTTATATATTATTATACAGATATTACTTATTTGCTTATAATATAAGAACGATTGAAGTAAGTATAACAAGTATATTAGTGTTACCAAATTATGCGTGGTGTTTCTCTTGCCATTTCTTCAACTTTTATACAAGTTTAGGCAGGACCTTTTATTGCACAACTGGCATCTTTAATATAAATGCAGGAGAAAAAGAGCGTCACTATCGATATTTATTTTTTAAAACAATTATAACTTTATTCATTAAAAACTTCTGGAACAATAAATATGTTAATCAAAAATTTTAATTTAAAAAAAAATCCAAAGAACAATATTCATAATAGGCCCGTTTTTCTGCACCCAAGTTGCAAAAGAATGACCCAACTCGAATAAAATTTCCTTTAGTTGCAAAAGCAACCCTGTTAGCCTAGCCTCTTTCATGAATGTTATATTTTTACAAATACTATGCAAATAAAAACGAATTAGGTCTTAAATCTAAATTGTCCATGCATTTTCTTCCGGCTAATTGACAATAGCGCAGTTTTTTCACTTCCCAACTCTACATCTGCAAATTTTTAATTGAAAACAGTTTTTTTTTAATAAAAAGTTTTCAATATGAATAAGTTCAATAAAATGCTGGTGAAAATGAGAGGGTATCCTTATTAATTTAATATATATGATTTTGAACATAAAAAAACAAGGTTATTTCTTCTTCCAATTGCATATAGTTGTGCAATTTTTCATACAAATGAATAAAAAAGAAGATATCCCCATGTTTTCAGTCATTTTACATTTTTCATACAAATTAATAAACAAGAAGTTATCCCCATGTTTTCAGTCATTTTACATTTCAATAGATCTTAAAAGAAATTCAAAACAAAATTAAGAAGATGGCCTGCAAAAATTTCTTTCTGCTCCCCTAAGCCTCCAAAGTTTTTTTTAGATGTCGATCTCTTTTATTACAAGTGAACGTTTTAGGTCTGTGTAAGGAAATTTTGTTCCTTATAAAAAGTTAAACATTTCATATATACGACTTAACCCGCTAACATCCCTCTTATCACCATTTGTTTATTTTTTTTTCATATTTTGGTCTACTGGTCTACGGGTTTGTTGAGCAAAAATTAGCCGTGAGTTGTACCCTGTTGCAAAATTGCTGTTGTACAGTGTATTTAACGATTAAAAATGTAAATTAAGTCTACATAATTGAACACAAAGATATACTAGTTTTTTTGCGTAGAAAAAAAATAAATCTCTGTAAACTTTGATGTTTGTAGCCTCAAATTAACCATTAACCTGCATTTTCATACCTAAAAAGCAAGCTTGCAAAACCCGAAATGAAGAGATAACTCATGATATTTTATTAAGGTTATAATTAGGCGCAGGTGACCGTCTACAATAGTTAAGGAAGAACTACAATTAGCGTTCGATTAACTTATAATTAAGTTCCAAGTTTCTGCATTTGCTGCCGGTCATTTTTAAGACTAGTTAATTCATTCGGTAATTTCATTAGAGTTTCAATCTATCGAAAGTGTTTTATGTACATATGTATATCCGAAAATAGCCCAAACACAGTCGTAAGATTCATATTTCTACATATGCACAAAGCACCTTTTTATACTCTGATATTCCAAAAGTTCGAATACTATGAGGATATTTCGATTGTTTTCAAGAGCTCATTGATATTGATTCAAAATTTTGAACGCTTATCGACGAATACAAAAATAGCCATTATATACAATTTTTGATAAGTATCAATTGCATTAATTTAACATTACTCACTCAAACTATACATTCACTTAATTGTTTTAAACTTCTTTAAAATAGCATTTTAATTTTTTGATCTAAAAAAATATGTGCCAAATATATTTAGTAAGCACCTTACAAAAAAAAATGTTGCGCTCATTCTTTGTTAAAAACCCCTGCATTTTGTTTCGTTAAATACGTAATTTCTCAAAAGCTCAACAACTCTATGTCTTTCAGAAGACAGACTTGTTTTACAATTTCTAGTGGGAAAATTTAAATTCCCAACACCTCGTAAAACCAAAGTTCATTCACATAATACGATGGGAAACTTTTATGGTTAACGATTTTTTTTTGTTACTAATTTTAAAAGTCCCAAAGTGTTAAAGATATCAAAGTTATGCGTTGTAAATATTGATGTTATCGTTTCACCTTTATTTTATTATTTTCGTTTTTAACATGTATGCTTATCATGCATATGTATGTATGTATGTCACAAAGAAAAACATTTTTAAAAAACAGATATTTATATTCAATTTGTTTCACTCATGAACTTAAAATTCAAACATCAACAATAAAAAAGAAACTTAAATTACGTATGAAATTAGATATTACAGAAAAAAAAATACCCCAATACTATCATCGCAATAAAGGAATATTTCAACAAGTAGGTACGTGATAAAATTTGCTCGTCATTCTAATAGTACAAATTCAGTTTTTTTATTCCAGCTTACAAATAAGTGTCAATTACTAGAAAGTGTCAATTTACTACCATTAGTTTGACGTACACAAATTTATATTTGCCGTAATTCAAATTGCGCATTGACAGAAAATGGTGCAAATTACGAACAATTCATATAAAGGGTGTACCAAAAGCGGGTATATTGCACATTAAGTACTCAAAACAAAAACAAAAAGTTGTAATATTATAGAATTTGTAAATTTATAAAGCAATAGTAGGAAATAATCATTGTTTAAATTCTTTCAATCAAAAATCCATTGGTAAAATATCAGCGTATCAAGTAAAGAAGGGTTTATTATAATACTCTTAATTTGTAAAACTTTAACAACTTTTATTTATATGAAGAAAAACAAAAAGAAATTAGTATAATTTTAGCATATCCATGCCAAAATTTTCCAAAATTTCGACTTTAATGTATTTCTTTCTCAAATTAAACTCCTCGTACCAAATTTGAACGATTTTGCTGTGTATGTATGTTTATTAAAGGTTACCGTTATATGAGGAGAGATAGGCGTTGTTTGTATGACTTCTATAATTTTTGAAATTATGCCTACAGAGTTGAAATACAAATTGTGCTCCAAATATGGTAGAGTTTAGTAGTAGATAGCTATGGATATATCGCTCCAAAGTGACCGATACCACGCCCATTTTGCGCAAAAAGGAAATCTAACCCACATATTCCTTTTTTTGAACGTAATAACACCCAGGGCAACAAAAAAATCAACATCATCGAAGAAAATTTGATTTTTGGGAACTGGGGATTCTCCGAATACTAATCAAAGTAGTTGAATGGTGCTGAGAAGTTTTTTAAACTATTTTTCTGTCCTCTTTTAGCATTTCAAAGCTCATTTCGTAAATTTAGCTCATAGAGTATTCGTGTTTCGCAAAATCGAGAAAAACCATGCATATATCTAGAAATACAGAGGCATAAAAGGCCGTAATTCTTAAATTGGTTGAATGAAAAGTGTCTGTTCGTAAAATAGCAGACTTACAATTCAATGAAAGTTCCGTTCGTTTGATGCAAAAATCCGAGAGTAGACCGGGCTATTTTGAGAACAAGCCTTAACACCCGTTTCAAAATTGCTGCCGAGTTAAAAACAGAGCTAAAGCGATCGTTTCCAAAGGATATTTCGATCCGAACCGCTCAATACGGGTTAAACGAGATTGGTATGTCGGCTAGGAACCCTGCGGAAAAGCCACTTTTAACCTTAACCGAAAAAAGGAAAGAACAGCGGTTCAACTGGACCAGAAGTAAAGTAAATTCAACTTGATAGGCCCTGATGACTATCGCACCGTTCGCCGTAGACCAGGTGAACGATTTGCTGAAAATTGCTGAAAAAACCATTCTCTCTATATCATGGCACCAGAGATCCTAATTATAATAGAGGGTATAGTAAATGCCAAAAAATGCCATTGTACTCAATGGAGTTGTACCCAGCTTGGAGTCCAGACATAACATGAAAGCAACCATACCCAACTCAACAGATCGATTCAGCGCCACAACGTCACTTATTACTATTTTACGGTTATTTTTCAACCCTAGATTACAAAACTGAAGAAAGATTTGGGTACAGTGTCACTAAATTATTCAGGGAATAGTCCGGATCTCAATCTGATAGAAAACGCCGAAAACTATGGTGGAACTAGAAAAACCCATAGGAAAAATATGGTTTGAGATAATTACGCCAGAATATTTAAAAGATTTGCATGACTTATATGCCCAAGAGAGCAAAGAGTGTAAAAGGTGCACACTGTGGCGCAATGAAGTATTAAAAACGAATGAAAAAAATACAAATCGTTCAAAATTTGGTCGCCTTTTGTTTAATTAAAGTGTATGTATTAGCAAAAACCAAAAAAAAAATTTTTTTTTGCCAATTTGCTAATTTTTTTTTTTTAACTGATCAAAAGCTGCAAAAGAATAAAAATTGGATGCTGTCTTTTGCTAACTTAACAAAAAAAAAGTGGTTACAACACACTTTACTTAAATTTTTATGACCATTTATTAAAATTAAATTAGCCAACAAATTTCCATGTAAATTTTCACAATTATGTTAAGCATTTTATGGCCAGAAGCTCAAAACTTCAAATTATGAAAAAAGTGTAAATGCGCTATTAGCGTTACTAAAATATTGCAATTTCTTGATTTTTGTAAATTATCATTTTATAAGCGGTAAGTTTTTCCCCAATTTATATAATTTTCGGAATGCGAAGTGTATACTAAATATGGAAGAGTTTTCTGGTAGTTTCAGAGATATTTGCTGTAAAGTGGGCGTTGCCATGCTGCTTTTCTAAAATTTATTAGCGTACATATTCCTCTAACGTATAAATTTTCGTTCAGATATCTCAATGTTTACCCGAGTTGTCGGTGGCACGCACGGACTGACAAAAAAAAATTAGCTAAATCGATTTAATTTTTGTTTATATGTTTCTATATCGGTTGGGGATAAAGTTATTAAAGAGGTCGAGAATAAAAACTCGAATTCAATTTGAGACACCCTTTACTTGAAGCCCTAAATAATGGGTGCTTGAGTTGACAGTTAGTCAGTCAAAAGCCAAGAGTGATGAATGTCTGGCGCTCCTATTGCACGTTTTCACTTTTCTTTGCTTTTCTTGCAATTGCTATCGAATATATCTACACTATCTACATATCCATATAAACAGTTGTATATATGTATGCTAGTAAATATATTACAACTGTCTGAAAATCATTTATCTTCTACATTGTAAGTAGATGGCCCATTCAGCACGCTGCATATGCAGAGCACGTTTCCCATTAGCGTTGTTAAAAACAAACTTTAGCTATAAGCATTTTCTAAATCATTAATATTGCTGCGTTATTTTACTGCGTTTTCTGAACTCGCGTATTTACTTAAAAGACTCCCTCCGTCCCACGCATGGCATGGGGGAGGCGGACAGTTTCACATTTCTATTACTTTTTTATTTCGCTCATTTGATACAAATTAAATTGTTCAGAATTTTTATTTTACTTTTAATTGGTGAATGCCAGTTTTTTCTAACGTTACATGCGTACATTTTTACCGGTTCGCTGTTATTTTTTTTTGTTTTGCGAAAATCAGAATCAGTTAGTTTTAGTGCGACACAAAATATGTTGCGGTTTTAAAATGTTGCTATATTTTTTTTCACATTAACTGCTCAGTAAGCTTCTGATTGCTACTCTTATAAATATTAGCTCTAAACCAACTGTAATGCAAAAATGCCGTTAGTTTTGTATGAAAGCAAAAAAAAAACCAAAAAAAAAAACAACGATTGCTTAATAGTAAAACGTGTATGCTGTTCTTGAAGTGGAACTATCGCTTTCACTGCCCCCAAACCCCCACTGTGCGCCGCGCCTTAGTAATGGAAATATATCTGATTACCAAGAATGTTGACAAGTGCTTTGAGTTGCGGCTGCAACTGCGGCTGAGCTCCCACTGAAGCTAAGTGCTCGTGCCAGCATTCTCTACAGACAACATTTTTTCACCCTCATCATTGCATTTTATTGCGTTATGATGCAATAAATTTTCCATACAAATGTACATTCGTCAATTTGAAACGTGTTGTATTTGGTTGTATTGTGTTGTCGGTGCGTTAGAGCGTAAAGCAATATATTATTCGCACGAAAACGTAACAACACTCGAAAGTGATGAGCAAAGAGTTCTTTCAAAGTTCTAACACATCCAAGTTGCCAACAGCTACATATGTACTTACATATATGTACATATAACTCCGCTCACCTGGCTTAGATCCCACATTTCCATTCAAATTTTATTGCATTTTCCTGTATCATTCATTGCGCTTGTGGCGAATTCCCAATGGCATTGGCACGCGTACGGAGCATCAATATCGAGTGTCTGTTGAAAATAAAATTTCCATTATCCTCGTTTATTTATCCATCAAATTTAGCATTCGTATTCACGTGCTTTTTGAACTCTCACATATGTCTTGCAAAAGTTTGTTTACAGTGAAGGAAATATAAAAGGTATCACTTGAGAAAAGAGCTAGAGTAGATTTTGACAGTTATAATTTGTGGTATATTAATTATTGTATTAGTATTCTGTTTAAACGACCGCCGTAGCCGTTTGTGTAGCGTGACATCAAATAAGGGGATTTTCTAATAGCGATCACTCCTCCGAGTGTATTTCCAACATACCACTGTAAGTCCTTCAACTATGCCTCACTATGTCTGGGCATTTATTCATAAATAGGCTAATAACCCAGCTACACTTATTATTAATTTATAACCAAATTATCCATAAAAAAATTGAAATGATTTGCAATAAATCTGGACCCATATTAAGAACAAATCAGTGTCGCCTCTAGATTTGATCGATAATAACAGAAAACCATATTCTCCCGTAACCTTTGCTTGTGAAAAATTACCATTTCATTTAACTGTTGATATTTATTTAGTGTCTTTAGGAGCTAGATACCGCAATAAAATTGAAATGTTATCAAATACAAATTACATTTATTCCTAACAATTTAACAACTAAATAACCCAGTGGCTACCGAGTTGTCAAGATAAATTATGAATGGCACGTAAGAACTCACTTGATTTATGTGAAGTTAATATAATATAATTAATATAAATAATTTACACTGTAATGTGACCATAGTTTAACACCGACACGATACCTACTATGTGCTGTTATTACGCAAAAACCTGGAACAATAATTTTTTGTTAAATTTTTCGCTGTATAAGGTCTAAGAATCAAAATTCTGCAAAAATTTAAGCAAGTTTAAACCTCACATAACAAACCTCTCAGAAGATTTTTAGTTTAAAGATCTGATATTATGTTATGCGTATTTAAAGCTGGCGATTTTGAAAATATGCTGTGCATAGGAAAAATTTATGAAAATTCTATTCAAAAAATGTTTTGTTTTTTTTCAGAATCCTTCGGGACAGTTATAATATCTTACCGTTTTTTGCATCAGTCTTGATGTTTATTTTAGCCTAAAACTTGCGCCAGGTGGAGTTGTCGTACAATTCTGGCTATTCTTAATGGGATTCCATTGAAAAATAGTATTTTTCCTCGGAAGTTCAGTTTTGACTATGTTTCATTGTTTTTGTTGTTGTTTTTGGGTTTCTTTCAAAGCTTTATATCTCTTTACAACGTTTAATTATCCTATAAATTGTAGTTTTTAGTAACTTCAATATTTTATTGTATCGGGTCTTGCAATAGGAACGCACAAAAGTTTTTTTAAATAAAACAAAAACGGTTTGGGATATAAATTAAATTCTTTATTCCTGTGAAAGTACATTCGATGCCATTATGTGTGGAACTCGATTTCTTTTGCATGGGTACCACGGGCACGTTTGCAGAAGTCCAGACGCTGAACCCAATTTTCGACGGTTTTCAAGTACAAATCGGCCGATACTGCTGCAATTTCACGTTCGATATTCGTACGAAGTTCATCAATCGTCGCTGGCTTGTTGGCATAGACCATAGACTTGACGTAGCCCCACAGGAAATAGTCTAACAGCGTCAAATCGCACGACCGAGGCGGCCAATTGACTGGGCCATTTCGTAAGATGACACGTTCACCAAACTTGGTTTTCAATAAATCGATTGTGAGATTCGCTGTGTGGCTTGTGGCTCCGTCCGGTTGGAACCACGTATTGTCCAAGTCCATATCATCCAATTCGGGCCAAAAATATTCGGTTATCATTGAGCGGTAGCGATTCCCATTCACAGTAACGTGCCGGTCTTGATCATCACGGAAGAAGTACGGCCCAATGATGAAATGGCAAACCTTACTGAAGAGAAATGTCAAAAGAGCGGGAAAAAATATGGCGTCGTTTGCTGTCACTATCGGTCTACTTTTGTAGTGTCCCTATTGGAAACCCCTTTAGCCAATTCGGAACCTTGTCATTGCGGTTATTCTATAACCAAATTCATAGAATCACAATCAATTTCCGAACTGCGAATTCCATTTCATATAATATTGTTAAAAGCTAGATATACTAAATCTCATTTCTGTAAAAAAATGCTAAGCGCGCGCTATATATATCTAATAAAATACAAAATGTATGAAAAAATAAAATTTATTTATTTATTGAAAACGTTAACGATTATGACTAAGTCTCATTGAAAATATTGCGAATATTATAAAAAAAAAATCAAATTTGGTAACTAAATACATACAACTTTTTTTTACAAGCTGGATTCACCTTTTTCGTTTGCTTCCCATTTCCCAATGCTGTTTATTTCCGTTTAATCTAAATATGGATGCACATACTTATGTATGCATGTATGTGTACTTTTTATGGAGTTGGAAATAAGAATTACTTTGTTCATATGAACGTTTGCCGCATTTCTTTCTGTTCGAATTTCATTATAGTGTTGCTTTTTTTAATGTCATTATTATTTTATTATTGTTAGTTTTAACTGCGTTAGCCATGAGATGCTTTTCATGTTTTACTTCCTCCTGCCATAAAAAGCGAAACGTTTATATATTTATGTCTGTAGCTGACAAATTTTTAACGTTCAATATTTCCATGTAATTTTCACTTTTCCGCCTCAGTTGTGGTATTAATACCACAGATTCTGCTGCAACAGCAACACAAAATACATCTTCAAGCTTACTTAAAGACTTTCCTACTTTTCACTGTATTATTTTTATTTCTTAACTTTGTATTATGTTTTATCTCATAATAACAGATGCCCGTTGTAGCAGGAATAGCAATGCAGCAGCTACTTTGGGTTTAACTTGTTTGGCTTATCTGAAAAAAAAATATATAAATAAACTGTGGCAAAAACTTTTTCAGTTAAGCCTGCCAGATTGAAAAGAGATAAATACAAAAATGTCACTTTGTCATGCTCATACATATGTACATAATTATGTTGTTGTCTTCCCCCACAGGGTAAAGATGATATAGTATTTGGGAAAGATTTTCTTTCACCCCAAATATGTTATGATTTGGGCTTCTTAATGGCAATCATCAAAGGCTTTTCGTGATTCCCTAAAAAAAGTTATCCGCGGGAAACTATCGTTAATATCACCGATCAAATACTGTCAACGGTTGGTCGCCGACTTTATTGATTTCCATACAAATTAAAACATAAAAAGTTAAATTAGAGTAGATTCAAATATTGCAAACTTTCAAGCCGCAACTGTTTTTTCGTATTTTATTGTATACTCAGGGAAATTTCAATTTTAAGTCTGAGTGGTCTGATATCCTATCAGCATTCTATAACTGTTCATTATACAAAAATAACTATAACTGTTCACAATACAAAAATATAATCGACTCAATCCACTGAGGTTATTCTGCTGCTAGACGACATTCGTAATAGGAGTGATACTCAATATATAAGCATTGAACGTCCTATAAGGAACCTAGTTCTGTGCCTGCTAACCCGGCGGAAGACTCCTAGAACAGATTTCTCACAAAAAATTCTTTCAACTAATTGGGGCCTGAAAATAACACAACCACGCAATCCACATGAAAACTCACCGACGTTGAAAAAAAAAATTTTGACGGATTCGTGTCAGCTGATTGTTCTCTCTCACATGCGTCTCTGAGAGAACTGTCAGATCACAATATTTTTAATTATTGCAAAATATATTAAGAAATGTTCAAGTTTATCTAAAAGGTAGTTGAATACGATTGCATAATATGGTATCATTATTTATATGTATAATGATATCATGAATTAAATGCTTTAAGTTATGGAAAGAATATATAAATTTACACAAAAGCAGTATAGCATACAAATCAATCTACTTCATACGGCATGCTACAAACGAGATAGATCATTTGATGTTAAGGATAACGGGTATGAGTTTTAATGTTTTCTTCTTTTGGTCTGTCCGTCTATCAGCCTTTTATGCCGCTTCGTAGGGTAACTGTACCATTATGCTCTTCGTTCTTTGAATTTCGTTACATTTTTCCCACCTATCGAAGTAGATGTCTACTTATTCATCTAAAATAGTTGGATTGTAGATTGACTTTTCTCTCCCTTACCTTTGTCTATGACGGTGTGATAGACTGTCCATATTTGCTTAAGAAATAATGCCTTTTTCTCCTTGGAGATGGTTAGAACTAATTACGCATCTAATGCTCCGATATACAGGGCTCTAAAGGAATTCAACTTATTTTCAACTCCTTCGGTTATAGACTTCTCGTACCCGGAAATTCCTTTTAAATCTTTACTCAATGAATTGATTACTTAGTTTGTGTTTTTTACTGATTTATAAATCTTTCAAAACTTTACTCAATTTATAAATTACTTAGTTTGTACACTTTACATATAACTCTTGTGTAATCTCTTTGAAATGTAATTACTTTCTGGATTATTTATACTAAATAAATAAAAAGCGAGTAAAAACTTTTCCGTAGATTCTTTATTTGCTGTCTTTGTTTTCTTTTTTTTTTTCTTCAAAAGAAGAATTTAGTTCAAAAATTATCACTGCAACATTCTGCATAAAATACTACTGGTTTCCCAGCCTTCACTACACAGCTGTTTGCGGCTTGTGTCACCATTGACAATCCACATCACTTTATATTAGTATTTCAATGAGAGTTTGTGGATATTTTTTTAAAGCCTACTTACCGCTCTGAAAGCAATCTCTATTGCATTGCGGCGGCATTTTTAACTTTTTTGTTGCTTTTACCTGTTTCCAACTTACAACTTAATGTTTGTAAAACAGAAAGTTGTCTGCCAATTCGAACTTGTGTAAATTTGTATGCATACTGCTCGTTGCAGCTTTCAAATGTTAAAACGTTTTTTTTAATTTAACTATTTATGTGTAGGTCGGTAAACACAAGCACGGTTTACATACATATGTATGTGCTCACAAGTATGTATAGGGTGATCAGATAAAAACAATAGAACGCGAAATTTAATTTAAACCAAAACGGTGTGACTCCGGCTTTATTTTGGCGGTGACTATCGTGGCCGGGTGTGTAGCATGAGAGTGGAATCACCCGAGCCCAAATTTCAATCTCAGCACGTAACATCAAAAAATTATAGAAAAGAATACACCCTTCTTTTAATAGAGATCGCCCTCGGGGAGCAATGACAAACCTCTGAGTGAGGCATTGATTGGTTGTTGATCATTCAAGCGGTTGGTCCAATTCTTGATAACTCTGTCGCATATGAGCATCGTTATGCCATAAGCCCCACCAAGCAATCAATCAATTGTGGATACATCTACACTTCGAGCACCTGTGTATTGTGTTTCCGTTTCCGCCATTAACGGCATTTTTATTTTTGGCATAGCTCCTGAACAAAAAAATGGGCCTCGTTCGAGAATATTTTTTAATCATTTCGTTATGTTTGGTATATTGTGAAATGTCAAACTTTACTAAATGTTTTGACAGCTGAATGTTGTTGGTAAATTTGACACCTGCTGAAACACAACAATTGGATAAACTTGTTATCTGATCACCCGTTACATATGCACATGTGTATGTATCTATGGTACAAACTTGAAATGTTTGAGTACTCAATTTGCAAGCTCACATTTCCCTTTTTCAAACCTTGACCTCATATTGAAAACAAAAAGAAAAAAACAAGAATATATAAAACGAAAAATTCGCTGCTGGTTTGCTAATTAGACCAAATGTGTTTTTCTATAAAAGTTTAACAACATACTTTGTGACTTGCTCAAGTTTTTGTTTTACTTATTAGTCTTTTTCAATGCGCATCTAAAAGCTGTTTTAATTGCAACAGAAATTGGATATTACTCTTTCATATTATTGCTAGTTGGTTATATTGGTTTTTTACATATGTACATATAATAACCAGTTTGTAAATAGAAAAATTTAAATTAATATAATATTTAATTCAATTAAATTAATGAGTGAAATCAAATATTGCAGTAGGGGTATCAAACGAAGAGATTAAACCTCCATTACAAAACAGTTTTGGAAGAAGGTTGCCACCTGGTCGAAGGTAAATTATGTTAGATGAAATTTTACAATGAAGGTGAGTAACTAAAAAGTTCAAGAAAGCTTAATTTAAATCAAATATATGTACATACATAGGTGCCAGACAAAAATATTTTGGAAGAGGGTTGCCACCTGTTCAAAACAGTAAATTGAATGTAATTGAAAGTTAAATAAAATATTAAGGCGTGGGATTCAAACGAAATACGATAAAGAAGACTTAATCAAAAAAAAAGCAATTAAATTCAAAAGTGAACTGAAATATTTGTACAATAGGTGTGATACGAAAACGTTTTTAAAGGGTGTTGCCACCTTTTTATTTACGTTGAATCAATTTAGTTGGTACGACAACTTAACTGATATGCAATAGGTTCAAACAAAAAAGGTAAAGAAAGATTAATTTCAAACATTTTTAGAGAGGGTTGCCATATTTAACAAAAAATTTAACTCAATAAAATCTTAAAACAAATGAAACATAGCAGGAGGACTTAGTTTCGAATGGTGGCGAAGAAAATCAACGCCTATTTAGTAACCGTCAAATGTATCGAAAAAATTTAGAGGGATCGTAAACTGTTCAAAAACTTAAATGCAAATTAAATATAAACTAATTTAGCATTTTAATATTTACATTGATTTGTTTTAAATCAGTATATTACACTAAAACAAATTATCTAGATTGAAGAAAAACTGAAGAAAGAAAATGTGAATGAAATGGCGCCTTAGATATATGTATGTTATACTTCTGGAGAAAAAAAATTTAATATAGATTTTATTCAGGTTGGAGAAACCTTTACTCAGTCGGGAGAAAATATCACAATTTGAAGAAAAAATTACATCAAAATAAGGAAAATTTTTCTTAGGTTCTTTTGTTTTTTTGAGTGTAGTGCACTTGGTAATTTTGTTGAAAGTACAAGTAGAAGCCATTGGTCTAAAATTAGACATGAGCAAATTCGACCCAACTGCTTACCGTATGAAAAGTATTTTTTATGAAATATTTAATATAAAGAAGAGTACATATTTTGCGAATGGGTTGGCCTAAAAAATATAGAAGAGGGCATTACTAACTAATCACAATATTTAATTTTATTCTTACCTATCTCATAAATTAAATTTTTATAACAATTAATTTAATTTTGTATAAAAAAAACGATAGTAGAAAACTTGTATGAGAATGTCCCTTTATAAAGATATTTAAATATATTTATTTTTCTATCAATAAGGTCAAAGTTTTTTTTTTCTGAAGTTTCTTTATTAATTTTCATATTTAAAACAATCAAAGTATTTATAAAAAATTATTTTTAGTTAAGGTTTTGGTTTTTTATTAGATTCTGGAAAGACAAATCGAGTGAGTCTTCTAATTTTTTTTCATTCACTGTGTGCGCACTTCTCATGGCAGTGAATTCGGAAATAGTAGTACCCCTTTCGAATGGTAAAAAACGTCGAAACAACGTTGAAAACGTTGAAGCAAAGTCAACTTTTTAGCTTTGTGTTGGTTTTCGTTTTTTTATATTTCCACTTATTTTGTATTTATATCATTCATTCCAAAACTTTTGCCAACTGTGTCAGTCGCTTCAGACCAATATATCATTTAATAGCCGCTTAGCACAAATTTCACGCGTCTTAGTTCACTTAATTTCCACTTACCACCTACTTACCCCATTAAATATGCAAGTCTGTTTGACTTCGCGAATGCCAATGAAATACAAACAAACAAAAAAAAAAAAAACTAAAAGATAATTCACTTGTTGATTTCTTTAATTGCTGTGCTATCAGTGCCACAATCTTCATTACATTGCTTGATGGCATTCATTAATTTTGCAAATCATTTCGTCGCCTTACTTCAATTTCCGGACAATACGGGATAAACCACATCGGACAAGCAACAATTTATTAGAGGCTACATGTTCGGCGCGTAGCAAAATGAAGAATATCACAAGATTTGAGGGAAGTGAAATCTTAGTTGACATAGAAATTTTTTAGGTTAAGTTGTAAAGAAGGCTTGTTTTTATATTTGTATATTTTTTTAGTCTATATGACTTTTCAAGTAAATGATGATTGAGAAAACAAATGTCACTAGCATGAACGCCTAGTTTCCCGTACATTTTTCTTCTGGTGATTTCTTCACCATTTCTTCAATATACTTCTTGTTTGTTTGTTTGTTTTTTTTTTTTGTTTTTGCTTTGCCACATAATTCGGTCAACGAAAAGCCAAATGAAAAGCCGGCGAACTGTAAATAAAACTGCTTTTAATAAGAAAGCAAAAGAAGTAAAATATATACATATGTACATACATAAATACATACATCCATATGTAGTCACGTTTCCTATGTGTCTTCATTACCTTGTGAACCTAACATAACTAATACGAGTACGCGAATAGGCACACGGCTATTTTCATATACATAGCGATGTACATATATTTGTATGTATTTATGTATGTGCATTGATATTTTTGTAGATGAAAAGCTTTAATTTATTATTATTTTTATATCTGAGAATTCGTTACCAGTTTTCAACATTGAACAGATGTGCGTATTAATTGGATCAAATTACTGTACAGTTATAACTATGGTATGGTATACAGAGACATAAATATATGTTTGTATGTATGTACAGGATTTAGCAAGCTGTTGCATTCAGTTATACAAAATATGTCTACCAATCATTCAACTAATTGTAGTTGTTGTATACAGCCAGTTAGCATCCAGTTGCCAGTACGTACAAAAAATTTAGTTGTTTATCGTCAACTGGTTAGCTTGATGGCGATTTTCATGACATCATACTATGGGAAATATTGCTAATTTTTTTGGCCAAAAATTAAAAATGGCTACAACAGCAGATTATTTATAAAAAACATAAATTCTTAATGGATTGACATAATATTTCCCGTGTTACAAAAAAAAACAAAATAGCTCTTGCCGACCGATGGGTGAGAATTTTATTTAATATATTCGTATAGAAGAAGAAAAAAAAGTTTGTTATTAAAACCATTTTTTATGGAGTGAGTGATTTTGAAAAATGTGGCAAAATTTTACAAATTTTAACTGTAAACCTGAAAACACAGAATTGCAATATCTTACAAAAAAGAAAAGAATGCCTTAACTCATGGTCAGATTAATATTTTATAACTGAAAATTTAAATATAAGCTTTATAGTTTGCGGTTATTATTTATTTATTTTCGAATGTGATGTTATCACAAAGTCTCAAATGAACTTCGTCGGAAACGGCTTCTTATTGTTCATGTTCTTCATCGATCCAGATGGGCATGTACTTTCAGATGAGATACTTTTGGTAACACTAGGCACAATAACTACTGAAAACACTTAAGCCATATTTAATTTTCTTTCCATCCAGTAAGATTTCTCTGACTTTCATTACACTTAGCGGACGAAAGTCCAACTTTTTCTAACAAGTGCTCTAAATTGCAAACTGAAAATTGAAAAGCAGCCACTTTTGCAGCAACACAATTGTAAACAACCTACCCATTTTATGGGTTTCCAACCTCCGAATGGCAAATACTTAGATTGCTTTAACAATATCCAGATTACCTACAAAACAAAATCTCAACTTCATTTTAAAAAACAAAAACTCACAAAATTAAAATTACATTGCTAAAAAAAACCAAAAAACGGCGATCAAATGCGAACCCGTTTTTTATACCTACATAGACTTTAATGTAGTAAAAAAAAACAAAATAAAAGCTTCGCACTAAACTAAAGTTATATTCACTAAATATAAAATTTTACTAAAAATATTGTTCCAAAATAGCTAAAAAAAAAATACACAGAATCGATTACAACACATCACTCATAAATGTTCGCTTTAAATGCCTGCCTACAAATGTCAAAATATTTTTTCAGAAACAAGGTGCCTTTTTATTTGCCATGAAGTATTCTTTACTAAATAATAAAAACAAAAATTTGATTACAGCACATGCTAAATTTCCCATAGCGCATCGCCATGCATTCACGCTGTGGTAAAAATGATTTGTTATTTCAAAATATATGTTACTTGGCTGCTCGATTTGTGGGAAAAACTTGCAGTAATTATTCGACATTTTTTGATATAAAAAAAAAAAAAAATCAACAGGTATTTATTATGCAAAAACTGAGGTTGCCAGGGCAATACCGCAAGATTTCCTAGCAAAACTCGGTTGCTACACTGACTGACGGCTAGCATACAGAAAATGGAACTAGAGCTGGTTGGCACCTGGGACGCAATTTCAGATGCTTTTCTGCCTCAAATACGGTGATAACGGATTAATAATCGGCACCTTCCAACCAATTTATTAAAAGAGTCTGGGAGATTTGAGGATGAGAAATGAGTACCTCTATCATTTTTCCCTAAATATATACATATGTATGTACGTCCCACGTCTTAAGTACAACGGACAACTGGGGTGCTTCGTAAACCGGCTTCTGATTTTCGGCCTACGTAAATTCCATTCCATTCCCATCCATACTAAAATTCAATGTTCTATGCAATATACCTTAATTTTTTTTAATTATTGGGTGATTCAGGTGTCCTAATGTGTCATATGTCTTAAAGTCATAAAATTGAAATAAATACAACACTGATTAGTTTTAAATATTTGTTTCCATGCAATCTAAAAATATAACTTTTGAAAACTAAATTTTTATGATTTATGACTTGTGAATCATCCACATAATTGTAAAATTTTGAAATTGAATAAAATTTGTTAATTTTTTTTTAATTTCGTAAAAAGTTTTTAACTTAGATTTAAACGAGTTAGATTTGAATAAAAATCCTCAACTTCTCGGAAACCGTGGTCTTGAAACTTTTTGAAAGTGAGTATAAAAAGTGAGAGCTGGTAACCATCTCACAACATGTTGCAAATCATAAGTTTTCGAAGCATAGATTTTAAAGTAACTTTGCATTACTAGATACATTATTTGTGTTGTATACGAGTGAATATTTCTTTGCAAGCAGACGTTTTGGCAAACGATCCATCCTTTAAGTGGAGACGTTTGATCTTTTGTTTAGAATCGCTGGAGTGTGTGACGAACGTTAACTGTTATGTCAATATCTGTCGCTCGCAGTTGTCTTCAAATATTGCCTCAGGCTTATGTATGTATGTACATACATACATTAAGAATCTATTCAATGATTTAAAATTGTGTTAAGCTACGGGGAACACAGAAATGCAATCCGGTACACTGTAGTGTTTTTATTCTTATTTTGCGATGACTTTTTTGCGATGACTTCCATTCTTAAGTTAAGCTCAGTTTCAATTTTCGTATTCTGTAAAACCAAGTTGTCCGAAGTACACAAACATTTGTTGAATATTTACAAAATCGTAATAATTAGCAAGCGCTAAGCTTGTGGCAAAGCCTGGTACAATCTAAAATTCAAATAAATGTGGTTCAAACTTTTGAGTGCTTTTTACACTTATGTTGTTTTTTTATTGCCAATATTAATATGTGCATATGCAGCTATTTTTTTTTTTTGCTTTTTCATTACGTATTTTGTGTTAATATGTTTTTCTATACCACTGCAACAGGCTGTCCCCAATGATTTTCCCCTTTTCCACTCTGTCTGTTTGATTAATGTGCGCGTTTTTTTTACATATGAACATATATTTGAATTTAAACAGACATACATTTGCACTGTACATACATGCTCCTTTTGCGTTTGATTAGACCATGAACTCAATTGCTATTTATTTACTAATTGTACGAATATACTTATGTACATACTTATGTAAATTTTGCGCAGTCTACAAAGTGCTGATTCAGCATAAACCACATAATTTCCAACATTTCTGCTGAATGCAGCATGGATTTGAATTAAGCTATGCAATTCTATTGAAATTCCGTAATCCAATGCATTTTATTTAGAAGTACTGCAGTTGCTCATGATTTATATGTTTTTAATGTCTATTTCATGCTTTAATGCTGGTCATTATGTAAATTGCTGATTTTATAATAATTACCGTCGATGTGGGTTCGCCGTAAATATTGGCATTATTCGAACTTGCATTTTTCATAATTTCATTTTTATAACTTCTTTTTGTTCAGTTTTGTTTTTTTGCTTTTATTTTCTTCTTTTTTAAGCTTTTTTGAAAAGAGAATGGTTCTTGATTTAAATCCCGTTCAAGGTTTTGTCGAAGTTGTTTGTACACTTTGTTGTTGTGTTGGTCTTATTTGTTGTGATATTTCTTACAATTTTTAATTTAACCTGCTCATTTATTACTTCACTGTGTGAATCAACGGCTTATACTCGTATTAAGCGTCGCGGCACACACCCAGTTTTCTTATACATATACAGAATGGTTCCTACATACATACTTACACAAACTTACCTATACAAGTTAAATGAGTTTAAGGCAATTTATTATTTATGTCGAAAATTAATTTAGCTACTGTGAAGTTTGAATTTCAAGTTCAAAATTATAAAGATTAATGACAAACTAATTAATTATTAAATACTTCAATCTTGATGTTGATGATTTCCATCGCAGCTTCAGCAATAATTTCTATGTAGATGATCCAGCTGGTCAGGTGTGTTCCTTCTGATTCAATGTTGTTTCAATGGCAACGAGAGTAGAATAAATTTGTGGTATATTCTAACACACCTATAAATTTTTTTTTGGATTTAAAATTTTGCAGTGACTTTAATTACAATAAATTTTGTTGCCATCAGTATAGATTTATTTAAGATCCTTCCTTGCCTTGAATTATGAACGTTCAGCCCCAGTATTACTTAGATATAATTGCGATGCTATACACGAGCGCACTGCTGGCCAGCCCATTATAACTTTGTTCACATAACGGTTGTCTGTAACAGCCTAAAGCAACCGATATACATACTTAGATCTAGACAATATATACGAAAATGTTCAGAATAAAAAGTAAATATTAAAATATCTCTACGATACTTGTGCAAAAAATGGGCAAAATCGGATATAGCCACGCTCACCTAACGGTATTTTGTGAAAATCAAAAAAGTTTAATATTTCAGTAGTTATATATAATAATTTGCTTAAATTTGATACACGAGATAAAGTAGGAGAAAGGAATTTTTTTTTAAAGCAAAAAGGTTTGTCGCCTAAACTGCCTTATCAAACTCTACCAAATTTAATTTCCACTCATAATCAGGGACCGTAACGGTTGTATTTTTTTATAAAAAAATCATAATTTAATAGTTATTTTGTGATTGTTATTTTTTCGGTCAAGTTTGGTCGTTATTTTTTTAATTTTTATTTTTTCGATCAATTATCGCGATTATTTTTGGATTTATATTTTCCAGATCATATTTGATCGATATATTTTATTTATATTTTTTCGATCAAAAATCATCGTTATTCTTGGATTCAAAATGTTTCGATCATAACAAACGAAAAAAAAACTTGTCAGCTATGACAATAACAGCAACATTTACCAATAATACGATTTTTGTTTTACGATCGAAAAAATAATAATCTCCAAATATCGACCAAAGTGACCGGAAAATTTTAAATCCCAGAATAAAGATTACTTTTCATCGAAAAAAAAAACAAATATCAAACTTAATGAATAAAAATCCAAGAATAACGATTAAATTTTTTATCGAAAAAATAAAAATAACAAAATAATGATTATGTAATGATTTTAAAGAAAAACTTTTGTAAATTAAAATAAGGTCAGATATGTACAACATAAGTAATAGATAGATATATTCGAGTTTTGTTTTGGACGAATTCTTGGAAAAAATTTCTTGGCCCGACAAAAATCGAAATATAATTTCGAAAATAAGGGAGGAAAACCTCTGATAAAACGATAAATTGCAGAAAATCACAATGGTACGTTAAAAGCCAAATATCTTCGTTTTGTTTACATTTACATAAAACAAAGTTATTGAAATTTTCAAAATAAAAATAGTATACAACAAAAATTACGGCTTATTTAAAATAAAAATGTACGCTGGGTATTTAAATTTCGGTCGGTTTCTCCCGATCTTCGGTTCTATGTATTTTGATCTTTTATGGTGGCATCTAAATTCACCGTTCTGAAAGCTTAAAAACCGGATTCCAAAAAAATAATTTAAAAAAATGGTAAAAATATTTTTCGCGTACATTATTACTATTTTACAAACAAATTCACCTATAATTAAAGATATCGTCGTCTAAAAAAAGCTCGTTGGCCAAGGAGTGCGAGAGGGGACAAAATCGAAGAAATTTTCACTATAAAATATTCTTAATATTGGTTTGAACTTCTTTTCAAATTTATTGAAAAGGAAAACTGCTGGACATTAGAAGATAACTTCTTGTTTATTAATTTTTTGCAAAAATATGCAATCGTAAGAAGAAATCTCCTCGTCTTTATGTTAAAATGCCATATAAATGAAATTAATAATCATCTCATTTTTACTAGATTCAACGGGTATCCTTCTTAATTACATTGAAAAGTTTGCATCTTAGTTTTACAGATTATCTTCATTTTAGGTGGTCTTTTCGCTCTGTGCATAAGCTTAATAATGCCTGTAAGAATTTAATAATTCAAAGAATTTACTTGCAAATAAACAAATAAAATGTTACAGGGGTGAGTCTTGCCTAAGTCCTCTCTTCTAATGATTTACACTAAGTCGGAGCGTATGTTCGTTTTCTGTTCAAATATGGCCTTCCTCCTATACAAAAATGTTAATAATTGGTTGGTAAAAAAAATTCGGCCCAATAATATTTTATGTAAATACGCACATGCATTTAATTTATGACACAAATACATTTTATAAATCAACACTAAATCATAATACGAGTATGCAATTTGGGTCAATATCTACTGACCGAACTACACAGTTAATTCCAGTTCAATTACCCAGTTTTGGCTGCCTCAGCCGCCGTTATTGTTGTTGTCGCTGTCATTGCCACTTTTCAAGTTTCAAGTGCTCGTACGTATAGCCTCTGCAATCGCTTCTTTCAATTACTATTTATTATCATTATTATTATTATTACTATGATTTCTTACGTTTTTCATGAACCGGTTTTCCATGGTGCTTAAAACTTGTAACACTTTTGTTTGTTGTGAAGCGAATAATATAACTACAACTTGCTACTTAAATACAATGAGAACTTGCAACTTTTATCCAAATAAGCAAAGAAGAAAAAGAGTGAAAAAGCGGGCAACGAAAAAGCAGTTAAAAGATAGCAAGAACAATTTCACTTCAGTTTGAGCGGTTTTCCAGCCATCATAGAAATGGGGGGAAAATATAGGGAGAAAATAGCATTTAGGAATACTTGAAAAGAAGTCAGTTGAGTAGTAATATTATAATATTATTGGCTGAAAACTTACTACCATTAAAAATCTCTTTTTTATTGCGTCACGCTCAATTATTTTAAAATGTTAATGCCAGTTATTTTGTATTTGAATTCAGCGTAAGAACGGAAGTAAGGGCTTGTACCTCAATGCTTTTTAAATCGTTAACACTTCTGCGCCTGCGCGTTGGTTAATTCCCCTTACAAGCAAGTTCGCTTTGGTCGTGTACTTTGATGTGCGCTCCTTCTTGTGCAAGCTTTGTATACCTTATTCAATCGCGTCTCAGTCACGATTTACCAATTTAACTGCTTTTGTCACGCTACTCGAGCAAAGGTTGTTCGTGTTGAGCACGAAAATTATAGACCCTTTCAAAGTTTCTATACATACTAGTTTTATCTTAAAAGCAGCGATCAAGCGAATGTAGTAGCTAAGAAATATTCTATGTAAGTTTATAAAGGGAGAATTCCAAAGTAAACGTGCTTTCGTAATACAGATTTATTTTTTGTATCGCCATTCATGCGCAGACATTCATATTTATGGCTTACTTAATAATATATGTACTGTGCTGGTTTAAATATGATCCTGAAACCTCGCGCTAATATGTCGAATGCGAGATGTCTGCCAAAACAAATCGAAAAAAATCAGTTTTGATTTACTTGTAGCATTTAACCCACGGACGTCCTGACGGTCATATTATGACGGTTTCCTGTTATCCTCGATCCATTTAGGGGTTTCCATGAATCTGTCGTTGGTAATCATTGGTGAACAAATCTCTTAGATTTTGCTGCCTTTTGAATGGCAAGCCTGATGATTTAATGATAATGTCTCTTCGTGAAGCTTCTGTCTCTGACTTGTTTCATATTTTTTCTGCCATTTCACTGAATCAAAAATGTATGCAGTTCTCGTAGTTCTCAAGGGATGCTTTGGCCACTTCATCAACTCTCTCGTTACCGCGTACGTTCTATGGTCGGGAACCCAATTGAGTTCGATAACGGTTGACTCGACCGCCATGCTGAACGTCAGCTTGAAATTCTGGGCTGTTCTGGCATTTGGACTGCACCAGCGCAAGAAGGGCTGCTTGGCAGTCTAGAAATATGCATGGGTTTTTGTAAGTTTGGACTAATATTTCTATATATAATATTTTACAGGATATCTCGATGATCAGTATCATAGCTTAAAAGATGCTAGCAAAGTTAGGTAATTGAAACGAAAGGGAGGCATCTTGTGTTTCGGAAAACAATCCTGCATTTACATCGCCGACCATTTTCTATACGCCTGTGTTGAGAACTATGGAACACCTTTATTTCTTCTCACCCAGATGAAAACTTCAAGTAGAGTTCTTTTTTGAATATTTAGCGAGAAATTATGTGCCTGATTTCTGCTCAAATCGCAAAGATTGCATTGATATCCCGCAACTGGGCACTGAGCCAGAAGTGACTTCAATTTCGCGAGTGTGGAGTTGTATGGGCAGCGATAGAGAGTCTCATTTGCCGCATCCACTGGGCGCGACCTAATAGATACCCTAGCAAGCTGCTTTTCAGTTTCTTAAATATTTGGCGATAATCTAGCGCCATTTGCCTTGTTAAAGTGGCATCCATTCGAATTTTTTTGTGACGGTTGTGTACATCCTTAGTACAAACTTTGGTTTTAGTCCCTGTTGAGGCGTTAGATGCATCTTACTTGTCGTGTTTGACTGGTACAGACTTAAAACTTCTATAAACTAGACAACCTAATATTTACTTCTTTAATATAATATGCTGAAATTCAAAATGTATAAGATGTACTTTTATAATTAGCACAGTTTGGAATTAAATAAAAGAAACTCCTCCAGTCAGCATTTTTCGCTAGTTTCTTGCATAGAAGCGCTAGCATTTTTTTATAATCGCTAAAAGGTGCTTGCAACGTTCCGCATATCCTTTATCAGAATATGTAATTCGTTAAAATTTTAAAATTTTTATCTGTAACGAGTATGCCAACTTACTCATGCCAGAAATTCTCAATAGATCTGAGGTTCGAGAACATCGATATTTTTTTCATAAGCCAACGAGTGCTTAAGATCCTTATCCTGCATAAACTTCCAGGTACTCATCTGCATCTGGTTCCGTTTCTCATTTCTTATTTCGCGAGAATAAGTCTGAATAAGTCTTATCGGTCTTGTCAGATGTAGTTTTATGCATATTTTTCCGAATCGGATTTTCCAATGACGTATATTTGGAAGTCTATCGATTACATTACATACCATCTAGAGCATTTAATCGTGCTCGAAATTTTCGACCGTCATTTTATTATTTTTCTAGGTTCAGAATTGCAATTAATTAGCATTATATAGAAAATAGTCACATTTCTTGGTTCCATAACTTTTCCCTAAAATATTAGAAATTAACCTAAAAAATATCGCAACGTCAAACTGAAAACTAAAACCTTTACTGAAGTATAACTACGCCATATTCTGGTCCAGCACTTTTCCTGTAATATGTAAAAATGTCAGAGAGGAAATTTACTCTAAGGAATGAGAGTAAAAAGAGAGCAATAACCAAAAAGTACAAGAACAGAAAACAAAATGTGTCCTCTAAAACGCCAAACAGTTTTCTTTCAAATTAAAAATAAATTTAATATCGTTCAAATGCTGCAAAATGATTAAAATTAACTTTACTATTTTTCGCTATAAAATTGTAACCGAGTCGAAAAGAACACTAAGTAGTACAACGAATTGCATGTAAAACAACAACACTAACTCGGAAAAATATGCGAGTAGAGCCAACTCGGTAAAATGATAACCGCGACCTGAGATGTAGTGTTGGGAAGTGAAAAAACTGCGCTATGGTCAATCATCCAAAAAAAAGTACATGGAAAATTTTAGTTTAACGCCTAATCTGTTTTTAAATATATAACTACATAAACCTAAAAATTGCCGGCACAACTATTTTCCGTTATTAAATAGCGCTAAACCAATCGCATGTTTCATGAAAGCTGCTAACAGGGTTGCTTTTGCAGCAAAAGAAAATTTTGTGCGAGCTGGAGCGTTCTTCTTTTGCAAGTCGGTTACAATAAAACGGGCCCAATGTAAAATTGTTGTTTACTTTTGCGCAACAACTCATCGTTTGACACTTTTCATGATTTTAACAGAAGAAAAGGTTCGCGTAAAATCTTGCAAGTTCGTTCTCTACACAACTCTCCAAAAATCGCTCTCATTTTCAGAATTTTGATGTGCGGGAACAATTTTTCCTGTAACTTCCTGTAAGTTCTGTGGTACAAACCTGTAAGTTCTTGGAATACAGAAACAGCAGGTATTGACTACTGCTAGACGTGGCCAGTGTTGCAAAACATGGTTCCAAACTGGAGGGAAAACTAAAAAAAATATTAAGCATTTCAAATATGACATTTGTGTAATCACCAACATTCTGATTTATATTCCAGCCGACGATTTTAAATGCTTAAATATCAAGAACATCGAAGAACCCATTTAAAACAGCGAAAACTGTGTATCAATTAAAACGATTTGAATAGAACTTCCTGCTGTTTACTTTGGAAAACATCTTGTGTATTAGCCGCATAAAGCCGCGATTAAAATACTCACCTTTTTTTGCGCAAGATTCTCACTTTATACTCAATCTTCCTTTTGCCCAAAAAGAAAAAAAATCAAAAGTTCTATCTGTTTGCACTTCCCTTTTTGAGTACCAAGCACAAATGAGGCGATTGAACTCTCACCTCAAAGTAAAGTAATAAAACTATAGTTTCAGAATTGCAGCTTGCTTTGATTGGATACATATGTACATACATACATATATATGTTCCCAGCTTTTAGTCCATCAGTCGTCGTTACACCATTGCATGCATCACCGCATGCGAAAGAAAAACAAAATAATAATAAGCCTTTAACTGCATAGACGCTTCTACTTAGGGTCTCACTATCTTTACGGCCACTATACTGCTACCACTGCTGCTGTTGCTACTTCTTCTTCTTATTTTTGCGATCTTAGGTCATCCTCCATACAAGCGAGAATTTCGGGTGCAGCAGTACGCCAACGATGACATCGCAAGCTTTGTTATTGCTGTTTTTTTTTTACTTGGTACTTAGTTGGTTGGTTCGCTAGTGGTTTGACGACTTGGGTTTGCTTGCATGCTCGCTGATCCGCAATACTAAAATACATTAATTTCCGTTGACTGCAATAAGTTACATTCATATATAGTACCAGTCGCATGTGTAACTGACTATGTTACTGACTGACTGACTGACTGACTCGCAGACACAGCCATCCTCACGAAGCCGTGCAGCCGCGTAGTGTATGCGGTAACTGACAGCTGAGCATTGGTTTGCTGCCGTTGTCGGCGTTACTCCATCTCATTGGAGCATAAACAATAGGCTGTCGAGTTCGCCGTCCCCCTTTAAAGTTAACAATTCTCAAGTTGGTGTGGCTTTGCTGAAGGTTTTGCTGTTAGGGCTTGGTGTCCAAAAAACCAAAAACCAAAGACACAAACAGCCAACGACCAGCAATAGATTTTTTGTTTAAGACTAGTCAGTTAGTCGCATTTTGAACTTTGACGGCGCTGAAGCGAAGGCGCGAATTTCATACTTACGGAATATTCATAGTTTCAAAAGTTTTCAATTCTGTATGCATTGTTTTATTTATTGCCTTCCCCAATGGTAGGTCAGCAAAAGGTTTTGTTGCTTGCGTCATTTTTGTTTTATTTTTTTTTTTTCGCCAAGCTGTAAACCTAATTGGATTAATTTGCACAGTGCGCGCCGTATATTAGGAAATGCAATATTGATTTTGAGAATTTCCACAGTTTTCTTTGTAATATACATATGTATGTTTGTATATATTTCTTGGGTTTGTCTGTTTTAAAGGCAACCATTTAAGCGTTTATTTCCTGTCTAATTATTCGCAAATGTAGCTTATGGTGCACACATCGCGCGCTGAATCTAAGTAGTAGTATTTAAAGAAAATATTTAAAATAAAAATATAAAAATAAAAAATTAATGGACTCTTCAAAAGACCTGCAACGCTCAGCGTCACCCGTACCTGAATTTCAAAAATTAAAGTTACGTCCAGTGCCGAAAGTAAAAAGGCGCGCTCCGCAGCCTCCCATCAATTTTGCACTGAAACATGTTGGGTTACATTCTACAAATTGAAATTTATTTTTTATTTTTATTTTTGATATATCAATTGCTTAATTTGAAATTTTGATCGGTTCTAATGTTACGTTTATCTTCTTTACAGACTTCTTCTACAACCAAGACTACCACTCTCACCACTCCGGCCAAATTATATGGCAAGGACTTGAGCGAATATGATGAGGTTGATGTTGATGCTCTGCTGGCACAGCTGTCTCCAGAAGAAATCAATATTTTGGCCAAAGAAGTTGATCCCGATGTAAGTATTGCGGTTGGATATATTTTAAAATGTGCTTCTGTTTTAATTTTATGTAAGTGGGTGTTCAAAAGTGTACAATGTTTTTGTTTTAAATAACGTTGATCGCGCGAAAATTTATTTTGATACCAAAATTGGTTTAAATGTGCGCTAATTCCCAGATATGATTAGTTTTCAGCAAAGTAATTTTGATTTCATATGTGCCACCATTCCAAATTAGGGACTCGCGGTTCTTCTCGAAATAAAATTGCTAGAGTGATGCTAATAGTAAACATAGGCACTTAAGGGGTTAAAGTCTTTTAAATAAAATGGGTTAGATTTTGCGAAAATTTGTTTTTAAAAATTCAAAAGTTAACGATGACGACGGATTTGAAAAGCCAATGAGTAACGAAAACTATTTATAATCAAAATGTTTGAAGAAAGCTAGTTTTCAAACTCAAAAATTTTGCGAAAAGAACAACGTAATCAGAAAATGGGAAAAGCCATCATCAAGAAATAAATAATAAAAAGGGAAAGTGGAATTAAGCTACTTGGGCAACCCAAAATCAGAACTTTTGTCCAATATTATATGTTTTAGAAATAGGCTTTAATTTTGTTAATGTGAATGCTATAAACGTTATTCGAAATTTAACTAAATATTTCTTAACGAAAAGCTACGAATTCCAAAAAAGAAAGATTCTTATAATTTGTATTAATTTCTTGCTTTGAGTTTTGAAAAAATAGAATTAAATACCACCAAATACTATAAAAAACTATTACGAAACAAAAAAAAGTGTAAAGTGACCTATAAGCCGATTTCGATTTATATCGGCTCCCATTGTTGCACTGACCATTTATGGGTTAAGGCAAATCTGTTTGACATAATAAAGTAAAAGGGTGCCGTCCATTGTGAATGAATACAAGTGAGAAGTCTTTTAAATTAAAGATGGCGGTGGCTGATATTAAATGTCACAAATAGCCATTATTAACTGTCTGACATAGAAATTCGCTCGGGGAATGAGATAATAGATAGGCTATCTCAGCTGTGAAGAATTTTGACGTTTATGGACTAAGATTTCTCACTTGTATTTATTCACAATGGTGTCGTCAGTATCTGGCACACATCGCTTCATTCACATTATTTATAATGGAAAGTTTGAGAAAATATTTCCTTAAAAGGAATAATTTTTCCAAAATTTGTAGAGCATATACAGTCCATTTCATAGTTATAACCAAACCACATATTAACAATTTTCGATTTTTTTTTTAATTACTTTTTTATACAAGTATATGCAGTTTATTTTACAAAAAAAAAAAAGATTTGATCCAAGTTTTAAAGTTTGTGCGAAATCCAAAAGCAAAAACGGCAACGCTGCCCAGTGAATGGATTGCGGTCAAAAGGTTTTAAATCGAAACCTCTGTGTAATATAAAAGAGATGCGCAAGCTCAAAGTAATTGCTCCAATTAAGATAAATAAAATATAAAAGACTAAAGGCGCACTTGAAACATCCTAACAAATAAGGAATTTTTGGGATTGTTAATATATTTCCAGATCAATTTTTTCAATCAGTACACAGATCGGCTATTCTATTTTTTTTGGTATTAATATGATACTACTATATAAAATTTAAATCCAATTATTACGATCAAATGTGATCGGGAAAATTTAAATTCAAAAATAATGAAACCCTCTAAAAACGCTTTGAAACTTGGGTTTAAATTTTTGTCGTGACTCAGCGTAGTACGCATTTGAAGAGGTTATTGGTATCATGAAGATCCTCTCCACCCACATACTTTTGTCTAGTGGGCGGCTATTTAAAGAGTTCAATATCCAAAGTTGTGTCAGAGCTTTTACGCGGCTCCCCTATTAGTTTAACCTGCTCTTCGGCAATGAGTTGTACTGGTGGTCCTTTCATGTTGAATTTTCATCGAATCTCGATACTTGTCCCTGAGGGCTTATTTGGTATTTCAACCGGTCCATAAGTAGGCGTGCCTGTCCCTGTACGTATTCAGCGAGTGCACGGTGATGCCCCTTCACGTGTCGGAGGATGTTCTACCAAAATAATGCACAGCATCATCCCAGTACTCTCTAAGTGAGATCGTTTGCGTGTCCTATGTAAATTCATTTTTCCAATTGGATCCAACTCGGTATTGTTTAAAGTTTAAAGCTTTAAACCGCACAACCGATTGTACTGGATGTTAGGCCTTGACAATCAGTAGGAGTTTGCCTTTTGTTGCGCTTACTTAATGTAATACTATGACACATGGCTTTTAAGAGAAATATTCTAGAATATATTTTATTAACTTAGTATTTCGCAGTTACTTTCTTCGCACTTTCAAAAATGAAATATCTCAGCAAAAATAATTTAGTGGTCATCGATAAAATGAACCAGAAGTTTTTTCAGTCATTAATGGTAAAAAATAGAATAATTAAATTACCGTGGATCATTCAAAATTAATCCAAACTTGCATATTGAAGTGATAATTTTTTTAACAAACCAGATTTTATTAAAAATAGTTCAAAATAACAATTGTGAAAGAATCAAAAATAAATATATTATATTCTTTTATCGCTTACTTAGGACAATTTCCTGCCACCCGACCAACGTTGCAGCTATGAATGTGAAAAAGAATCCACCGGTCCATTGGATCGCAAGAAGCTGATTCAACATATTAATAAACAAGCTTTGGAAACACCAGATGAACCCGAGTTTGAACCCTTCGTTAAGGGTACTGTACGGGGCAAAAAATGGGTCCCACCACCAAGAGATGAAAGTGAAGTTGCCGCTGAGGAGCAGATCGCCATCGACTTGGGTGAAGAATATGAGCATGCGCTTACCGATGCCACACAGGAAGAGATTATCGATTTGGCTGGTATGTGAAAGTTATAAATGTTTTAAAGAAAAAACCTTCGGCATGATTTTCTCTCAATTAATAGAAGTAATTGTTGAACTCTCGACTGGATTTATTTCGGTTTTAAAATTGTTGCTAGGTTTAAAAGAAAACTTCGATTTTACAAGTATCTTCCTCACTGAAAACGGTCAATGAGAGTTCAAGTTTTTTGGAAACCTAGAGGCCAAAAATGACTGTTATTTCGAATTTACAAATATAAAAAATATAAAGCATTCACAGTTCAATGTAAAAAATAAATGTTAGGAAATAATTTTTAACATAATAAAAATTTCTTTTGTATAACAGTTATCAGACAATGTATGTAAAAAAGCGATAGAAAATAACTGTTACTGGCAAAAGAAAAAAGTGTTTCCTATATAACAGCTATGAAGCAACTAAAAATAACTGTTATCAAGCAAAAAAATATTTCTCCTGCATAACATTTATCGGGTAATGTCTAAAAGAAATGTTAGGATAATTGACATTTATTGACGATGGAAAAAATACATCTCCATCTCCTGTGTAAAAGTAATGAAGTAACGGGAAAAATAAACGTTAAGAAATAACTGTTATAAAGAAAAAATATTTCTCCTGTTTAATAGTTATAAGGCAACGAAAAAAATATACGTTAGGAAATAACTTTTATTGACGATGGAAAAAATATTTCTCCTGTGTAACAGTAATGAAGTAACGGGAAAAATAAACGTTGGGAAATAACTGTTATAAAGAAAAAATATTTCTCCTGTTTAATAGTTATAAGGCAACGTTTAAAATAAATCTTAGGAAATAACTTTTATTGCCAACGGAAAAAAATATTTATCAAGCAAAAAATAATTTTAAAAAATATTTACATATACTGCAAAGAACTGCAGTTAACGAAAATTATAAACGTTAGTTTATAACTCTTATCGATGCAATAAAATTATTTCGTATCTAATAACTAACTGTTATTTAGCAACCGTTTTGCGATAAAATCTAACTTAATCCGGAGAAAAAGTAAGTAGTTAGTTGTGCAGAGAAGTAATTTTTCGCCCAGTAAAAGTCGTTCACTTTATGGGTTGGACTTAAAAATGGTGCCTAAAATTTCAATTGATTTGCAAAATGAAATTCTACTTGAATCTTAAGTTCTAAAAACTGCATTCACAATTTTTTAATTTTATTTAATTTTACTTTTACAGCTATTCTTGGTTTCCATTCGATGATGAATCAAGATCAATATCATGCCTCGTTGTTGAACAAAGGGCAACCAGTTGGTATGGGTTGGGATGGCATTACAAAATCAACTCAACCAAAATTGTTCCCCATGGATCCACCAAATAACACAGATGTCGAAGAATCAATTAAACGCGTAAAAGATAACGATTCAAAATTGATTGAACTGAACTTAAATAACATTAAGGTGAGCGAAGCGTAGTTTAAATTTAAATCTAGCAACCAGTTATAATTTTGGAACTTAAAACTTTCCAGAACATTTCCGATGAGAAATTCGAACAACTTTTCCAAGTACTGCCCGATAATGAAAATTTGGAAGTTCTCTCCTTAACGAATGTCGGTCTCACCGATAAGACAGCTCTCCTATTGGCTGAAGCAATTGAGAAAAGCAAAACCCTGAGAGTATTAAATGTTGAGACAAATTTCATTAGTCCGCCTGTCATTGTGACCTTAGTGAAAGCCCTGCTCAAGTGCCGCACAATTGAAGAATTCAGAGCTTCTAATCAGGTAAGTACTCTATATGGGGTTTCGAGTTAGAACAAATGAAAAAAATAATAATAATAATAAAATGGTATTCATTCATTGCAGCGATCCTCAGTGCTCGGCAATAAGATCGAAATGGAAATTACCGAATTAGTGGAAAAGAACTCATCACTACTCAGATTAGGTATGCATTTGGAGTTCAACGACGCCCGTCACAGAGTCGCAGCACATTTGCAACGTAACATCGATAGAAGTGAGTATACGTTTTCATTTACTTATTTCCCATATGAAATCTCTAGACGATTAGTAGAAGGAGTGACATACTATGTAACTTCTACCACCTTTCGAAACAACGTTGGTTCTAGTGCAATTCACTCGACTCCTTGCAGACTCAACTTTGCCCTTGATGGCCGACATTCTAAGTTTATTTACTCTATATAGTACTACATACATATAAGTAAAAATTGTTTAGGTCGCTAAAAAATAAAAACTGATGTAAGCATCCCATTCTTCACATTTTTTTCACATACAGCTGAAATGCAATCACCTGCAGCTGCTGAAAGCACAAAGCTCATGCGCTTACCGTCATCTGAATCATCAACAGCGCCATTGCCACCATTATCATCGCCATCGTTAGTTTTGTCCGCTCATTTGCAAACATCGGCGATTGGCGCAACACCATCACCATCATTTGCCGTCAATGCAACTGCAATGCAAACATTTGAAACTGAATTTGAGCAAAAAATTCAATTAGCCGATACAGCTACTGCTGCTGCAGCTGCTACTACTGAAGAGAAGGCAGATGCAGATGATGCCGTGATGATCAATGCATCGAATTGCTTAGATAATATTAATATTATGCATACATTGAAAAATGATAGCGACGCATATGATATAGAAAATGAAAAGTTAGATGCGAAAAATATTGACGCTGAATTATTGGGGCAAATACCACCAGAGGCAGCAGTGGCTAGGCTGCCAACGCCAGCTGCCGTTGTTGTAGCTGCATTGAATATAATGCAAAATGCAAACGAGCGTGAAGAGAAGGAAATTTAAAGAATTCAAGCGCAAAATTAAGTTTTTATTTAAATTTATTTGCCTATTCAAAATATTACAAAACAAGCTATAATTAATTATTCAAAAATTGTTGTTACATTTCGTTAGTAGTTAAACAAAATGTTCTTTAAGCTTCCTTCGTTTGCTGCTCATTTAGAATACAAAACTCTTAATATTGTTGCATTTGCCAGCGTAAGGTAATGTTGATTACCCTGTTCAATTTCACTCACTCCCCTAAAAATAAACAAACCAACAAATCTGCCACTTATACTACGTTTAACATTCAACCAAAAATATCCAACGTAAATAGTTCGTTGCTCAAGTTTCGTACAAAATCGTCATCGTCACTACGTTGTTCATCGATCGTTCAATTGTTTTTGTTGAAATCTCATGTTTTGTTAATTTGTTATAATGTTAAATTTTTGCTGTTCTTTGTTGTTGGTTTTTTTTTAACGATTTGCTGAAACAATGCTGCTTAGGTATTTAATAATTATTTAGAAAAATATTTCTTTTTTTTAGTAGAGTACGGTAATTAATTTAGTATAACTTAAAAGATTTATAATGGTAATTTAATAAGAAAGATACAACATTCATACATCGTAACTGATCATCACCGGGACTTTTCGTTTAAAACGATTACATTGTTAAAACTCTTCATTTGTCACATTGCCATTACAACCCAGCTCGTCTTCATTGTGCTCCAAGATTACATGCATATTTTCGACGGTATCATTGTATCTCTCATCTTGCTTCACTCATAATTCAATTCATTTGAAATTTGTATTTACATTACTGTTTCTTGTACACTTCCCTCCAATGCAAATCCATTGTTAACGATATGTTGCTGTTGTTGACCCAATTCGATGCCCTTTTTTTTGTTTGTTGTACATATAAATAGCTCTAGTTTAGTATATCCTATTAATAATTCTGTTTATTTTATTTGAAAATTCTAAAATTTTACAAATCGCAAATACGTATAAAAAACTCGTCTTTGCAAATCACAAACTTGTAAATTTATACACGTGTAAATTAAACAAATCAAAAACGAATGCCAACGTTACTTGCATCACCTAATAACTACTGTTGTACATACCAACAAAACCAACTACCAAATCCACCAATCGATAGTTGTGCGTGTACAAAAATTGAAACCAAATTTGCCGAAATTAATTGTGCCGGCCAGCATGGCATTGCCACCCGTGGCAACGCCAACGCCATCACCGCAGCCACGCATCGAGTTCGATCTTGAAGAGGATGAGGACAATGTGGTGCGTGGCGGTAACTTTGATCCTGAAATCGATCCAGATAATATGGTGGTACCGGGTAGTCGTGCAGTGACACCCAGTTCGGAATTGCAATCACCATCGCCAACGCCATCGCCATCGCCGGCTTTCAATCAAAGCGCCATGTGAGTTTGTATGTATGTGTGTTGCTTTTATATGGAAAAGCAATAACAATCAAAACAGCAAGTCACAAAACAAACAACAGATGATAATCAAAACAACCAAAAAAAAAAACAAAAAAGCGAAAAACACTTTTCACAACTATACATACATACAAACATAAGTACAAAAAAATCGTCCCATTAATTAATGTATGTACATATGTACTTAACATAAATCTATACAAGGCGCGTACAACACAATTCACCATCCGATTCACTCAGCATCACTTCTACTTGGTGTATATATGTATATAATGACTTACAGAAACATAAATGTATGAAGCAAACTCATCTACGTCGAAAATACCTACTCATCAAATATGGATTTATTGTTGTGTGATTTTTTTACGATTTTTTGAAATGTAACTAACGTCGATATTTAAGTTGTTATTAATGAATTCATGGATGCATCTATTTTTTATCCCTGGTCTTATGATAATTTTTTAGTTTTAAGTTCATATGTAAGTATTCAAACTACTCAAATTTGTGTATGTGTGTTAAATTTTATCATGAAATCTTTCATCGACCTAACTGCAATTTTGAAGTGAAATCTGAAAACATACAGCGCGTACTCGGTAAATGTAACTAACGGGTGCACTCAATTTTTAAATGGCCCTTTAAAAATAAAATGAAATTTTGTGAAAATTTTGTCAAAGTCTACTTCGAAGAGTTAAAATGCTTTCCTGGGCAAAATATGTTTTGTTAAGTTTTGTGTTTTTTTTTTAAACTTAAAGTCCCTTAAATTTTTGAAGTGAAACTTCTGTGCGCTCGTTGGGCTGTAATTCCAGTACCGAATGAAACGAGAAAGCGACAGGAAAAGAGAGGGGATAACTTACGTGGTGCGGCAGTCGGACGGAAGGAGACATGGGAGAGAAACGAAAACGCGACAGATTCGGAGTATGAAAAAACGAGAGAGGGGTAGCAAAGCGGACAGAGTGTAGCAATGATTGTTCTCTACATCACTCCGAACCAGAGAATTAACGATATAATAAAATTCATACATAAAGCATTATTGGCATATACTCCCTCTGGTGCAGCAGAATTAGGAGAAGATTTGCACATTATGCCAATGATTTTAAGCGGTGATTTTAATGTCAATTTTGCCTTGGAAGAAGCTCAACCACTTGTACAATTTTTAGAAAGTAAATTTAATTTAAACATGAATAATAATCCCAAAGACTCAACAACCAGACCAGGCACGACAATAGATACAATTTTCTCAGTATATTTAAATAATTTACAATCACGAGTTTTCATTTCATATTTTTCATACCACAAACCAATTGTATATTTTTTTGAATGAACATGAAAGTATGGAAGTGAATGAATAGATTTTTTATAAATGGAGGCGAAAACATCAACTATCTGTTTTCATTAACCAAACACCCTTAAAAATTCCAGAATAATGAATAGTGGCTCCTGTTATCGGGGAACTATTTCTATCTCATAAAACTTGCTGGCTAGGGTGAGGATTTTCATTTCAAGTGCCCATCGAGATCCATGAAGTTTCACTTCTATCGCCTAGCTTTCTAGGCTGACAATTTTTTTTAACTACTCCAGCTTCCAGATTTAAGTGTCTTAAAGTAAAGGAAAACGATATGCTCGTTTTCGAATTAAACAATGCCATTAATTCAAGTGTAATGATTATAACGCCAAAAAGTCTCCGCTTATGAAATATGCCAAATAAATCGAATCGCTATACTTAGAAGGAATATTGCGAAATAAAATGATTGTAATACTAATTTTCAGAGGTATGGAGATTTTTTAAGTATATGTATGGGCGTTCGCGATTGGCAGACCGTTCTTTAAAGATATTTGGGAGATTTAAGCTAAAACTCCACACCATAGCTCAAAAGTTAAATTAGCCACCACCAAAGTTCGGAGAGCCCAGAACGGCTGAAAGTAGCCAAATTTTCAACTTTTACCAGACTTTATTGCCAAACAACTGTTTCGAACTTTGTTTTGGTGCGCGTGAAATCTGCGAACGATGTAATCGATAATTTTTCCAACATTTTGTACAAATTTTGCATATAATTGAGGAAATCAAATACAACTTTTTATTACATGTTAATGTATCCTTGAAGTGAACTAATTTAAAATGTTTGAAAAAAGAAAATTTATTCTCAACCTATTCAATTTTTTGTTATCGGTAAATTACTTGGTCAAAAATTCTTCTCTACACATTTAGGTCTGTTCGCTGAATGCATTTAAAGTGTAGACCAATGCAAAATAATATCTGCAAGAGCTCAAAGCAGTTTAGTGCAAATGCCCTAACAAATGAAATACAGTTCAACTATGCTACTCAAAAATAAATAAAATCCTCCAATCAGCGCAGAAAAACCACGAATCCAACTAGCACATTTATTGCGCTGGCCTTTTGTAAAATATAAAAAACATTAAGAAGAAATATTATGCCTGAAAATGAGCCAATGGAGTTGCCAAATTCTAATTTATGAAACGCTTGTCGCCGATATTTCGAGTAAATATTGAGATGTCTCAAAGAAACTTGGTACACATATTACCCCGACCTAATGTATGCTGCTCAATACCAATGACTGTAATCGGATAACGCATAACGGCATTTTGCGGAAATAAAATAAAAATCGATATTTCAGTCGCTATAAAAGAAAATTTGATCAAATTTTTTATACAGAATTGAATTGGAGAAGAAATTCGCTGAATCATAAAATTTGAGAATTGTGATTTTTTGCTAGTTTTATTTAAAAAAATATAAATTACGGCATCTTGAGCGCAGCTTTTTTCTACTTAGTTTATATTAGTTACTGCTCCCGAGTACGTACTGTATATACACTTCGACTGCGAAGAGTTATTGAAACGAATTCAAATCATCAAGCTTCAGGAAACTGTCAGCTATCATTATCACCTCATTGATCCGATATATCCATCGAATAAATATGTAAGTTTTCTTTAAAAGTCGTGCTTAATTTGTTAAGGTATTATTTGTTAAGGTAAATCGTTCTCTGCCTTTGGCCATGTTCTCTCTTCGCTTCTGCTCCGGACATTGGTCACATCTTTATCGGCGGTTTCCTAACTAGTTTGATATCATGCGCATTTGAAAATGACTTGCACTCTTCTTGAACCTTACTGGTGAATATAGTTACTGACTAGATTTATTTGTTAGTGTTTTTTCGATGTTTTAATTTTCGAAACGGGTCTTTATAGTCTATCCATAAATCTTCGTTTAACAGAATTGCGAATAGGATACTGCAAACAAAAATACGATTTGTTATTATACTCTTAATTACCTCAAATCTAATAAAATGCCGACGTACCACCCATAATGTAAGTCGAACTAAGTTAATTTTTATTTTCGATGCTAAATTTCAAAAACTAAAAAAAAAACCATTTAAACAATAAATTTAAAGATCGTGCTTATGGATTTTATCCTTTCATAAAAATAATTTTAAGAAGAACTGGTAAAAGTTTTTCTTAATTTGGAAGTTAAATTAGTGTTTTTTTACATTTCAAATATTTTCGAAAATCCCGATTCGTGTTTATCGAAGGAAAACCGATAATCAAACTCACTGATAGTTAATTTAGTTAGTTTTTTTTTTGCACTTAGGAAAGTTCTTTTCGGCTTCAAAGCGCTTATGAATAACCATAAAACTGAAAAATGTTTACTCCAAAAAGTGCTCGAAACTCTTCGAATTCGGATTTATTTAATAATTTGAAGTACGCATTTCTTCCTTTCTTAAAAAACCGCTCCTATTAGGAACAGTGACAGGGACTGTAGTCTAGTTACATACATAGATACATATATTTACTTCTATTTCAGCATTGGCAATCTCAACTTTTTCACTCATCAGCATTCATATTAAAACTACTTGCCGTGCGCTCGTTACATACATTTTTTGTTGCCATTTGGCTATGTATTGTTCTGAAATCCAATCCTGTCAACTTTTATTCTACTATTCAGCTTAAATCCCATTTATCTGCATACAAAAGTTAGTTCATTCGAAAACCCATATCCAAATGTATTTCATTTCATTTTCTCTCGATTCAATTGTTTGCTCCCCGTTCTCTCCGCCACTACCAACTTCAACATCACCACAATTATTCGGTCTCTTGTTTGCTTTTTGTTCATGGCCGTCTTGTCTCCAACTCTCAGCTCTTCTTCAACCAACTCTTTGACGCAATTGTTTCCCCTCTACCAACCATGCCCATGCAAGAGTTTTGTTACTACAACAGTTTGATAAAAATTCTTCATTACTGTCGTTTTTCTATTTTTTTTTTTGTTTCATTTCCTTTGATTTACACACTCGTACATATTTTCCTTCTCATTGGCAGTTAACTAACGTTTACTTGTTTTGTTTTTTTATTTCTTTCTATGTATTTTTGTCTTTGTGTTTGCAGTAAGAAAAGATCTTGAGTTACGTCTGCAGTTCAGATTTTTCAATAATCTGCATAGAAAGTCAACAAGAATTCAGTAAAATAATCAATGATCTTAAAAAGATATTATATATATTTACATATATGTATAATAAATGAAGTAAAAGAAATTAAACACAAAAAAAAAACTATTTACTAAATATTTAACGCACTCTCTTAAGTTAAGACACAAAAAAATGAACGCAGCGACGATTGCAAGAAAATGTTAAACAAACAAGGATAGAGAATTACGTCAAAAGGCCTCATGGACAGTCCAACCTAAATTACCTAAAATCAACAAGAGCAAATCTTAGCTTGGAATGCTGTCGGTAATTCGCAAGCAATATTTACACAGCTAGTTGTTTTTTTCCGCAATTTTTAATTTAAAAAAAAAAAAATCACCTAAAGAAGTAAAAATATATAAGATGACGAAAAAATATATATCAAACAAAAGCAAATCTCTTCAAAACTGAAAGCAAGCAATGAAAATAAGATAGTGAAAATTGAACAACAGCAGTGCACGGTTTCTACGCTAATCGCAATGCAAAAACAACGCTCTATCAAATAAACAAAGCATTAAAAAGAAAGAAGCTAAAGAAGATTTACATTTCATACAGAATGAAGTGTTGCGCGAAAAAAAAACTTAGGTTTATGTTAAATCATTTATATAATCACCTTTCATAAGCTCATGTAAACGATAAAAATGTGTGAGGCATCATGGTAAGGAGAGAAGCCGATGATGAAGAAGAAGAAAAAAAATGAAGAAGACGAAAAACTGATACTGATACTGATTTATTTAAACACGAAGTTTCGAGAAATGCTAAAGGATTTCTAGGAGTAAATATTTATAAAATTAAACAAGGTATCTATACAAAAAAAAAAATACAAAAAACGAGTAAAACTATTGATATTCACATGCTGCAAGCGTAGAGTGTTGAAGCAAGCAAAATTCTTGTGTGATGCCAATTCGTATAACAACTAAACCACAATGTAAAAAAAAAAAAAACAAATAGCAAAGAAAAAAATAAAAATGAAATTTTACCTAATTTGCTTAATGCAATATTTATAGTTGCTATGTATGATTGCGCAAGTGGGCGTGCGAACTAGGCTTCTTCCTAACTATTTGCACACAAAATTAAAATAATCATCTATTTTTAACATATAAATCGCCTCAAATGCGTACTTTTCGCACCTAAACTGCCGTTACAATGATATGGTTAATTTAAAACTCCTGCCTATAATTTGAAATCGCCAGCGAGCTGAGTATAGTTTTTTTTTTAGCGGTCATTGTTACTGATTCATGAATGCGAGAATACAAGATTGTGCCGTCTGCGTTGAGAGCAACTGAACATGGCGTAATAAAAGGCAGAGAATGTGAGAGCACCGAAGAGGAAATTCCAAAGATGAAGAGGAGGAAGGGAACTAGATGACAGAACGATGAAAAATTGTTTCAGTATAGTTTGTTTAAAAAAAAAATGTCAGCTTGAAAAATGAAATGTCAAAGCGACAAAGAATGGATTAGCGATCCGCGGTCCGCGGAAGGCACAATCTTGTATTCCACTATTCTTGTTACTGCTTACGCCTGGTTTTCATTACAAATCGCACCATTCTAATTAGAATAATCAGCATTTAGTTTCATTTTATTTTAACACCTATGCAATATCTTAAATTGTCAATTAGCTGATATTCTGTGTCAAATGTTTTTGTCAAAATTTTGCCATAATGAAAACGAGGCATTATGCTCACTCTACTGGTATTGAAATCTCGATATGTTTTTTGTTTGTAGGGGCTTTAAAATGCTGAGTCCGCATACATATCTGCGAAACACTGCCTTCTGATTTCTCAATTTACTTTATTTCATTTTTTTTTTTCAAATTTTTTTTTGCATGTATTTAGTGAAATATTGACTGATATACCACTTGTTTTTTGTTCATAGTAATTTTATTTTATTTCATTTGTACTGAAAGCATGCATTCATCATATATGTAAGTTCGAACTTCAACCAAGTAGCGCCAAAACTTACAAACTCACCAAACATTCAAACATAATATAATATTTAAATTTTGTTTCAGAAGAGTATTGCTGAAAAAAATGATTATTCGCTGCTTAACTTAATTTCTCTTTTGATTGAATGTATTTTAAAAAATTCAATTTTCTATAGTTTTCAAAGGGCAAAATTTTAGTTAAACAAATTGTTGAATTTTATACTTTTTTCATTTCAATTTAGAAGTAACAATCAAAAAAAAAAAAATTACCGTCAATTGATACATTCGTGTATACAGTTAGTCACAAAAATAAATCTGCAGTGATTTTTTATGCAAATATAGTTTATTCTACAACAAAATGTGGTTAAAATTTGTTGATTTTTCAATTTTTTTTTTAAATTTGAATTTTGAAACTTTGCTTATATTTTTATACAAAATGAATAAAAAAAAATCCCGAAAAACACTTTGAATATTGTAATAATCACTGCATACTTATTTTTTTTCATTGTGTATAAAGTTTCAAAATTTAAATTTAAAAAAATTGTAAATCAACAAACTTTCATTAGGTACATATTGTTGAAAAAAATAACATGAATAAATTTCTCGTTAGCTCGCCAGAGCTGCTCAATATTTATATATTTTATAATGGTCTTTAGTAAGCAAGTCGGGTTCGGTTTAATGAAAATGACACGAACCATATTAAGGAAATGTGATTTTGGTGTTATTAAATTATTTCATTAAAATAACCATTCGGCTATAAATTGTAGCATAATCGGAGGTTAGAATATGCAAAGATTTTTATTTATCTTTCTAATTACTTATTCAAATTTTCGCTTCCTTAAAAAAGTATGATCAGAGTTGGGCATTATTGGGATAAAATGTTATACGAAATGTAATAATTTGCAAAGGAATAATTCGTAGTTAAATTGTTTATGAATAAATTATCCGTGACTATTCGTTATTTTAAATGCTTGAAAAAAAAAACTCGCTTATTACACACTGAGAAATAAATTTATGGTCATTGGTAGAATTTTTGTTTTAATAAACCAAATTATTTATTCGTCATTCGAATAATTTTTGCCCAACTCTGTTTATAAAGAAGGCGTTCAGTTTTTTTTTTCTATTTTTGAAAATAAATTCGATTATTTTATCTATTTTTAAAGAGCGTGTAATATTTGTTTCCATACTTACTCGATTCATAGTTAGCGAAACTTTTTTTTTAAAGACAAATTAAATTTAAAAGCAATACTTTTCTAAGGCACCATTTGCACACCCATTTACACTCACGCCTAAACACCACCAGCAACACCGCTTCACAACAATAACACAGCAGTTATACATATAAACCAATTCGAAAAATACAGATTCTAAAATATGTTTCAAAATTTTTATTTCTTGTCCAGGAATTAAACTGCGATTTAAATTATTAAGTGAAATATTAACTCTACACAACAAATAAAACAAGAAATCTGAAAACAAAACAAAAACCTCAGATGAAACCTAAACGAAAAGCAGACCTGAAACATATAACACAATTATCACAAAAACAATAAACAAGCAGTGAAGCCCTCTATGCTGTCAAAACGCGAAAAACAATACTATATTTAATTTAAAAATCAAAAAAAAAACCTACACGCATCCTTATAATTTTACTGAGAAAATAGTAAAATCATATATTTATTCATAAAATCAAGCTAATAAAGATGGCGATAAAGTTTATAATAAAATTGTAACTAAAAAAAAAAATTAAAAGAAGCAAAGCAGCTGTGAGATAAAACGAAAACTACAAACAAACCACATCTGTGTATATGTGTGTGTATGTGTTGTATGTTTGGCTGCACATACAACATACACTGTGACTTTCGTTCGGCGTGGATGTTAAGCGCAAAAAAGTTCGTAATATATGTATATGTATTTTTTTTTAGCTGTTGGTGTTGTATTTATTTACTTTTATTTGTTTATTTTATATTTCTTGTAAGTTATTGTGAGATGAACTAAATTAAAATATAAAATAAAAACAAACAAAACAAAAAACCAGCCGCAATAACCAACCGATAATTAAATTTGCTTTAGTGTTTTGCATTAAATTATCTTATCGTAAAAAATCAATAATTTCTTCTTTCCCAACTAACAAGTTTGCACTGCTGCGTTTTTAGCTTTCGACAAGCCCAAAGTAGTTTACAACGAAATGATGCGGCTTCTACTTGAACTTTTATTTGTATGCAACGTTTAGTGTCAACAATTGTTGTTGATTTATTAAGAAATGTTGCCTTAGTGAATGCGCTGAATTATAAATAAAGTATTCTCTCTAAGTAACCACCTCAAACTGCCTTTGCCATTATTTAGTCAAAGGCTTCGTTGCAATCCTAATAATAACGAATGTGATACCTTTCTGTTGTTAAGTTATTACTAAAAAAAAAAAAATTATAATAAAAGAATGCTATTTCTTATTGTTGTTGTTCAACTAAAAATTCCTCCCCCTCCTCTTTACCTATGTTCATGTGTATATGTTTGACTAATTAATGTTTTTTTTTTGTTGTTTTTTCTCTCTCTCTTCCACGTGTCTTTCTCTACTTCCAGTACGTGTGAATCGCCTGAACCAGCGTAAATAAATTATGTGAACCAATCAACCAACCAATCAACCAACCAACCAAATTGTTGTTCACCTTAATTTGCAAAACCAACCGCAAATAAAATAAAAACTGAAAAACCTCCACAATATACATACATATATACATAATTATATATTACTTACGTTTCTGCTATCCAAATAAAATCAAGATAAATGGAAGACAAAACAAAGAAGAAAAAAAACAAAATTGTACACATTAAAACTACTTTTTGTATTGTTGAATGAATGTTTTGTAAATCATGTTAAACAAAAACCAAACCAGCAACACAACCGAAAACTACCAAAATGTTAGCTCTACTATTCACTCGCTCTACTACTGTTACTACTACCAACTCTAATACAATCGCCACCACTACCGCAGCCACCTGTGTGAATTCAAAAATGTGCGTGTAATCAAGCCAGAAAAGTCCCATTGATTGAAATTGTGCAAAAAGTACGTACACACACTCATACTAAGTTTGTATATATGGATATGTAGATTAAAGTAAACTTATTTGATAATACTATTATTTTTTTTTTGTTTTGTTAATATTTAGTGCTAAGTAAATTTGTTATAATAAAAGTAGAATCGAGTATATACTCTCTATTTTATAATACTATATATAACTGACTTGTTTTTCGAGAGTGTGAAGTAGTTTCATGGTTCTCAATGAACGCAGGGCGCCTTAAAGTATGCACGTAAATTTTTTTTTAATATTAACCCTTAAGTGCTCCGGTCCGTATACTTTATATCAAATCCGAAAAGAAGAAATTTTTAAAGTTTCTGTTGGTTTTATGTGAGATAAGCCGTCACGAGTATGTTTAAAATAATTTTAAAAAATTATACTTATTGGAGTTTGTTTTTTTTTTTTTTTTTTTTTTTTGTTGTTTTGGAAAGGCGTTGTGAAGGCGTCATAAATATATAAGGGAAAAAGCATACACACCAGAACTTCAAACTGTAAACATAATTTATAAAATTCAAAAGGAAAATTAAACCCTTTCAATCGGAATCTTCACAAATGTTTTGGGTAAGTAGTTTTGTAGCCGATAATTATAGTTCAGGTTATGCAAGTCTCAAAATCGCGTTAAGTTTTGAAAATTTTTGTCTTGAACTTTTTTTTCATTTAAAGCAAGCGGTTTGGATAGAAAGGTTGTGTTAGCATAAAAAAATTTAAAAATCAATGGGAGATGGTATAAAATTCGTTAGGTATATGAAAATATAGGTGTGTAAGACCGAAATTTCAAAACAATTACAAAACTCAATCGGAATTATCAGCACATTATTATGATAAAATTAAATAAACAAAACTGCGTATCCAAAACTTTTCTATAATTAAAAAAAAAAGAAATGAGTTAAATTTTGATGGAATTTATTTGATTTTTTTTAAATTGTGTAATAAGTTGGATTGATTAATTTATATATTTTATGTTATATTACAAACTAAAGTTTCATAAAAAATTAACAAAAAAGATGATGGATATAGTAAAAAAAAATAACCATCTGGTTAGTTGTTTGGGTCACTGTACATTCCCAGCAAACATTTAGTCAAGCAGTGCAAGAACGGCCAGGATTAACATATATCTTAGATAACGACCATCAGCAACGTTCCTTAAAAAAAAATTGTGCTAAATTATTTATTCGGGTAAACCGAGTTCTTTCATAACCTCATAATGAGATCTTTTTAAGAGTATGCAATTTTTTTTTTTTATTCTTGTGAATGATCTTCATTTTATTCTTTGGTTTAAGAACTCTACACTGACTCTGCGAGACAACACGATGCATTCTGACAGCCAAGCTGCCATCAAAACTCTAAATTCTAATTGTACTTCCTCCAATAGTAAATCCTCGTATATTTATTTCTTGAATAAAATTTTGAGCAATTTTTTGAAGCAACAGAAGTAACGACAAATATTTCGCGTGACTTTTCTTTAGAGGTAGGTTTATAGCTTCAGTTTCAAATATGTTGATCATTTAATGTGTTTCTGCCTCTTGTAACTCTCCGAAATTTGCCAATAAATATAATACAACCAATTTAATCATTAATATGAGATTTTTTCCACCACCTTTAAGGGTTAGTTTTTCGATAATCGAATAACTATTATTTTTTATCAAAATAAAAAAAATCAAAAAAACTATAAACTCTTTTTTTTTTAAGTGTTCGCAAAACATCGACATTTTTGCCGGAAATATGGGTGAAAGCGTAGGCACGGGCCTACCAAGTTCTCTGGCCACATTTGTTGACTTACTCTGCTGCCGAGCCTAAGATTTTTTAAAAAATTTTCATGAAAATGATGTGTACATATGTATATAATATTGGCGAACCATGCTTCTGCCGACTTTGCTGTCCCCTGGAAGGAATGCCTTCAGATGTTTTGTCATTAGTTATTGAATGTCATACACATACAATTTCTATGATAAATTTCTAACATTTATACAGATAACGTAAAAATTCTTAACTGTAGTAGGTATTCTATTAAAAAACAAAGATATCCCAAAAACATAATAATAATTGCAGAACTCGATACGCGTCTTTCCTATTTTCAATGCGTTTTTAAATAAACAGAAATAGGGTATCAACGAACCCAAATAAAAAACGTGTTCGATAATTTTTCTTTTCCCAGTGATACCGGAAAAATAGCATTGGAGCAAAAAATCATAAACAATATATGACTGATATAGAATCAAATAAACAACGTTGGTATTGGTTTGACTATAATTGCTAGGAAATATCCAACAATCTTTTACCGATTCTTTATGCAAAGCTAAATTGACATAAAATGAATCGACAGTGACAATACCGAATCGCAATTGTTTATTTGACTACATTATCTTCCCTTCGGTGTATGCGGAATTTTCAAGAGTCGAGTGTCGGCAGTCGGCGTGCATCAAAGTCGGCACTCGACTACGGCGATTAGGGCGATGTATAAAATACCATTGATTTGTGCAATGCTTGTGCGCATATACCTTCATTCATAATATCTAAATATTGCTATTAAAAGAGCACAAAGTGGAGGACACTTGACTCTACAACGATGGAGCGTTTTCATGTTGTCCCTTAGCTAATAGTAATAATGGGTGGCATATTTATTGTTTCGGTGTTTTTTTTGCCAATTTAGAGCAAAATTTTTGTTAATTCAAAATCAATTTTAATGTTTACTATTTTTTTTTAATAAAATATAGCTAGTTATGTAACAAGCTCCGTATAAATCCATATTTCGAACTTTGTAAAAAAAAATACGAAAATTCAACAAACCTTTTAGTTAGAATTCAGGGACCGTAACAGTTACACATTTTATTATAAAAATCGCTCATTAACAATTATTTTGTAACTTTTATTTAATTACTCATTAAATAACCGTTACTTTTGATTTTTATTTTAAAAATCATAAATAACAGTTATTGTTGATTTTTATTTTATCAATAAAAAAAAAGCAGTCAGTTTTGATTTTGATTTTAAAAGTCATAAATAACAGTTATTTATTATTTGTATTTTATAAATCATAAATAACAGTTATTAAAGACTTTTATTTATAAAAAACACTGACCTTTATTTTTTAAGTCTTACTTATAAAAGTCAATTAAATTGTCGAGAAAATAATATGAATAATAAATTATTTTTTGGTTCCCCAACAACTTATTTTCTTGTTTTCGAAAAATTAAAATATAAATCAAAAATAACTGTTACTTTTTTAAATTTTATAGCAAAAAAAACTTATTTTAAAATTTCATTCTCGATGAAATAAGAAATCGATTGGTACATATATTACACTTGGTTGTAGAACACTTATTTCATAGCGCATTTTTCAATGCCAGTTTTCAGAAGCAGCTGTTATTTTCCTGTTGGAATTTTCGGTAGTGTTACAGCCCTTTAAATTTTAGTATAATAAAGTGAAAATTTCAATTGGCTAAACTTATGTAAATTTTTGATAATTTATTACAAAAATAGCGAGCGGAATTTGTATGGAAGAAAATGAGTAACACCGACTGTAAAAAAAAAACTTGTCAAAAATAAGTAAACGGAAATTGTGAGGTAATTGAAACTGACACTTTATTGCACTAAAATTTAATGTGCTATTAAACTGTATACCACAATTCTTTCTACAAATTCTGTTTAAAAATTTTTGCAAGTTCTTTGAACAGTTTTGCAAATTTTTGCACAAATTTTGACATTCGATCTATATAGTTATGTTAGGAAGTGAGCAATAATTTTATAAAAAAAATAATAATAATAAATATGTATCAAACAAACACAAAAAAAAAAAGTCAAAGCTTGCCAAAATGTCGCGACCCTATTAAATTGTACGACACATATGGGCCAATATTTTCTTTAGCTTTTAAACATTTTACGAGTATTTTCATAATTCTGTCGGTGGTTCATCGGCGAACAAACTTGGCCAATTAATTTTTTTTTTTTAGTGAATCCGTTGTTGGTCATTTTTTCCATCAAAATAGTTTTACAGACATCGAAAAAAGTAGGCCATTCCGGGCAGATGTGTGAGAAATTTCTTCATGTGTGAAATGCACTTTGCCGTTGTCTCCAAACGGCAGAAGTTTTACAGAAGTTTTACTTTTTCTTAATAAGTAGAATCGCACACTGTAGCTATTAAAATTTTTCTTTTATATAAATTTATTCACTATTTACTTAAGAAAAGCACACACTTAAAACTACAAAAATGATAACTTTAATTTTACTTAAGTCCGTAAGTCTTTTGTAGCTCGCAATGACGTCATAAGTGCTATTTAAAATGTATATGCTTGTTTTTATTTTTTCGAAGAATTTCCACCTCATGAATTTGAATGTGTCTAGAGTATCACTCAGATATGTATGTATGTGGTTTTTATTGAAATTTTCAAGAGCCGTCACCTGCATAACCTTAAGCTCTAGTAAAGCTCTTCGAGAATAAACTACAACATGTCGCTTTACTTAGTATGTACTTGAATAAAATAGCAAATAAACTACATAGTAATATATAATTACTTTATCTTTCCAATTGTTGTCGGTGTACGTCACAGTGATTTTTCTCCTACATTATTTTGCACTAATATAAAAAATGTATATATCTTATTTAAATATCTCTTATCTACTTGCAAAAAGATACTAACTTTTACACTCTTCCCTAGGTGGCCGCCTACGACGTTTGGGTCATTTCAGTCACAATTATACTGTTGGCGCCTGGCAGTAGAATTTTTCATTCTCGTGTACAGCTAACAACAAAAAAGTCGTAAAAGGCAAGCAACTACCACACTGCTGCGTACTGCTGAAATACGGAATGAAAGTGGAAGTGGAAAATGCGAAAACTTGAGGCGTTTACCACATACATACATACATATACAAAATTCTTCGTACATACACATATACAAACTGCAATATTGGGAATTATAACTAAAAAAAAAAAATTACCTACTAAATAGGCAGCATTTATAATTCAAATATAATATTTATAATGTTTGTAATCGAAAAAATGTGTATATGATGTGTGGTTATTTAAAAACAAACACAAAAAAACAAAAAACAAGCAAGCGCATAAGCCTGAATATTGCACATGAAAATGATACTTTTTAATACGGTTTAAATAAGTGTTCAACAGAAGTGCTTTATTTTGCTTAGTACATCATTTGATTTTTAATATCTGTACACATGTTCGTTTATTATTTTTTTCTGTTTTTTTTTTTTGCATATTTATTCTTACACTTAAATTTTATCGAATTATGTTTCGCATACATACATATATACAATATATGTAAGTATACAACTGCGTATGTATGTATCTACACAACATAATCTTATCAGTTCTATATTTGTATAGTTTATTGTTGAGACCATTTCATTTGTCTCACATCACGTATTTGTATAACGCTAATTTATTTTTAAATATTTGTTTCACTGCGTCTTATATTTGCAAAAAAAAAACAAAAAACAAATGTTTGTTTTATATTTAATACAATTTGTTAATAAAACTTATGGAACTCGCCTACACCTACATACATACAATCAGGCATATGAATATTTCATAATTACCCTAAAAGAAAATAACCTCTAGCGACTGACAGAATTCGCCAACTAATACAAAAGGTGCAATCGATTCGCCACTTTTCTGCTCGCCATGCCTGTGCTCTGCTCGCATTCGAACAAATTTGTGTGTACAAGCGATAGCTAGCTTGATTCGGCGATCGCGAGTACGTTGATACCTCATTAAACTGGTCGAACTGGTTACATTCAATGCTGCAGATATTATACCAGTTGTAAGCTGCACATAAACGACGATCATGTGGGCGCAAGTGCTTGCATTTTTGGTGCATATTCGTCGATTGTGATGCACGAACATTACATAGGAAACAAAAACAAAATTTGTGTTGTTGCTAATTTATACCAGATGTTTCATCGATTCGCCACTCGTTAACGGTAGGCGAAACGAATACGGCTAGAGATGTTCGTGCTGTTATTTATAAAGCTAATCAGGCTAGTTCTGATCAAATTTTTCAGAATCGAAATGGATAAGTGTTCTTGAATTCGATTCGGACACAATCTTTTCGGTTTGAAAAATTTTCCCTGTGAGTAGTCAGAACGAAAAGTTACAGGAAAATTAAACAAGAATGCTAATTGTCCATTATATTGAAAATATTTATAAGTCTTCATTGCCGGATAGTCGAATAAATCTGTTTCATAAAATTGCTATTTAACATCTACTCAAACAAAGCGAAAATGTTCGAAACGAAACTGACCAGTTTGTGATTCCGTTACAGCGCATGCGCAGTATTCATCAAATGGTTGTCGAACCAAATTAAGTATGTTTAGGAGGTTTTCGCATTTGCGCTTTTAGTTGAATACCCATTTTATAAAAATTGCATTCGCGCTATTAAATTAATTCGTTTAGAGGAAATATTTTATTTGAATCGGAATTTTCGTACAGTATCACTGGGAACAGCCAATTCTAATTGTAAAAAAGCGTTAATTAATTCGAAGCAAAAACACAGAAATTAGGCAGGTTTGCTTTTGTGATCGCTATGAATTGCGAAGAAACCAATTAAAATGTGAAAAAAGTTCAGATGATCATTTAAAATGGAGTGAAGCTAAGGTAGGCCGGAAATCCAAAGCGCTCAGACATTTCTGCCAATTGAAAATATTTGATCCAAATGTATTTCCACCTAGCAAAATCAGGGCAGGCACAGAGGGAATGTCACCAGGCAAGATAATGTGCGCATCGGTTCACCGACAATACCTACGGAAGTATTGTGTCCTGTAATCGTAACTCCTTCTTCCTCTGTCTGTGAAAAGAAATGTGTCACTGTCCTGTCCCGTCTTTTCAGGAAACACTTGGTTGTTTTCCCAGGTAGCGGTAGTGCACCAACGGTTCTCATTTGGTTACTATGCCAAGAATTGCCACTTCGGCAACATTATCTAAAAATGTACGGGGGAAATTTGTATGCTGTTACAAGAACAACAATGAGTCTTATTCAACTAACTCTCTCGGACTATTTTCGAAGAGGTACGAGCGATTTTCAAGTCCTTGAGTGCAACACTCTGATTGGTATATGCGCCAATTATCCAATTCGCTACGTCGAGTATAGGAAATAAAACTTATGATTGGAAAATCATTTTCATTGTACCTAAGGCTTAAAAGCACCTGAAATTGCCCTCTAGGTGTTAAGTGTAGCAAATTTTCACTGAGCCACCCGGGAGAGCGCATGTTATCTCCATTGTTCTGCTGCTGCTTAGCTTCGCGTTTGATTTCGGAATGTTTTCGCAATCGATTTTACGCTCTCTTAACCAAAAATCAGCTTACCAGTAAAACTTAAAATGGCAGCTTAACAGCTCGACACTGTAGAATTAGTTTAAAAAAAAAGAAGCAGTTTCAGATAGCACTAGATTCACATACAAAGATTTTATATTACTATCACACACATGGTGAAAAGAATACAGAAGGTGGCACTGAATGTGTACCGCCAACCCTCCCTTGAAATTTTGACAGAATTTCTACGTCACAACAGATTTTGTTTATAAACACCGTGTTTGTATGTATACTCGCAATCGTGTGTATTCTTTTCAACGAGTTTAACAAAATTAGTGTGTATTCTTTCTAATATGTATGAGAACGTTCTCGCCCCCAGTAAATCTGGTGTGACGTCACACCCAAGTTACTCCGCCCAATTTCACATCAATCAACGCAATCTTGTATTCTATCATTCTTGTATTTCAAATATGCTGGCTAAAATTAGAGTAAATAGCCTCATCTTTGTTGAAGCGTAGATGAGTTTTCTTTTAGGGTATGCAACCAATGCTTGCCACTTAATATATTCGTACTTCACACATGCATTAGAATATCACAAAGAGCCCGCAGATTATTATACACTTATGTATATCTTGATTTGTTGTTTGTATGCTAACGAGAGGTAGCGCTTTTCAAATTAAACTACTCAATTGCATAATAGCCATTGCACGCTTATCAATAGCCACTTTAATATATTTACATACATATATGTATATGAATGTTTTCACACTTTTATTTGCATTTGATGCACCAGAATTGCTGTACGTGATTGTGACATAAATAAAGACAAGTTTCAATAACTCAGCAAATATGTGTGCGCTTGATAGGAAAACATTTCACCAATAAATACTTCTAAGTATGTATACTGGTTGAAAATGCAAAAAAAAACCTCTAGTTTTCTAAAAATCAATGTACGCTCGCAAAGAGAAGAGAATTGTATTAGAGGTTTCAAAAATTTCAGTTACAGTTTCTGTTTTAAATAACAAGTATAAAATATAAAAAAAAGTTCACATAAACAAAGGAAAATTAGTAAAATGCAGAATGTGTTTAAATTTTGGTTAAAATCAAACTAATAACGGCATATAAAATATAACGCTATCGTTCAAGTACACCCGCTCGCGCAGCTGTAATGAGACAATTACGTATTTCGAATGCTTTATCAATATTGTGTAAAATTTTTCAATACTACATATATCAGCTGCACGTTGCGCCACACGTACACAAATATATACATACATACATACATACATATACAATTGTAGTGCAAAAACTTCACATGCTTATACGAGTATATGTATGTATCAAATTGTATTTTTTCCCGCTCCCGCTTAGACAGAACACAGGCCCACTCCCACTTAGCAGAGTACATACATACATACATACAGATACATACATATGTGTAGTTAATCATATGAGCAGCATAGAATTACTTGTAAATTGCATGCAAACACTTTTAAATATTTATACCGTTCATTCTTAACACTTACCAGTTTATGTGGCACATATTTACATACATAGATACATACGTACAATACATAACTTTTGGTTATCTAACAAATTCGCTCTTGTAATGAGAAAGCCAAGTAAATGAAACGTAAATAAATGATTATGTTTGTTTTTATAATGCATATAAAAAATAAAAATAAAATAATAATAAAAATTTGTTTGTATACTCTCGTGCTACTTACATATATAGATAACGTTTTAAATGAAAACAACAAAATTATTGAATTATGATTGAATATATGATTTTACTATTTTATGCAAATTTGTAATGTGTAGTAATATAAACTTTATATATACATACATACATATATATTTAAAGATGAATGCTTATAAATTAATTAATAATGTAAATTAAAAATGAAATAAAAAAATAAAAAAAAAGCATAAAAAATATAAACAAGTAGTGTTATTTTTTGGTTTTTGGCTTATATGATTATTATTTTTTTATATTTTATTTTATTTATACTTAATTGGCGCTATAATCACTTAAGCCATTTTGGCGGAACTTCTCCTACAATTTGTGATGTGCGTCTTGATGTTGTGACACAAATTGAGGGACCTACAGTTAGTTTTACGCCGAATCCGAACGGCGAATGTTTTTGTGAGAAGTTTTTTCATGGCAGCAATTCACTCGGAGGTTTGCCGTTGCCTGCCGAGTGGCGACCGCTATTAGAAAAAACTTTTTCTATAATTTTTGGATGTTACTTGCCCCGAGCTGGATTCGAAGCTGGGACCCACCGAATGAAGCGAGCTTAATTTTTTACTTTAAAAATATTGGTTATTTCTTTAGTTTTATTTTTGACCTAGACAATGATAGTTTTTTTAGTTTTATTTTTCTTAGAATAGTAATTTTCTAGGCTATGTTTTTTTTTTTTTTATAAAAAATAGGTTTCATTTTGTGCTTAGAAACTAACAATTTTAGTTTTTAAATTTTTTTAGAAACTAATACCTGGCAGAAAATTTCAGGAGCTAAAGAGCATTCGTGAAAGTCGAGAGATCCACATACATATGTGTGATAAATAGAAAAGCCCTGGCAAACACTTTTTTCAGTACTACCTGGTTAAGCCTTCTATAATAGTTTCACTTAAGAAGCCCTTGCTAAATTATCAATTTGTTAGTCATGTTAGGAGTTTCATTGTTTGCTTAGAAAATAACGATTATTTTCTGAGTACTATTTCTTGCTTAGAAGATAATATTTATTCTTGAAGTTTAAGTTTTTGCTTAGAAAATAATATATTTTATTTTACTTGTTGCTTAGAAAATAATTAATTTTTTTTTTGATTTAAATTTTTTGTTTAGAAAAGAATAGTGGGGTTTTAAGATTTTTTTTTTGCTTGGAAAATTATTAATAATTATTACAACATTACATATTTCGATTCGTCAAAAAAAATAAATAAATAGTGGTCTATAGACCTTTCAAGCTAAAACTGTTTTATCATCTCAGATGATTTTTTAGTTTTTTGATGTGTTAAACATTTTTTATTATCTATGAACGCTCCATTTTTGCAGGTACTTTCAAATCGGTTCATCTCACATAAATCTTAATATTTTTCTGCTATATTTTGGCGGATGTTAAAAGAAAATGATAAGTTTTATAATACCCGTAAAAACTGGCGACTTTTTTTCATAAAACAAAATATTGATTCCAAATTTGATTTTGTTTTTGATGAAATGATTAATATTTAAGTAAGTCGTTTACGTAAATTATTAAAAAACTAATATCGAAAACAGTTTTAATTCGGCTACTAACAAAAAATGGCAATTCAAAATAATGATCCATATGTTTAATAATCTCAGATTTTTGTTTAAAGCTATCAATTTTGTTATTTGCTTAAGTAAAAGGAACCATCAGCTGATTTCGTTGTCTCTCTATATACTTCAAAAATTCGCCGCACCTTTTTTATGTGTTCAAGAGTACACATCGCAGGTTATGTTATGTATTTTGTTTTGGTTTTCTTTGGTATAATTCATTTAACCCTGCTGTTAGGTTAAGACCATTTGGTCCAATTTTTTTTTGTTTTCTTTGTAACTTTGGAACGGTGATATATACTGTCTAAATTTTTCAGCTCAGGTGGTCTTTTTATAAAACAATATTATGTGCGAAAATTTAATTCTCTGACTTAAAACTGGACTAAGATAAATTGAAAATTACGAATCTTAGGTTAAGGGACCATTTGGTCCATAGTATATTTTCTTTGATTTTCTTTGCATTAATTTTCCAAAAATAAGTATTTATTAGTTTGTTCGATATTTTTTGGCACTACATGATGAGCAAAAAAATGTTTTTCGGTTGGTTTTGCAAATAAACGCACTGCAAATGGAGCATTTTACATCAGACTTAGACTTGCAGCAACTACAAATTCCTCGCTTTCGAGCTCCTGAACTAGAAGCATTTTTAGAGCAGGCCACTGGTGCTGGGTTTTACCAGAGTTGAGTAAATAATAAAATAATAATATTTAGCAAGTATTGAACCAAACTAAATATAAAGACTAAGATTAAATTGTTATTTTGTATGAAAACTGCAGTATGGACCAAATGGTCCTCTAACCTAAGATTCGTAAGTTTTTTTTAACCTAACAGCAGGGTTAAAGATAGCGTATTAATAAAACAAATTAAAAGCCAGCTAAACAAACACAAAAAAAAAACAATACATTTGTTTAAGAATTGATTTCATTTACAGCTGTATTCTTTTTTTTTTATTTTCAATAGAATAAATTAAAATAGAAAAGGCTTAAACAGGCACATTAGTATAATTTTAAGTCTGAAATCAGGCAGCGTAGAAATAAAGTAAGACAGCAACAAAACAAACATGAAAACATAATGGCAAGTAAGTTATCTGTGTATATATATAAAAATCAATCGTGGTTTGTTCGGCTGTTTAAAACTTGAAAACGACTGGACCTTCCTTCTGCGGGTTTGTTGGTAATTGCTCCGCGAAGGTTTAGGTCGAAAGGGTGGCCAATTGGCATCCACGAAACTGCTAATAAGTCGATTAAAGAACTTGGCGCACTAAGGATCGATTGTGGTACGGCGGACCATCCTCCTTAAAACATGAAGTCAATGTTGAAATGGCGTTTCCATCAGCATTTTCCAATAAAAAAAAAACACCCCAATGATGGCTCCACAATCCATATCAAAGTGGCACTCTTTGAGGATGTAAAGCTACCCAGATAAACCATTAAATGCGCCATACGCCTAGCCAGAAAATATGATTTTTCGAGGAATATCGTTGCCAACTTCGTTTCCATTATTTCTCAACGTTGTTCAAACACAAAAGTACTAATTTCGATATGAAAGCGACTTTCTGTCAAGATTTTCAGCGAGAAAGAGCTCTCACTGTCGAAATATGTTAAAAGAAAACTACTATATGAATTATAGCGTGTATGGAGGTGAAGATATGCGAATCAGGCGTTCACCATAATGTACTAGTATTTCATTAAAAATCCAAAGCAGTGATTGGCAATAAAAATCAAAATTCCATAAGCTTGCAGCATGAGATGTGGGGTCTTCATTAATGAATCACAAATTGGAGCATTATTAGCATTATTTGTTTACTCTTTATCACATACGAGTATAACATATTTGTTTATACCTAACGTTGGCACTTTCAATTCTTATTGGCATATGGTACGTATTTAATCATATTTCTTTGAATTCTATTCATATTTATTATGGGTGCATGTTAATTATTACTATATGCAAAATTTCCTACAAATTATTTCAAATTATTGTCAAATGTTTAACGTAAATATTAATCATTTGTATTGTGATCTTAATTTATAACACGTTAAGGAAAGTTAAGTTATCAAATACTCATGCGCAATTTACTAGTTGAAATGGAATATTTTAGAAGCCAATATTTATTTAATAATATTGATGCTAAATTGGTTTTTGAGTAAATGTTGTTATGAACGAAAGAAATTTAAAAATAATCATATCTCAAATTGCATGGCAGGTAGTTCATTATTAGTCTATTCCATATTGAAGTTTCGTTTGATGAAAATTATGGTCAAGTCGTCGGGCGCTTAACTTTTTTTCCTTACAAGCAAAATACTTTACCCTAACTATTTGAAACGAATCCTAGAAATCATATTTTACGATAACGTAACATAGGGTTGATAGCAAAAAAGTTAGTACATGATTCGTACAGATGCTGTGATAAATGTTTTATGTTTCATTCCCAGCAACTAAAGTATTTAACGAGAAAATATAACGCATTAAAGAGAACAGGTAATTTATTCTTTGTACATGTGTGCTCGCTTAGTGGGAAATTGGTATTTTCAAATAATTTAGGTTACTGTTGGCCACGGACAGTTGTCATTCAAAGTTTCTTCAGTTTGATGTTATTAATATAAGTCTATATACAATTTATAAGATATCCGTTTATCAGGCAAGCATATAAAAAACTCTAGGCTTAACGCGCACTATGAAAATTTTAATAATGCGGAGCAAAATAACTAAGAACATTGCTTCCTTACTTACTTAACTGGCGCTATAACCGCTTAACGGATTTTGCCGAGTTCAACAAATTGCGCCACTCCTTCCTTTTACCTGCTAACTGGCGCCAATTGGAAATACCAAGTCAAGTCACGATGTCGCGGTAAAGCTCATACAGCTTTCGCATTCCATCGTCTGCGGTATTCGCAGAGGTCCATAAATCTTTCGGAGAGTCTGCCTCTCGAACATTCCACGAGCCGTCTCATCCAATGGTGACAGTGCCCATGCTTCAGCGCCATACAGTACATATGAGTGTGGTTTTGGTTCATCAAGAGAGGGCTTAACTACGCAACTGCCTACTCAGCCCAAAGTAGCACTTGTTGGCAAGAGAGCTTCTACGCTGGATTTCCAGGTTGACATTATTGTAGGTGCTAATGCTGGTTCCCAGATAGACAAAATCCATTTTCGAAATTGTAATTGACAGGAGGTACTTGCTTTTCCCCTTCTTGCTTTCATCATCTTCGATGTTTTCCGCGCCACTACCATTAGGAAGCGGTCGGTCGCCGTAGCCGAGTGTGTAGCGTGTGCGCGCTTCATTCGGTGGGCCCCAGTTCAAATCTTGGCCAGTTTTAAGCGCCAAATTATCATTATATAAATACATAATTTTATTCCAATCACGAGTTTCCTAATATTTTTTTAACGCAAATTTAAAGCAGTCCTATTCCATTGCAATATTCTCACAAGCCAACTGCTTATATTTTCCAGGCATTCCGAAACAATGCATGATCAACGCGCAAAAGCCGTTAGATCAGTATGTAAATGTTACTAGTTGAGATTTTTCCCTAATTTTAATTAGAATTTGAACCAAGTACTCATTTTCCAATAGAAAGGGGCATAAGCAGACAAGAGATCTTATATTAACTCCCATGATTGTTTTATTTCGGCTAACAGATGGCGCATATATTAACAATTTATTGATTGTTTATTTATTTAAATCTTTTTTTTTTCAACATAGTAACCTGAAAGGCTACATGTAGCTAACAATTTTATAATACCTTTCAGAAAAATACTATGGTAACTCTGTTGCAAAACTACTATTGTACCGAGTTACTATTATTCTAGATTATAACTGTAGAAAAGTCGAGACTGTAGCATGAAAATTTCTTTAAAAAAAAAAATATTACAGATTAAAAATTTTTGGTTTGTCTGTTGGACCTCACTAATCTCCGAAACTACTGAAAAACTAGAAGATGGCGGAAAACTTAAAAAGAAAAAAGAGTAACATTTTACCTTGCCGAAATTAGCAGATTTTTTAGAATGAAACAGATGCTGCATTTATTTGCTTCTTTTCACATATATTTGCCAATATTTATATAAGATTTACAGAATCATTAAATATTGATGAAGTTTTGCAAAAAAATACATGCATGTACATATATATTAGAAGTCCGATAATCCGGCACGTGGGACCGGCTCGGCCGGACTACCGAAAATTCCGGTCTATCGGGCGGTAATTATAAGAACAATTAGGTTAATAATTAAACTACAAATACAGTATGCAAATACATACAGCAAAGTTTATTTTACATTTCATATAATGAAAACATGGTCACTGTACAGTTAGAACGAAACTCACTTTTTTTATAAAGAGTTTCAAAAGTTACGTGTACTGCGATGTGAAAGGACACAAAACAACAACGCACAAAAAATGGCGAAGACGCTTCGTGATTGATTAACGGAGCTGCACTGCACCTAAATTTGTTGTGACAGCTGAGACTAGCCGGCCGCTAATTGTTTCTGAACAATACCGAGCGCTTTCGGATGATCCCGAACTACCCCGAAAACTTCCGAATATCTCTCGAGCGTTTTTATTTGCTTTAAAGACACACTTTTGGAGAAACCCAAAATTTTTACAATTTTCCGGAGCGATGCCGGACTATCGGGCATTCCGGACTGTTGGCTTCCGGACTAATGGACTTCTACTGTTTTTATAAACGCATTTGAATTGAAACATTATTGAATCCACCGGTTAGCTGTGTATTCGGTAATTTCGATTAGCTCTTCGTTTATTTACTTTGTGAATATTCTCGTTGAAATTCGAACTGCGAGCAGAGTAAAGAAGTAAAATATATTTAATAAAAGCAAACATTTCATTTGAAAGGTGTTTTTTGATATTTTTTTTATTTTATTGGTCGAAAGTGTTTTGAAAACCCAGAATTACAAAAAATGCAAATCGGTAAAAAAGGAACCTTGTTTTTGAAAAATCTATATCTCGAAATCGGATAAACATTTTGTGGCGTGCCAATGTCTGCAACATATCTGGTTTGTAGCTAGGCACACAACGCATTGAAAATTCCTATCTTACCTTAACTACCGTCATAGAGCTCCTACAATTGATTGTTTTACTGCATCAGCTGTAATTCATGTCACACAAGATGTCAAAATTTATGTATAAAGTTTAGAACCATCAAATATCTCTTAAGTTATCTGTATTTAAAGGGTGTCAAATTGAACCACAAATCCTACTAAACTCTTTCACAATGGGCATTTGTAAATTTAAAAAAGACGTGTTCAGAATGAATTTATAATCTTTTACTAAGACTTGATATTAAAGTAGCTCATCGATAGATCATCAATTCCCAAGCTTTCATGATTTTAGTAGATGAGTTGCCAGGCATTTCGGGAGTCGAACGAATTTCAGTTTGATACACTGATTTCAATGGAAATGGAACACATGCGATTTGTGAAGGTGTCATACTAGATTTTTTGGAATTTTCGGGGATTGACTGTAAGTACGTCATCGGCAAATGTTACGAAGATGCAAGTGCAATGAATTTAGAATTTCACGGATCACAAACTTACACTCGGGAAAAAAAAAATTGCTATGTATTCGCATTGTGCAGAACGTAGTTTTAAGTTGTTCGTCAATGCTGCATGCAAAATTGCTCCGGTAAGAACGCCGCTGGGCACAATCCAAAGTGTTTTTCAATTATTGTAAACTTTTGCTCGCACTGCAAGGTACAATTTCTAAAAACGAAAGCCTTCAAGATAATCCATGGACTCAATTGAAACAATTTTGCGAAACGAGGTGGGAGGGACATCACGAATCAGTCAAAATTTTGGAAAACATCCCGAATACCTGGACAGATTCAAAAACAAGTGTTGCAGCGTTTCAACTTCTAACAGCGATTAAAGAGTATTATCGGACTTCTACTTACGTACCATATCTAGATTTATTCGTAACTTATCTTCACTATCCACAATTCTATTAAAGCACTTGATGTCTGTAACAAAAATGCTTTCCCTAATGTGCATCAAATCTTTCTTATAATGACTGCTCAACGAAGAACAACATCGACAAACGAACGATCCTTTTCAACACTGCGTCAACTGAAAAATTATCTCCGGTCCGATGAGTGAAAATTAGCTTAACGGATTGGCTGTACTTAACATTCATCGAGATGTAAAAGCTGATGGCTTTTTTTCTTCACCCCGAGGCATTAAATGAATAATTCTTTCGACGTTTTGTAACTTTTCTATTTATGAATTATGTAAACAACTTTTCATTCACATCCATAGATGAATGAATTTCTTTGAAGAACTTCATCCTTTTTAGAAAATAAAATGAAGAACCCTCACAGCAAAAAATCCTGTGAACGGGCCTGATGTCACATGTCAAAATTTGTTTAACCGTTTTTATTGCATGTACATCGGTCTGCAGCATAGATTTTTCGATGAATAAAGGTGTATCGATCTATTTAAAATAAATTTGATATCCTCTTCAATTTGATTGTTTGGCTTTCTTACAACATTATTTTCTCAGTTATTTTTTTTTTTTTAGCGGCTTTAAATACTTATGATATGATGGCATTTCCTCGGAATAAGTATTTATAAAGCAGAGAAACTTGCGAACTTAGACAAATGTATTTGCAAGCAAATAATAAAGCTACTAAGTTACTTTAATGATTCTCGACTAATATTAACATAAGGTTGCAACTGTTTAAATAATTAGTTTACTCGTATTTACCGCTTTTGTTATCAACAAACTCGAAATTCGCTGAACCATAATAAAGAGAGAGATTAAACAATTCAACTTTTATTACATCATTAGAGACGCAATATGCTGATGCTTAGGTAGAGGAAGTAAATTGTAGGTGGGAATCCAAGCATTGTCGATCATTGCGCATTTAAATGCACGTTGTTATAGTAAGTACGCTTGTGTTACGTAAGCAAGTGTTATAATAAAATTCCGACGCATAATACTTACATATATAATTCATGAGCTTTTAATTATTAATTCCTTTTAAACCATTGAGCTCTTTATTTTAAAGTGAAACATTCCTGGAGTAAACTTTTTATCTGATATCTGAGTACCGGATCGTTTTTCATAGCTGTAAACTTATAGTAAGGGCCAAAACATTAACACATTCGTTGTTTTTTAAGCAAATAGGAAAGTCAATTCGAAATTAATACAAATAGCATAAAGGAATAATAGGATAATATTATTTGCCTGTTCGCTCTGCCTGCTTAACGAAAAGTTTTAATGGGGAAGTAGCAGTGGCGGATTTAAGAAAAGAGGCCCGGTCAGCAATTTTTCTGGGGGGCCCGGGTTTGTGGTCCTTTGGGGAATTGCAAGTTGCAAATCTTATTCATTTGAACTATTGCTCATACCAGTCTCTATTTATGAAAATATATATTCTTGCCAGCAATGTTTGCTTTCATTTTGTCGACGTTTCGACTTATACTGCGAAGTCACTTTCAAGACTGTGAAAATACGTAATTATAACTTTGTATTACTTTTTTTCTTAAACATCCACACATTTTATAGCATTCATACACTATTGTACTTTTTTTGAACGATTATTAATTATGTCTGAACCTTAACATTTTGCCTTTTTGCTGAAGACATGGCTAGTTTCGAGCTACACGTCATGAAAATGACAAAATGTTACGGTTCAGACATGATTAATGTTTGTTTAACAAAGGTACGACGGTGTATCTATTTAATAGAAAGTGTGGAACTGTGGATGTTTGAGAAGAAAGTGATTTATTTTCAATATAATGAATTTTCACAGTCTTGAAAATGACTTCGCAATAGAAGTCGGAACGTTGACAAAATGGAAACCCGTGCGAAAAAGCACTATTGGACACTATTGGAGACGAGTAGTTTTTAATAGTATTTGTTACCAATTGTTTACAAATATTATTGAGAACTATTCACTATGAATAGTTTCCAATAGTGCTTTTTCGCACGGGAACAAACATTAGTGGCTAGGAAAGCGACCAAAATATATTTTTATTGAATATTACCCAGCGAAGAAGAACAATATTAGCAACAGTCTCTATTATCTCGTTAACTCAAAATGTAAAGCATGCTCAAACGAGAAATGAATTTGCAATGTTTGAATTATCTTATCAAATGCGGAACGATTGGGTTACTTAATTTTAAATCCTCGCCTCGCTTTTTTTTCAACGAAAACTTCCATTGCAGAATCCAAATTAAGTGAATTTGCCATTGATCTTTCAATATAAAGGATAAAAAATTTTTGAGTGTGTCTTCCGCTAGAGAAGCTCGGCGATATTCTTTAACGATTTTCAAAGAGCTCATAACACGTTCAGCACTAGCTGAACTTATAGGCAAAGTCAAAAACAATCTGAATAAACTGCAGCTTTCGGGGAAACTATTCATAATATTGCTTCCAATCACGAACTCTAAATATTGAAGTGGAGTATCATTAGAAAAGTCACGATTCCTTGAGAAATACATGTCCGTAAAACTGATCAGTTCAAATTATAGATCTGCATTGAAAAATTCTGAGTATTTCTTGATCATGACGCGAACACTGGTTTCCAAATGATCGTCTTCTAGATGTCTCGAATTCTCGTGCATCAAAAAACCGAAAACGTCATTTATTTCTTGAATTCCGTTTGATGCAATTCGTGACACATTGTGTCCAAAACTTCATAGTAACTCATTCCTTTTTCTCATGTGTGTCCAAATGAGTCAGCAGCTTTTTCGTGAACATGTTTTTTATTTTTCGTTTCCTGACAACAAGAAAATCAGCGTTTTCCGAAACCATTTCTTCCCATTTGCTTTTTGCTTTCATCACAAAATTATTGTAGATGTTTTCGTTTCTCAAGTCTTTCAATTTTTCATTTGCCGTAGAAATGCACCTTTGAGCCATAATCAAATGCAGTTATTTTTTTTTTGTAATTGAATTTGCACAGAATTTATAACGCTGAGAACTGAATGCCACCATAGGATGTTGAGGAAAAACAACCAGTTCATCGAGAAAAGCAACGATCGGGCATTCATTATATCTTCTCCAGTAGCACCAACTCTTGAAACTGCATCCTCTATGCAGTTAGTTATGCATTCAAAATTTTGGATTATTGCTTCCACCGCTTTCAATCGTGAAGGCCAACGTGTTGTACTCACACCTTTGATCTGCAGTATTCTTTCCTTGGGCATAGTTTCTTCACATTCTTGTTTATCAATTTCATCTTCACCAGACTGGACGTTTGATCAGAATATATCTTTTCTCAATTCTCTGAGAAGCTGAATGTAATTCTAGTGCAACAAGGACGAATCCTGTTTATCAGCAATGGATGAAAAACTCGGCTAACCAACTTCTGGCATTTTTGTGGTATTTGAAGTAATCGCACTGTTTGATGAGCTTATATTCAGAAATATATACTTTCTTCTTTATAAGAACGTGAATAAAATCGTATATGTAACTGAAGCAACCCTGGGGCCCTTCTGCAAAAAAATATGCCTGCCTTATTATTTTAAACAGTGCTGCATAGGCACAAGTGTCCAGAATTGTTTCAGTATCCTTAGTTTTATTTTACGATCTAAAATTTTCAGTCTTGAAATTTTTTTCTTTTTTCGTTGTACGATAAATTTTGTTTCGTTTTATAATAAAATTGTGTATTTTTGAAATACATATAAAATTAAAGTTGTTAATGCCAAAAGGGTTAAAGTTATGATAAAACTGTTGTCAAATAACCGTATCGATAGAAAATATGTCATATATTGATTTCACTTTGTTTTATACACTTTGATTTTTTTCATCAAAGTATAATATGATGGCAGGTGTAAACTAATCGATTGCATTTTGGAGTGACTCAATTGAGTTTTGCCCGCCGATGTCCATAATCAGTCTTTTATTTGTATGTGCGCAAATCTTTCAGTCTTGGGAAGCTGAGAGCCCCTGTTTAGCGATTCATAGGTTAATGACTGTGTCATAGAAGCTGTTTGTCCTTTATAGCAATAGCCGTGGGTGTTGTTACAATATACATAAATACACCAACTTTCTAATTCAAAGTTTAAATTTATTTTCATCAAATGATAACAAATATTAACAATCAGTAGTGAATAGTATACAAAAATAAATATATACACATATATATCGGGTGTTTTTTTAGACTGATAGAACTTTCGATAGGGATAGCTGTCACTTGACAGCTGGTAAATGACATTCCGTTTTGACGTTTCTGTTCAGTAAGCATTGACAAATTATCGTGGAAAGAATGACGCCGCAACAAAGTTTACAAATTGTGGAAATTTTCTTTAAAAATCAATGTTCTGTTCGCCAAACTTATAGAGCACTTCGTGAATTTGATGGTCCACATAATCAAGCTTCAGAGCAGCTTATTGGTCGAACTGTTGATAAATTTCGAACAACATTTACTCTACTCGATGAAAACCCAACCACAAGACAAAGAACTGTACGTACAGAAGGAAATATTGGAGCTATAAGTGATAGTGTTGGAGAAGATCCGAATTTGTCTATTCGCCGCCTTCCTCAACAAGTTGGACTTTGTCCAACCACAACTTGGAAATTCAAAATTGGGCTGATCACATCCGATTCACCAAAGCTAGCCGTGGCGGGCATATGCCAGAAATCGTTTTTAAATATTAAATGTCATGAAAATATCTTTGAAATAAAAAAAAATTGGCATCACACTTCATTTTTTATGTGCTTTATTTCCATTTAAAGTTCTATCAGCCTAAAAAAACACCCTTTATATCAGAAATATTGTTTTTTAGTTAAAACCTAGTTTTTTTTTAAATTAAAAAGTTAAAAAAAAAAACAACAGTCAATACGTTAGAAGTTATAGCTATTGCGGAAATCACAACATCTAGGCATCAGATTTTCTCTTTCTAGACTTAAGCAGGCATCCAGCCAATGTCCTTGACGAGCGAGGCAAGTACGCCATCGCTGAGCCAAGAGTTTATTGCTTTACAATTTCTTTATTTTTTTCAATAAAGTCCTAAATCTCCTATACTATTTAACATGATTGTGTGATTTTTTAGAATATTTATTTAGGATTCTTAAAAAAACTATTGTAGCTATAAATAAAATCAGACTAGAAAATTTAATTAACATACTATGTACTTATATGTATATTAATAAATATTTATGTGGGCATTAAAAACGGTAGTAGATTAATACATGTATTCTCTATTTACTAAGTCAACCAAATATCTTGTGTTATCATTATAATTTGTCTCAAGCAAATACAGCAATAGGTAGAGAAGCGCCCATTAATAGCACAAACACGAGTGACATTTGATATGAAAAGGTGTGAGTGGGGATATAAGTACAAACATTCATTCATCAGCATAGTAGCTACTGAAGATACAAACAGTTAGAGCGACAGTTTTCCCACTTCAAGTATTACTCTCCACTTGCAGTTTGACGCGCTCGGACGTGTGAAGATCACCTGCTCGAATTTGCAATTTCAACAAAATTTTCTTATCGATGTGTTATAATTTAAATGGTATTACGAGAAATTAACTATACAAATGAATGCATTAATTAAATCACAGAATACTCAGCTATATTAAAATTTAAAGAAAACAAATTGTCTAAAGGAAATATCGCGAATTAAATGAATAAAAAAACGGCAACCAAGGGAAACCAAGTGAATGAAAATAAATAGAAAATTTTTAAACAAACGAAATTAGTTAATAAATCTCTGAGCTTGTTAAACGGAAATGTCAAGTGTTGAAACGGAAGAACAATTTCGAACGCGTTCACAAATCGACCAACCCAACGATACACAATATAATGGCTCCACCGAATTCATACTCGTGACCGATCATCAAACACCAACGAAAGGACGTAGTTTTGGCGATATTTGCAAGTCAAGTCTAAATAATTTCTTTCGCAAAAAGACACTTTACAAACGTTTGCCAATTGTGAAATGGTTGCCGCAATACACACGCAGCGATGCTATTGGCGATCTGATAGCGGGTATAACTGTCGGTTTGACGGTCATTCCGCAAGGTTTAGCCTACGCCAGTGTTGCTGGCCTACCAACTCAGGTTTGTTTAGAGTGATATATGATAGAGTAAATACTTATGTGGTAAATTTAGTACGCAAATATTTGTGAGGATTCTGTGAAATCGAATCACTTACATTTCACTGTGACGCGCGTGTTACTCGTACTGGTGGATATCTATGTATGTATAAATGCTATGAAAAAGTTGTACAATTGTGCTTATATAAATTTTATTGCTTTGCTTTTTTTGCGATTTTACCCAAATGATCGGAATTGATTGAATTAATATTATTTTGTTTCGTGTATTGTAACTTCTGAATATCAAAACGGGAATAGGATGGAATATACACAGATACTAAATACACAGAACTGTTTGCTGAAAGAGTGACTTATTTACATAAATTAAAAAATCGTTAAAAAGTCTTTAAAGTTAATGCAAAATTCAAAGCGATACTTAAAAAAAAAACCAAAGTTATGTGACTTATTATTAAGAAAGATCTGCAATTCAATATACGTATTGTCCTAATATATGGGTGGTCAAACAAAAAGAAGAAGTGAAGCTGGAATTTTAATACTCTCAACCCCTAGGATTGTTCTATATCAAAAAACACAATACCACTTTTTTTTCAAATTGAAAAAGTACTCAATGTTTACGGTGTATCTTAAGTAAATGAGTAAAAAGGATGTTTCATAGAAATAGTAGTGGATCCTTGAAAGTCAATATTTTCGACAATCTCTGTTTCTCTTCAAGAGGCTTTAAAGGATAATAGATAATACCCAACTGTTTATTTAACTATATTTTTAATATCAACTTTTTTTATGGCTTTTTTATCCAGATGTTCAAGGACTTTTGATGGAATCTCTGGGCTCAGAATTTGCCACACAAATCTCTGGACCTGGGAAAATTCAAATCTTATATGTTTGTGTATCTGTTAATGCATTAAATTAATTTTAACATCTAAAAAACGATTTGAGTGTAGAGCCTACTTTTGATATGAGTTGTTCCCAGTTTTTGAAGTTCTTGTTTTGAACGAGAAGCATCTGGAAGGATGGTTACCCCATTAATGAGTCACCCAAAAATTTACCCATAAAAATAGTTATTATGAAACAATTAAAGAAGAGTCTAAGTTCGGACGAAACCGTACTTTACATACCCGGGACATATTTTAATCTCAAATAAACAGCACTTGTTGTATTCAATAAAAACAGTTACTATAATATTCTAAATTTTTTTAGTTTTGGCAACTTTTACATATTTAAATATAACACAAAAATAAATTAGTGTGATTTCAGCGCATGAGGCCCATTTATTTATTTTTTTACGTACATATATCTCTCCCTAATTTAATGTTTCGTATCATATGCGAGCGAATTTGCTGCATGATTTTGTGAAATTCATAAAACTTAGATTTTTTTAGATTACTATTATACGCGTTGAGTATGTGGGGGTTGTCTGATATCTCTAATTTTTGAAATGCAAAGTGTTTAGCAAATTTTGATTAGTTTGGAAAGGCTATTTCTGAAAGATATACCTTATTGTTAGAAAGGTGGCGATGACTCGCACGTTCCTGAGCATTTCCCATTCCCTGTAATCCGAGAAAATTACCTTTTATAGTTAATGAAACATTTAATTTTTTTGATTGCTGTAAGCTCTCTTTATACATATGAATGGGAGGTGGACGTGGGTTTCCAATTCGGTTAATAAAGTATTTAGTTTTGGAGATATATTTATTTGCAATAAACTGGGAAGTGTCACGCCCATTTCGTAATTTTCCGACTCCACTTATTTCTTTCGTCAACAAAACTATAAAATTATGTTATAGTTACTGAAATATGCGATTTTTTAATTTTTGAAAACAACCGTTATATGTGAGGGCGTTGGCGTGGTTTTTGACCGATTTCTGTAATATAATATGTAATATAGTCAAAATATATAGAGTAGTGCTAGATTTCGTAGTTTTGTCCTGCAGATATAACCAAAACAAAATCGACCTACGCCTTCCTTCAACCCAAGCCTGTAAAACAAATTTGAGCAAATTATCTGAGTTTTTGATCCTTTGATTTTCGCTAAATAGATTTCTTTTTTTTGGTAAATAAATATGTTTATATCTTTGCATATCAAGCTATGAACAGCGGACATATTAAAATAGCTAAATTATCAGCTGAGCATCATCGTTTGAAGCTCCTGAAGAGAAATGTAGTTTAACTCTAAATGTTTTTTTAATTTAAGAAAAAAATGTTGTTTTTTCGATATATTTAGAACAGTTCTAGGAGATGAGCGCATTAATACTTCGACTTAACTTTTCCTAACCCATTATTTTTTTTGGAGCACTGACATTGTTTGAGTTTAGATCATATGGTAAAGTTTCCCTCGGTAAAAATAAAACATATCTTATAAAAAAAAACAAAAACATCTTCTTTATGTGTTGTACTATGTACTCCAAATGTTGTTTTTGATCCTTGATTCAACCATCTCTGCTGACATAACAATGACAAGCAACCGAGCTCATTTTTACAATGGGCAAACTTCTCAAAAAAACCAACTCACATGCAGCATAAAACTTTAAGGTCTTCTTTATGAAAATAACATGAAAATAGTACAAAAATATAAAAGATACTCGACCTTAACATTAATCAACGATATAAACTATTTAAAATTCACAAAACGCGCTAATGCTAATTATATGTAAATTTTATAAAAAAATGCGCATATAATTTAATGAGAGAAAATAATAAAAAATTTAATGTAATTGCCTACATTTACACCTAAATTCATAAAAGATAAAAAAATACCTTAACTGTTTTATTAATCGAAAATTTTTACGAAAATCTATTAAATTTTTTATGAATAAGCCAATTGCTATTATAATATCATACATAATTTAAGGTATTTAAAACAAAAAATAAGCCGTGGTTTTATTAGTTTTCTTATAGAATATATGGAATTACGCGCTTTTGTAGTTGATGTACAGCTATGTGAAAAATAATAGGGGCACGACATTTTGACCAGTTTTGGCTATTCCTAGCTTGTTAGTTTTATGTTTGTTACTTTGTTATAAAAGTCGTATGTCTCAAAAAGAAAAAAGAGATCACAAATCTACAAAATTGTTTAGCTACTTAAAATTTGTTTTAAATTTTTTTATATTGAATGGGCTATAAATCTGAATTCGTGGGATTTGTATGCAAAATCGAATTGAAACGTTTGAAAATTTGATGAATTTTGGTTGAATTTCTCAATATCTTCTACAAAACTGAACATGTCGAATTAAACGGAGTTTGTTATATAATGAGCTAGACTTGTATTCAAAAAATAACAAACAAAAAGAATAGCTAAACCTGGCCAAAATTTCTTGTCTCTATGATTTTTCACCTAACTGTACAGCTTGCCTATTACACAAAAATACAGAAAATAACAAAAAAATTTTACGACTTTTATATTTTATCGCATGTATGAAATAGCAACCAAAATTGTTCTAAAAAACTCTCAGAGTAATTAAATAGTCAATTGAATAAAACTTAAATAAAATAATAAAAAAATTTACAACATTACATTTTAAACAAGTAAATCGACCGATATAAAAATTGTAGTCATTATTAAGTTTAATTTTCATTCAAATTGTGTTCAGCAATGTATTTATTGAACAAAAAATAAAAACGTAGTAAATATAAAAGGAAAAACAAACAAAATCAATGAGAAAAGGCGAATTTGATAAAATTAAAAACAAAGTAAATATACGACATGTCGAAGCAAAACACACCTATGCGGTACTTTACATTCGAATGAATTTGCGTATGTAGCTTATCTGAAACTACCTGGAGAAGTGAAAATATTCGAGTTAAAGTAAATATTGTTTGAATAAATTAAAAAAAAAAATAGCCAAAATTATCCCGTCGTGCATTTATGCAGCTCTTTTCGGATGAATATCCTTGGGTTTATAATACTGTGTTAAAAATCAGTTTAACTATTTTTTCCATAAATGAGGAAAAGAGGCGGACTCCGTAGCCCCCTAGCAGGGGCAAGTAATATCAAAAATTATAGAAAAGTTTTTTCTAATAGCAGTCGCCCGTCGACAGACGATGGCAAACCTCCGAGCGAATTTCTGCCATTAAAAATCTTCTCACAAAAAAAAATTTGCCGTTCGGAGTCGGCGTAAAACTGTAGGTCCCTTAATTTGTGTCACAACATCACGACGCATACCACAAATTGTAGGAGAAGTTCGGCCAAAATCGCTTAACCGGTTATAGCGCCAATTAAGTAAGTAAGTAAGAGGAAATTGATATGCCCTCGAAAGTATAGTTTAAATATATTAAATTCGCGTTTTTAGTTCTTTCACAGAACGTCAGATTTATTTTTAATGTAGTACCTAAAGTAGCAAAAACGATAATGATTTAAAAAGATATAGTGTACATCCAAATTATATTACGTGTGGCAATATGTAGGATGTACACAATTCTAAAGTAAAAGACCTCATAGCAATTTTATTGCAGTGTTTATTTGTGGTGTTCCGCAGTATCGGAATATTTAGACTAAAATAGTTTTTTAGTGCGCGTAACAATTTACATAATATATTTTTGTTAAGGGATTTGAATATAAATTGGTAAGAATATTCAAGAATAAGAACTTTAAGAGACATTTTCAGCTGTTTTACCTTAGAATGATCCGTGCATTCATTTGCTTTCCATATTTTTTGTATTTTTCTAATGTACTGACCTTTCAATTGAACCCACTATCCTTATTGAATCTTTAAAGCCCATTAAGAATATTATAATCTTCTGTGAATAACGAAAAACTAAATAAAAACGAGAATTTGCTATATTTGGCCTGCACTTTCGCGCTGATGGTTGTATGGAAGGTTCTGAAACCCTATGTAACCTGGAATAATGAAGTCAGAGAGAAGATGATTGGTTAATTTTTCGAAGATCTAATATTTGACCCCTCATAATACAATTTAAATAGTAATTATTACCATTTAAATAAAAGTTTATACATACAATAATTAAAAATAATTTTTTACTAAAAATCCATTTTCGAACTTGGAAAGATCATATCTCGATTTTCTCTCTTAAGAGAAATTTATTCGGTCCTATACCCAGGAAAGTGGTGTACAATTTAATTATTATAATACAAACCTCAAAAATAAAAAGGTTTTTGAAGGTAAACAATTTTACTCACTTATAATTCTAATGCAAATAGTTATATATGATTATATCTGATATATTTATCGATGACTTAAACATTGTTTACCATACTATAATAATAATTGATTTACTTTTATTCTTCTATCTTAGAATAATTAACTGTAATTAAGATATAAGTCATCGCGTGATATTACATCATATAATATCATGTAATGCGCGACGGTAGGCAGAGTGTACTCGTAGACTTTAGAGTCCAGGAATGTATCGATTAACTTTAATACCAACAAATAAAGTGAAGTGTGTTACGGGCAGAGAGTCCTGCATTGATGAAAAACCGATGACCAGTGTTTGGTGATCTTCGATTCCGCCAATTTATACATAAATAATCGCTTCAATTTGATCAATTTTTGTCGGTAGCCTTCTCCATTAATGGTTTAAAATGGTTCTAGCAAACTTTTAATACATCACACACTTCTGATCCTACACCAAATACAGAGCATCACCAAGATCATGTGATGATAATATAGCTGACTTTATCTTCAAAATAAAAAAAATAACTCAACGCCGCCCACAAATGGGGTTTTGTAGGCTTACAAGTTGACTAGTCGAATCGTAGTTCAAAAACATATGTCGCTTGGGAGCACACTTCGACTGTACTACACATACTGATTGATTTCAATAGCTTAATAATGACTCTTCAACGTCAAGTTGATTGCGACATCATCCGATGCAAATAATACTAATGAACAATTGTCAGAGTGACTTTTGTCTTTGTGTTAAAATATATATTCATGCCGACAGAAACAAAATATAACATTTTAAATTGTTTACAATTTACTTTTACTATAATGCATAATAGATTTTTTCTCATAGTAAATGATCCAATAATTTTTTTTCTCGATTTCTCCACGCAGTATGGTCTTTATGGCGCATTTATGGGATGCTTCGCTTACGTCCTACTCGGAACTTGCAAGGACAGTACAGTCGGTTCGACAGCCATTGCATCGCTTATGGTTTTCCAGTTCGCCAAAGGTGTTTGGCAACGTGCGGTGTTACTTACATTTCTCACGGGAATCATCGAATTACTAATGGCGCTCTTTCGGTTAGGCTTCATCATTGAATTCGTATCGGGTCCAGTGAGTGCCGGTTTTACAAGCGCTGTCACACTGATCATATCCACATCGCAGATAAAAGATATCATTGGTGTACAAAACGCAAAAGGTACCACATTTTTGGAGCGATGGATTAGCATGATCAATGATATTGGAAGTATACGCATTGCGGACACCATTCTTGGTTGTAGTTGTGTTGCAATTTTGATATCGATGCGCTTCATAGGGCGTATTAAGGTGGGCCCGAAAATCGGACGCAAATGGTATCATAAATTGGTAACTAAGTTTTTGTGGTTTTTGGGCGTATCACGGAATGCTACAATTGTTATTGCGTGTGCTGCCTGGAATATGTACCTGACAAAGCAGGGAAAAAACTATTTCCGGCTGACAGGTTTTATACCAGGAGGATTGCCTGAATTTAGTTTACCACCCTTCTCCATTGAGGCCACACCGGGCAATGCCACCACAGGTGAGCCAGCTGTCGAAGCTGAATCTTTCATGGATATGGTGGGCAATGTCGGTTATGGCCTAATAATTATACCGCTCGTCGCATTGCTGGAAAATATTGCCGTATGTAAAGCTTTTGGTAAGTTCGAAAATCGAATTCAATAGTTAGGTGTATACATAGTATATTTTTTTTAATTTTTTTTTGGACTACAGCTAAAGGAAAACCTATTGACGCAGCGCAGGAGTTAATCGCCATGGGAGTGGCAAATGTGGCGAATTCATTTTGCCAGGGTTATCGTGCCAATGGTGGCCTAGCACGTTCGGCTGTCAATAACGCCAGTGGCGTACGTACTCCGCTCGGCAATCTGTATATTGGCTTAATTGTGATGTTCGCTTTGGTCTATCTAACTGAGTTCTTCTACTACATTCCAAAGGCTGTTTTGGGTTCCATCATCATGTCAGCGGTGATTTTCCAACTACAGTATCATGTGATCTTGCCAATGTGGCGCAGTAAACGTAAGTTGTTTGAGCGTTCATTAATAAAAAAACAAAAATTGAAACAGCACTGGCTAGGAGCAAGATGAAATGTACGAGCTTGCGTTTTTGCCATGCATTTTAACATTGCATTGCATGCATTTTATACATTTTTTATTTTAAAACCAATTACTACTAGTTATTGTGAGATGTGGAAAAATTAGTTAAGTAAACTTTCTGTTAATATCTCTTTCCAGGCACTGATTTAATACCATGTTTTGTTGCTTTGATTGCATGTTTGGTTATGCCGCTCGAGGTGGGCATCTTTATAGCGATCGGTGTAAATCTTCTATTTATTTTATACCACTCAGCACGTCCCAAAGTTCGTCTGGAGACATTGGAGGTAGTAGAAGCTATTAAGGCTCCTAATTATTTTTTAATTCATTAATTAATTTACTTAATTTACTTATACCTCATATATGTACATTTCTTTCAGACTCGGGAAGGCACTCAGTTCCTTAAACTCACACCGGACCGCTGCCTCATCTTTCCTTCTGCTGAATTTGTACGTAATATCGTTTTGAAGTTTAGCAATAAAACAACACTTCCTGTGGTACTCGATTGCACCTACATCTATGGGGCCGACTATACTGCAGCCAAGGTGATATCCTCTTTGATCGGAGATTTTAAACAGCGAAATCAGAAACTTATTTTCTATAACTTGAAACCAAATGTTGTGCAAATCTTTGAGGGTTTGAATATACACTTGACATTATGTTACAATCCGAATGGATTGACCGATGCGTTGAAGGAAGGTCAAAATTATGAATTACCAAAATCTGAAAATCACAATGGCATAGAGGCTGGAGTGCAAAGTAGTAATGAGACACTGAACTCAACAATTGTTTATGATTCACCGAGCAGCGATAGTTTGTCAAAGTTATAAATTTGTTGAGCGAAAATATATACTTATATATAAAAAGAAATGTATATATTTGTAAATACTTATATTAAATAGATGATAGATGCTAATTTACTTGTCAAATGTGTTCCTAAAATTATACCTAATTTGAGTGCTAGCGATTACAGTCGATTTTTTTTCGACGAAACTCTAATATGTTGTTTGTTGGCCCAAATAAAGAGACACGTATGTATGTACATACATGTTTTTTTTCATTTGGCTCGGCAAAACTGTTTGACCGACTTAGGCCCACTGGCAGAAAAGCAGACTATCTTTTTAACTCGGAGCTTGCATATTAAATTAATAAATTTACTCGCTTTTTAACCAATCAGTTATTGTGTGCTAGATAGATTATTAACAGAAATCTCATAAACATATCGCTTTCCAATGATGATAAGGAAATTAGTGAATACGGTGGCTTCAATTCATTAAACAAAGCTACCGCAAAGCGAAGCGATCACTTCGCCGATATTAGAATCCAATCATTCCAAGCAGTTGTATGTTTTTTGAGAATCGGCAAACCTTACTTTGATTCTAACCTCAAAAACGTCTTAATATTCAAAGAAACTGTTAAAAAATAAATGTAGATTAGACTGTAACATGAAGAAAAAGAGTTGAAAGTTTGCCCCTCTGGTTCGACCACTTACCTTGTGGGGATTTCACAACTGGAATGATATAAAGTTGTAAAGGTATTGTAAATTATCATGTAAAACTCAGTTTTTATTCAAGCTTTTTCTAAAAAAGTACCCTGTAATCAAAAGATATTATTACAAAAAACAACGTTTCATAAAAAAAAAAACAGAGGCTGCACAAAACAAAATTGTTCCCGTTTTTTAAATCGTCACAAGGGAAATGCTAGCCCGAGGGGCATATTTTCAAGACAACTCTAGGTTAAGAATATACTAATGTAACTCGGAATTACTTATGCATATCTTTATTTATAAATAATTTAACCTTGGATGTACTGAAAGTGGGCCTTACAGGCTATTTGGTTTTTAGATAAAAATTGATTGTTCAAGTTGACTGGGATAATTTTTTAGCCAAATGTAATTTGCATTATAATAAATTTTTATTTAAAAATAAACAAAACATGAGAAATTTTATTTCAAAATCCAATTTTTTCCAAAGTGTACTTTATCAAGCCTTTTTCCAAGAACACTTTGAACTATAATCACGCTGAATCTCTAATTACAAACGGATGCAATTCGATACAGATTGGAAGGGCTTTTTAGACTTTTACATATGTAGTCTTAAGCCCATGCTTCCGACTTTTATTGTCATTTTTTTTTGTCAATTTTGCTCATCAAAACATTAAACGTTTAAGTCCAGCGAAAAAGTTTATGTAGAGATCGAATTGTTCCCAATGCGTTTTTAATACCAACAAACTCGCAGCTGAATTAATAGCTAGATTCCTGTTATGAACTGTTGCGTTTTTGCCAACCAGTGGCTTCTGCAAAGGAATTCATCTTAGGAAAATTTGAGGATTGGCCAAATTACCCTACACATATGACAAACCAATCAATTTCCATATATTAGCCTTACATAATTCTTCTGGTGTCAGAGCGCCGAGGGATAGTATCGCTATTTTTACAGATATCAACGAAGTACGTTGCGAATTTAGCACGTCGGCACGACATTACCCTAAAATTCACGGTGAGGAAAAGGCTTGGAACGGTTCGGAACTAGATATCTCAGAGACCGTAGAGGTTCTCGTGCCTTAGAATCGTGCAGGGTATGCAAGATCCTGTGGCCTTCTTTCAATCCCAAAAGGACTTCTACCCTCAATAATGTGAAATGGACGGTCGATTCAAGACAGTTTTCACAGGTCACTGGGTACTCATGCTGCCCGAATGGAACTAGAAAACAACGCTAACTAGAAGCATTGGAGCCCCCCCCCCCCCCCCCCCCCCCGCTCTGCAGGTGTTCAGGTATTTACAAAACTAGAATGAAATTTCTAGACAAATCTCATTTTGGAAACCTGAAATAGTTGGGTAACGTGGATTCAAGTGATTTGCTTAGGTTCCTTAACTCCACGGGTTGGATGTAAGATAAAGCAAGGGCGCTCTTCTCTTTTATCTTACCTTCTTAATTCTGTGTTCTAACTGGTTCGATGGCGGGGGCGAGGCATTGAATTGGAGATGTTCACTCGTCACTGAAATCAACCACAACCAATCAACTCCGGTATGTCTGTTGTGTCATCGGCTAATATTTAAAATCATTGGAATGTATTCACATTATTGGCGATGCATCTACTGAACAAGTTGTGGTAAATGTCAATGATTTTATTGTGAAAGGGATTCTAGTGCGCATTGAGTAAAATTATAATGGAGTTCTTGGAAGTTACGTGCTTATGCGGTCCTACAAATATTACACTTATTATTGTAAAATTTAGTGAGCGAGCGAACGAATTACTATACAATTTGCCACATAAATAGCTTATAAGCTGGATTAATATATACTGTATCCTTTCAAGAGAGTTGCTAACGGTGTCAAATCGCACGACCGAGGCGGCCAATTGACTGGGCCATTTCGTGAGATAACACGTTCACCAAACTTGGTTTTCAATAAATCGATTGTGACATTCACTGTGTGGCTTGTGGCGCCGTCCTGTTGGAACCACATATTGTGCAAGTCCATATCATCCAAATCGGGCCAAAAATATTTGGTTATCATTGAGCGGTAGCGATTCCCATTCACAGTATCGTGCCGGTCTTGATCATCACGCAAGAAGTACGGCCCAATGACGCCGCCGGCCCATAAACCGCACCAAACCGTAATTTTTCGGCCATTCGGTAATTTTGAGGCCATTGAGTCTGAATTTCGGTAGTAAATTTTAATAATTTCGACTCGTTGTTGGATCGTATAGCTTTCCATGATGAAATGGCAAACCTTACTGAAGAGAAATGTTAAAAGAGCAGGAAAAAATATGGCGTCGTTTGCTGTCACTATCCGTCTACTTTTGTAGCGTCCCTATTGCAAGACCCTTTACATGTAGCATTCTATAAATCAGATTGAAGTTGAGCGAATCATTGCGGTTGTGTATTTTTAACAATAAATTGGGTTGCACTATACCCGAGTACCATACTACGCAGTTGCGAATGAGAAAAAAGTTTCAGCAACCAACTGTAATCGGCAATTGTAAAGGAGGGATACATTTTTTTAGATAATAAAAACCGAAAAACCAAAAATAAATATAAACTAAAACTCACTGTATTTGTTGAAACTATTGATTTCCTTTTCTGTTACATTCGAATTCATAATATTAAAACGAATAGCGTGCGAGCGATGTCGCAGGTGGATGCTAGTCCTTGAGATAAATTCCTATCACAGGCATATTCAAAATTCATAATTTATGAAGAAAATATTCTTTGTTTTCAGTGTTAGAGTACGAATTCTTGCTAAATAGTAAATTAATATGGATTTATTTCTACTACGGATTTTTCGATCAATAGCAGGAGTAAGTATGTATCTATGTGCACTTGAAATTAATTTGCATTTCAGCTTATTTTGTATTAAGTTACGAATCATAAGATTAAATTTACTTTCATCAAGTTATGACAAATATTGAGTATGTATGAATTATACTGGTATGTGTGTATTCAAAGCTGTAGCCAATCGAAAGCTATTTATCAAGTCCACCAAATATCTTTGGTCATCATAATAATTTGTCTTAAACAAACACGGCAAATAGATACAAATATTTGAATAGGAATTAACATGTGCTATAAAAAGGTGTGATCATATTCATCAACATAGCTAAAAAACATACAAACAATTGGAGGGACTGTTTTTCCACTTCAAGTATTACAGTTCACTAGCAGTTTGACGCGCTCGGACGTGTGAAGATCACCTGCTCGAATTTGATATTTCAACAAAACCTTTTTATCGATGTGTTATAATTTTAAAGATGTAACGAGAACTAAAAACCGAAACTAAACACCTTAATATATTAATAAAATTAAAGCATACTTAACGAAATTGAAAATCAACGAAAATAAATTAAAGAAAAAAAATATTTTGAGAAATAAAGTCGTTGATAAAAAAAAAGAAACGCAGTGAATGAAAACAACTAAATATTTTAAACAAACGAACGCAGTTTGTTAAACGGAAATGTCAAGTGTTGAAACGGAAGAACAATTTCGAACACGTTCCCAAATCGACCAACCCAACGATACACAATATAATGGCTCCACCGAATTCATACTCGTGACCGATCATCAAACACCAACGAAAGGATGTAGTTTTGGCGATATTTGCAAGTCAAGTCTAAATAATGTCTTTCGCAAAAAGACACTTTACAAACGTTTGCCAATTGTGAAATGGTTGCCGCAATACACACGCAGCGATGCTATTGGCGATCTGATAGCGGGTATAACTGTGGGTTTGACGGTCATTCCACAAGGTTTAGCCTACGCTGGTGTTGCTGGCCTACCAACTCAGGTTTGTTTAGAGTGGATATATGGACGTTTCACTTGCCAAATCAATTTCTTTTTTTAATTTTAATATCAAAATACTCGAGTGAGTGCAAGCTGAATTTATTATTATAATAAGTTCGAGGGCAATTTGAGAAATCCCCCCGCAAAAATAAAAGCGAAGCTTGATAAATATTTCCCGGACTCTTCACCATCAATTAGAATGATTTACAAGTGGATCGCAGATTTTCGTTGTGGTCGTACGAGCATCGATGATGCTGAACATTCTGGGAGGCTAAAGGACACTCTCACTGAAGAAACGATAGAAAAAATCCTTGATATCGCTTTGAACGATCGAAGAGTGAATGTAAGCGAGCTAGCGGACATGGTGAGGATCTCAAAAGAATGTGTGCACAACGTCTTGAACGAAAAATTGGGTACGAAGAAGCTAACCGCAAAATGGGTGCCGCCTTTGCTCACAATGGATACAATGAACTTCAATCAAAGCAATGGCAAAATTGAATGATTTAGGCTACGAATTGTTACCTCATCCTCAGTACTTTACAGATTTAACTCCCTGTGACTATTATCTGTTTGCAAACTTGAAGAAATAGCTCGGTGGTAAGAAATTTTTATCAAATGAGGAAGTTGAATTGGTAACTGATGCCTATTTTCGATACATAGATGCAGATTACTTTTTGGAAGACATAAAAAATTTGAAAATCGTAAGTGTATGGAGCTAAAAGGCGACTACGTTCAAAAATAACATGAAATTTGGCCGAAAAAATTTTGTTTTCACTATTTTTGCACGGGCTTTTCAAATTGCCTACCAAATGAAAACTTTTGTTTAGCCATTGAATAATAAATAATTTATTTTAGGATCCAATCTGATTACATATCTAAAGTACATACTACGTGTGTAAATTAAAATTTAATTGAAAGTTAGTTAACCAGCTGCACTTTTGTTTCCTCCGCTATGGAGATATTTCGTATTTTATTAGAATGGCTTAAATAATGTTATTATTCTTCTCCATGTCTGAATTAAAGGCCGAAAACTCGGTCGCAGAAAACGATTTTGTATAAGAGTACTTTTTCCCATTACACATAGCAATAAAAAAATATAACAAAAAATTCGATTGGAATGGTTAAATGGTACCGAAATACCTTGAAACATATAATAATAAAAGGTTTAGAATTGAAAAGTAGAAGTGGGATTTTAATAAATAAAAAATATCTGCCCTGTCTATTTAATAAGGAGTGCACATAAAAATATAATTTTATTGTTTTCGAAAAACTAAAGCATCCCGCGTGTCACAAGCAATTTTATCATTTCCCATAAGTTATAAAACGACGCATACTGAAAATTAAAAAACAAAATGTAGAAATATAAATCTGGTTATTTTTGTATGTATTTATAGATTTGTAGAAGGAATGGAGCAAATAAATAAAATAAAAACTTTATTTCATCGAATTTTGCTAAGCTTTCATAAAAGGTTCATAAAAGATAATTAGACATACCCCACCCTCAAATGAAGTGAAGTCGTTTAGCTGCAATACAAATTTAAAAAGAGTTTTCGCAATGGTTAAAGGGAATGAGGGGATATAACTCCAAACATACTAAATAAACATATCAGATGTCAATAAGAAAAGTCGCTGCAGTCGAGTTATTTTTTTCTTCTCGATGAACATATCTATTGTGCAGAATAAATCTTTGGAAGAATATTACTTAGGAAACTATATTAACTTAGATGCAAATTATAAAATTTACACAAAAATGCAGCTCACAAAAGAATAATTAATTTAGTCACAAAAACAAAATTAAAAGTAAATAAAAAAATTGTTTGACTACTCCTACTTTGCTATTCAGTATAACCAATGCTTTTACATATTAACTAGTGGATTCAATTATTTTCTTTAATTTCCGAAACTCTTTTCTCTAACAAAAAAAAAATACGGTACACACATTGTAAGTGAATTGATGTTCTGCCAAAATAATGCCTTAATAAAATTTACATTTCACCTAGTTTAGACTTGAAATTACCACGCTCACATGTAGAAGATTCTTCGATTTAACAAAAAAAAAAATTGCGGAACCAATGTTAATAACGAAATCGGCAATACCTTTTTTCGACAATACATTCCGAACAAACATTTTTACTAGATGGGTATTTTAAAGGATTCCACAATAAAATAAAAAAATTTCCAAACTCCTAAACAAGTCCACAATAAAATTAAAATTTTATTTTTCCGAAAACACTTTCTTTTAACACCTACCTACTGTAATTAAATAATGGATATCGCGCGATACGCACCATTGCATGCGGCATGATATGACATCAAGTGATGTAATATCACGTGATGTGTATGAGTAGGCAAAGTGCAAGAAGGATGGAATAGAAAATTGCGCCTTCCGAGTTGAGATGAAAGTGGCGTAATAAAAGTTTAAGTCTGAGAGCAGAAAGAAGAAAATCTAAAGAAAAAGAGGTAGATGATAAAACAATTGAAAGTTTTGTTAGTAGATATAAGAAGTTTGTGTAAAAAATGTCAGCATTTACTCAGAGAAAGGGGGAATGCTGCCAAATCGCGGCAAAGAGAGGATTAGCGGTCTACGGAAGGCGCCATATATTCTATCTTTATTGGGCAGAGTGTACATTTTATTAATTTATGTGACATTAGATTATCGTTTTTGAGTTGAACAATTGTGAGGGCTACTGTTGTTAACTTATACAAATATTTATCTATTCTGAAGAAAACAAATTACGATGTTGTAAGTAGTTTACAAATAACTTTGACTATATTGTGAATTAGTTTTCCGCTTTTATCACATATTCCAATAATATTATCGCTTTAACTTTTCCATGCAGTATGGTCTTTATTTTTTTTTCAGTTCACCGAAGGTGTTTGGCAACGTGCAGTGTTACTTACATTTCTCACTGGCATCATAGAAATATTAATGGCGCTCTTTCGGTTGGGCTTCATCATAGAATTTGTATCGGGTCCAGTTAGTGCCGGGTTTACAAGCGCTGTCACACTGATCATAACCACATCGCAAATAAAATATATCACCGGCATAGAAAATGCGAAAGGAACCACATTTGTGGAGCGGTGGATTAGCATGATCAATGATATTGGAAGTATACGCATTGGGGACACAATTCTAGGCTGCAGTTGCGTTGTAATTTTGATATTGATGCGCTTCATTGGACGCATTAAGGTGGGTTCGACAATCGAACCCAAATGGTATCATGCGTGGGCGTCTAAGTTTTTATGGTTTTTGGGCGTATCACGGAACGCTACAATTGTTATTATATGCGCCTGTCTAAGTATGTACCTGACGCGGCAGGGTAACAGCTACTTTCGGCTGACAGGTTAAATTTAGCACCCTTCGCTATTGAAAGCACACCAGGCAATGTCACCATCAGTCGCAGCTGAATCTTTCATGGATATGGTGGGCAATATCGGTTATGGCCTAATAATTATACCGCTCGTCGCATTGCTGGAGAATATTGCCGTATGTAAAGCTTTTGGTAAGTTCGAAAATCGAATTCAATAGTTAGGTGTTCACATGGTTTATTTCTTTTTTTTTTTGTCTACAGGCAAAGGAAAACCTATTGACGTAGGACATGAGTTAATCGCCATGGGAGTGGCAAATGTGGCGAATTCGTTTTGCCAAGGTTATCGTGCCAATGGTGGCCTAGCACGTTCGGCTGTCAATAACGCCAGTGGCGTACGTACTCCCCTCGGCAATCTGTATATTGGCTTCCTTGTGATTTTCGCGTTGGTCTATTTGACTGAGTTCTTATATGTATTATATTCCGAAGGCTGTTTTGGGTTCCAACATCTTGTCAGCGGTGATTTTCCAACTACAGTACCAAGTAATCTTGCCAATGTGGCGTAGTAAACGTAAGTTTTTAGAGCGTTCATTCGTAAGGAAGATAAGAGCTAGATGAAGACAATATTTCATATGTACGAGATTATATTTCTTATCTCGAAAGTCTACGGGTTTTAAACTTACATTTGATTAGTTTAATAGTTGTAGTATGTTTTAATTCAATTTACTATAATAGTGAATCGATAAATAAATTTTGACTTTTTCTTTTCCAATCGGAGCCATGTATTCAAAATAAAAAACAAACATAAAATAATAAGGGGAAACAATTTTACTGACTCGTAAAATTTCGGACAATTGATTTTAGGAATTTTACTGGATTGCTTATGACTTTTGATGTTTCAATGTTGAAAAGGAGGGTATTGCTGCATTTGATGCATAAAAAAGAAACTGGTAGTAAATAAACCCTTTTATGTTGATACAAGTTTTGACATAGAATTAAAATAATGAAAAGAAATTTAAAATCGGTCAACTAAGTTAAGAGATAATTAAAACTGAATGACTTATCTTTTTAGTAGATCTCAAAAATGGTTCTACTTTTTCATATTCGGCATCCATATCCAGGTTTAACGGAATATTTGACATTAGAATTAATATTATAACGGACTTCAGACAATTTTATAAACTTTGTAAACTTGTGCTATTAGTTATTATACGATATGAAATTTTTTATAAATTTCCTCTAAATATATTTCCTTCCAGCCATCGATTTAATACCATGTTTTGTTGCTTTGATTGCATGTTTGGTTATGCCGCTCGAGGTGGGGATCTTTATAGCGATCGGTGTAAATCTTCTATTCATTTTCTACCACTCAGCACGTCCCAAAGTGCATCTGGAGACATTGGAGGTACTAAAAGCCATTGGAACTCATAATTAAGTTTTAATTAATTTTATTATTTACTTGATTTACTTCCACCTCATATTCATTTAATCCAGACTATTGATGGCATTAAGTTCCTTAAACTCACACCGGACCGCTGCCTTATATTTCCTTCCGTGGAGGTTGTACGCAATCTCGTATTGAAGTTCAGCAATAACACGACATTTCCTGTGGTCCTCGATTGCACCTATATCCATGGCACGGACTACACTGCAGCCAAGGTGATTTCTTCTCTGAGCAGAAATTTGAATCAGCGAAATCAGAAACTTATTTTCTATAACTTGAAACCAAATGTTGTGCAAATCTTTGATGGTTTAAACATTCATTTGACATTATGTTACAATCCGAATGGACTGGCCGATGCGTTGAAGGAAGGTCAAAATTATGAATTTCCAAAATCTGAAAATCACAATGATATAGAGGCTGGAGTGCAAAGTAGTAATGAGACTCTTGCATGTGATTCGCCGAACAGTGATTGTTTATCAAAATAATATAAAACTCATCACAAAAATCATTTGCTGTTCGGAGTCGGCGAAAGAATTATAGGTCCCATAATTTGTGTTACTACACAACACAAATTGTAGGAGAAGTTCGACCGAGCATCAAGCTATGGTATAAGCGCCAAATTATTTTTATTATTGAAAAAAAAACGGCCCAAACGATTTTTTCTTGAAAGAGCTTATTTATGAAAATATTCTACAAAATTATTTCCCGTGAAATTGTATTATATGAACCCAAATGAAATATTTCCCTCATTGTAAATTATTTCTAAATATTATTTAGCTTTTTATTAAGTAGTCTTTTCGGCCGGCTTAACCGAATTTTTCAGAGACATAACTATTATAAAAGAAGTTAATCAATAACTATTTTAGTAAACTAAAATTTTTGCGAATAAACTATGATTCAAAGACTTATACAGTAAAAATAAAAAAATAAAATAATTATCAGCGAAATAAATATTTTTCAGGCTTCAAATACTTTTATTTTGGGACTTTTTTTTTATAAAAGTCTTATCATAATAATTATGAGCGAGAAAAAATTGTGTAAGGCTTGAAGGACGGGATGGACACAAGTGTCTCGTTACTTTGTCTCCACTTTCTTGAGTCCTGTTACTCGCCTCGGATGAGGGTCTCGCCTTCTGCGATCCCCCAGTCCTCGGCCACTTTGGAAGTGAACTCCGAGCTCAATGCAAGCTAGATCGTTTAAAAATGTTAAATACATAAACAGCTTTGCTCCTCACTCTTCACATGACGTATTCTTTAGCTAAAAGAGTGTTACTTCTTTGAAAATTTATATATGAATTTTATAAAATATTTTTAAATAGTAGCAAAATACAAAAAAACAAAAAAAAAAACAACAAAGTTTTAATTCGCTGACATTTTTTCTGAAAACTCTGACAATTTTAGTAAGTATTTTATAAAAATTTAAATATTTTATAAATGCAATTATGTGATTTTATTTGCTATTCATTAGGTAATTTGTGCATCTATTATTATTATTATTATTATTTATTATTCATTATAATTAAAATTACAACAAATCTTAACACTAGCTACTAGTGCTGTCGGTTATATTTGATATTTAGGTTACATACCTTAAATTAATTTATGAATATCAAATCGTTTTAGAAAGTTGAATACATTCTTAATACTATTTTCACTTGGGACGTGTAATATGGAATATGGATCTTGTGGAAAGTAAGTTGGCCGGTAAGGGTTTAAGGACGGACATTCTGAGAGGATATGGTAGTACAGATGAATTGCAAAAAAGGCACGTTGGCTGCGACTCCTTCTTCATCAAGTGAAGATGTGTGTTAACGAAACATTTATTCATTGCTGTGGTGGTGTTAGTTGGCAGTACTATGGAGTGTTTATTTGGGTTTATCGTTTTGTATTGGTGTGTTTCGTTGTTCCATTTGTCTCGGATTCTTTTAAGGAATTGCTGCATTGCCATGTTTCTTACTTGCTTCATCTGGAATGGAACAAATAGTTGGAGAGGAGCTGATGCAGCAGTTTTGGCTGCTGTATCTGTTTCTTTCCTATATTGCATTTGAATCAACAATAATTTTTACTTATTTTTTGTACTTATATTTATGAATCGACTATATAATTTATAGATATACAATTTTTACTTTTGTTTTAATTTGTTTTTGTGATTACAAAAATTTACGGAATAAAGACTGAATTGATGTTCATTTTATCATTGATTTTTTTAAGGAGTTCTCTTAAGAATACTTATACATATTTTGAATCCTTTTTTTGAACGCTGTATGTACACAAAATTAATGGATAGTTAATTAAATTTGCTATGTTTATATAACTACATTTTGAAAAAGTGAACTTAGAGTTGTTGACGATATACGCATGTAAAGTATATAAACTATTCTATAATATTTTGCAGTTCAGAAGAGCCAAGGAGCTTTATAAAGCTTTCTAAAGTCAATGGCTTCAACCTGCTCAAAACTACAAAAACATTCACATTTTTCTACAGACTTTATTCTCCCGTATTCCACACAAATATTTATTGGTATGTTTTTATTACAGTTTATTCAATTCTTTTTCTTTTCGCACTAACTGAATTAAACTTTTTTTGTTGAGAATTCCAATGGCATAACAATGAGATTAACCAAATTTCATAATATTATCACGATTCTCGTATTCACGCACTTTATGTGTGATGGTGTGCTAAGAAATTAGAATAGCATAGAGAAGATACATATGTTTGAAACTATAAACCACTTGCAGGCAATTTGTATGCTTACATCACGGCTGTATTGAAAGTGGTTAAAATACAAACTGAAGAAAATAAATGTGTGCTTGCTTACCATAAACAAAAAAAAAAAGCTGTGAACTCGCCTCGTAGTCAAATCACTATTTCACCGCGGATTTTAATTTGAATACATCGTTATTTGCATGTACATATCTATATTGTAAGTAAATAAATGTATGGAGGTACGGTGACTCACACAACTGTTCACGTGGGGATTTTTTTTCAAAACTAACAATGTTTAAAGTTTTAAACTTTGTACAAAATTAAAAAAAAATCAATAAATCTAATTACAAATTCAACCAATTTTCAAACTTTTTAATTAGAGATTTTAAGAACACTTTTGTGTTTGCAGTTTTGAAAACCATTTAAATTCAGCCAAATATTGTGCAAGTCTGAAATGGCTTAAAACTCCTGTAGGTTGTTGAAATTTTGATTTTGGAACTGAAAAACTATAATTAAGAAGTTTGAAAATTTGAAGAGAATGTGTAGTATTTTTTTTTAAACTTTTATGAAGTCTGACATTATAATTTATATGTTTTTTGATATAGAACAAACTAAAGTTTTATAAAAAAATAAACAACGATTTAGCGTTAAAAATATTGTAAATATTGTAAAAAAAATTACCATGTGATCAGTTGTTTGATCTACCGTGGGTACATAAAAAATTACAAAGTTTTGTTAGAATGTCAAATGAAAAAAAAAACCCGAGTTTTTTTTTTAAAGTTTGACTTTTTATATACTTTCCGATCCACAAGTTCATAAAGCAAGAACCTGGTTTCTGGGCATAAAATTCATAATGTATTTTTAATTTGGAAATCCTCTTCAAGTACCGTAAGTGTTTTGAGTAGATTTTTTGGTTCCACTTTCTACACTCTCCCATTTTTCACACTTCACTCTTTTTCATGAAACATTTCATGAAGATGAAATAGTATTATATTATTGGTTCGATGTTTGAAACTATAAAGAAAAGAAGAGATGGATCCTTACCCAAGTATCCGAAAATTATCAGGACGGCGACAACTGACATGTTCAACTCACAACTAATTGCTCGGATAAGATGTTTTGCATTATGTTTAGTGTACAATAAAACTTCTCAAGAACAGATCACTATAAAACCTCCCATATAACTAGTTTTTGAGAAATTATGTTTGGTTTTGAAACTCCTTCATTTAGACAGTAAAAGTGTACGGAGAAAAGCAACAAAGTCGGCGCTCTATAGATTCAGGCGCAGAAAGCTTGAAAACTGACATGTTGAGTTTTTTCAGGTCATCAGGTTAAATTAGTTGAAAATATATTTCAAGTTTCAGTTGACATGACAACAGTAGGTTTTTTGTAAAAATCAATAATATTTTTTCCGTTTCAAAGGAATTAATTAGTGAATTCAAAGTCATTGAGGACCTTGTATTGAATATAATAAGACATTTCAAATTGCCACTGTTATTATAAATACCAAAAGTAAGAGGGTGCCTAGTTTTCTACAATAAAATTATCCTGCTACACAATTGAACCACAATAGTCAAATTATTTACAGAAGGCTGAAATCTTCATAACTTTTATTAAAATTTCGTGATTTGTCGTTGATAAAAAACTTTTTTCAGAAATGGAATATTCAAAGGAATATTGAGCGCTTTTTTCCTGGCATTAGAATTTTTTACGCAATTTTTTAGCGTCAAAATTATAAAAACTAATTTATTAATTAATTTTATTCTGAACAAATTATTCAAATTTTAAATTAGCAGGTAATATAAAGGAATTACATAAACATTTTCGCACACAAAATCCTGCCACTATAAATTCCAGTCCTGTCTCTGTATTTGCTAAATTTCCGAACGCTTATTTTTAATCACTAAATTGTAAACTGTCTTTTTCGTGATATTTTATATGTAAGTTTTCGCGCTTAGCGAGCGCTGTGCAAACTCGGCGGCCTGTAGAATCACTGGGACCCTACATACATATGTGCAGGGCTTTTCCCAGTAACCTAACCTAACCTAACGTATAGAAAATATTAGCAGCCGATTTACATTAATTTTGCTTTATGTTGTAACAGGAATTAAGTAGTAAATTTTTATAATCATTGGAGTGCGTTTGTATTTAAAAAATCTGACCACCTACACACATACACGCGAATGATGTTTTTTATTACACTTTTTACTATGTAGATCACTAATCAGTATCGCCTAAACGTATACATCGTTTTATGCACATAATTCGGACTGTTATAACAGCTACAGCTTCGTACACTGAAAGAAATATTATTCAACTGATCTAATCGATACAAATTTTGATATCTACATTAATTTGAAATAAATGTAGAAATAATTTAAAATGCGAAAGCTCTTGCAGTCAACAATCTGTTGAAGTTTAATAAAAAGGGGATAGATTAAAAAATCCACTTGCATAAGCTCGGCACATTTGAGCCTTAAAAAATGAGATAAATGAAATATTAATTATTCTTATATACTTTAAGTGGTGCCAATTTCAGAAAATTTGCTTGAATGCTTGCTTGAGAATAAAAACAAAATCTAATTATTTAGATTTAAAAAAGCTTAATTTTGCTTACTAAGCCACTGAAATATTGCGATCTTGGAGTGTAACGAAAGAGGTTCAATAAAGCTTAAATGCACAAATATTTTTGAGGATTGCAACGTGATTAATTTAATTTATTTAATGGTTGTAAATGAAAGATGTTAAAAAGCTAAAAAACATTTTTGAAATGTCCTGTTATCCATTAAAACAAAACTACATCTAAAAATATGGGTGTCTTATGAAAAATATTAAAGAACTGTTTTTTTAATATTTTGGAAAAAGTTGTCGCTTGTCTAAAAAGAAAATACAACTTAATTTATAAATATTAGGTTTCATTTCTTTGATAAAGTAAATACAAATTAATTAAGGAGAATTTGCAATGGCAAGCCGTCATCAACATCAACATTATGCCAAAGCGAATATGTGTTGATTCCGCGAACTCCTACACTCTAGATTCCTTTGTACTGTATATTTTTTGTTGTAGTGGCTCAAAACCTAGCACTGTACTGAACAAAAGCAGTGCAGTCGGTTGATCTAGATATGCATAATAAAAATTTATTAAAATGTCACTCATACGCCCCAGTTGTATTATTCACATAATATCACGATTTGGTATATTAAAAATGGATTATAACAACTTTGGAAAAAATTACCTTGGACTTGGTTTTCTTGCTAACGAAAATGTATCACAATCTGACCATCGAAGATACAAAGCTGAGGATTGTTGAATTAAGTGAATATTATTATTTTTGACCTTATATGTATGAATCGACTGTAAGTTATTGAGCTTGATGCCAGGTTTGTATTAGGGAATAATATGAGAAAACAGCAATTTTTCAAAGTGGTAGAAGTGATAGCTGCTATTTCGGAGAGCACGACATCTCCTTCTTTCTTTCCAGACTTTACCTACGACTCTGTGTACAGAGCGTATTTGATCGATTAAAAGATCTTCACTTTTAAAATAACCATCAACCGCAAGTGCTCCATATATTTTACGTGATTTTGAGAAACATTTTTACAACTCTTGTGCTTTTCCAACAAATACAGTTTCCATCACGGAATTTTATCCGCCTAACTTGACTTAAGCGTACATTTTTATTCTGTTAGGAAAATAGTAATTTCTTGGTGTCACAAATGCAAATAAATCGAAAAATCAACCGAGTTTGGCATATCATAATTTCTTTAGCGCTTTTTGATTGCACTGGTTTCCTCGTTAATGCCAAAAAAAAAACCAAATACTCTCCAATGGCTAAAATAATTTTTATTTTCGTTATTTTTATAGAAACATGTATTCTGACACACACGTGCCAACAATTTGCTCTCACCATATCCCGACATTAATTTGCTTTTACTTTACACCTGTTACGGACATCGCAATCAATCAAATGTTACAAAATTGTTTACGAGTTTCAATTAGCATATGTAACCAATTACCGTCATAATAAAAATAACTCAATATAATAAATCAAATGTGTGGATATAAAATTGACTTTTGGCAATGACATCGATCTCTTAAATATATTTACATGAATATAAATATTGTAATTAGTAGTACGTATGTATGTATGTATGCAATGCGTTGACCTGTCAAAGAAATTTCTTTTCAGATCTAATATGCAAATTATATGAGAAACCAGATTTCATGTTTATTGATTTCATCCCACTTGTACATTTCTGCTAATTATTATTTGACCATTAATTTCATTGAAATAAATGGTAAGCGGCGCTGAAATTCAAGTTGTAAAACTTGTATAATGAAATGTAGGCTATCGTTCAATCTAACAGTGAAATTTGACATCAGGATTATATTAACCTAAAAATGCAGCTTCGATTAAGTTAAAAACAAAGTCCACTAGTCACAGTAAGGATCAAGTCGACTCTATAGTTAGTAACTTTTAGCACAGTGTTCTTTATTGAATGAGTTTTTCAAATTAGCAGAATAAAAAATGTTCACAAAACGAATATTCAAAGCTACATAAATTCGTTCGTAATAAAGTAGAATACAACAAGTACATATTTCCAACAGTAACAACTGTTTGACATAATTTTCAATGGGATATCAACTTAATCTCGACTCTGACTTAGATTTGAATTAAGTCGAAAATCCATATTTTTTCTGGAGATCTCGACGACAGAGTCATCAAGTCGATTTTTATATTACATTATATAGTACAGATACATACCCAATCTATGTTTTCAATGTCATCTAAGTCGGACTGTAAAAGCATTTCTAATGGCAGCATACTTTTCTCATACTATTGGTACGGGACTATAAATACGTATTTTTTATTCTAGCGCCATCAAGCGAATCTATTTTTCGTAAAAGTACTTCTCGTCGCTTGCGTTTCTAATTTCATCAAAATCGCATCGAAAACAGAGATTTGATAAATAATTGGTCTTTAGCGCCACCTAGCGCATCCATTTAGCACATCATGAATATTGGACCATAAATAATTCGTTCCAGCTCCAGCTAGCCGATCCATTTTTCGTAAAAGTATTGTTCGTCACACCCCTATTATACGCTTCCATTTTCATCAAAAGCGGATCATAAATACAGACCTTCGGAATAAAACGCCTCCAGCGCCACCTAGTGCATTTATTTAGCATAAAAGTGGTGTTTTATATATAATATCATCAATATCGGCCCATAAGTACGGATTTTCTGAATATCCTGACTCATGCGCTATCTAACGAATTCATATACAGCCTATGCCCGTGACAGGGGATGAGGAAGATACTCTCCAAGTTTTCCGTTAATCAGGTTTTGAACCAAGTTATAGCAAAGAAACGGACAATTTTTTTTATATATTTATGTAAAAGATATCTAATTCTATAATGAAAACTATGTAAGTCTTTGATTTTCAAACATTCTAAAAAATGTATAAAAATTTAATAATAAAAAACAAAGAAATGTTGAGATATTTTTTTATTTAATTTAATTGTCTAAATGTGTTAAAACTTTAACTACTATTGTTTTTTTTATAGTATTAACCAAAGTGTATGAAACAAATTGAAATCAATAACTAACGTGCACTTATTTGGATATCAAAACGTAATCAATTCATACACAGTGAACTTATTACGGGTAGTCCTTATAAACGGACAGCTGAATAGTCAAACAAATTTCGTGTACACGGACTTATCATTAAAATTTCCTCACAAATATCATTCTAATGACTTTAAAAGCTGGCCGCGCACTCTATATTTCAAACCATTTTGTTGAAAAAATATCTTATAAACTGAAAAAATTCAAAAACATTCCAAGCAAGCTTTTTAGTAGTTTCGATAAAAAGGAAATTGGTGATTCTCTTTTAAAAATTAAATTCTCATGCTTTCAAAGATTCAAAATTGGCAAAACTCAAGCTGCAAGCCACACAAAAACACAGCGACGGTGAGTGTCCGGTTATGAGGAAATTTGCTGTATATATTTGCACTAACTCTCGTTTGTTGTTTTTTTTCCTTAAGCCCAGAAAGTACGCGATGCAGGGCTTGTTTTAGTTGTGCGCGTATTGTGTGTGTCATTGACCCATTTTTGTTAAGGAAGCCAAACGAATCGATGGTAAGCGAAAAATGCCCTAGATATGTGATATCGAATAGAGGCGATATTGACTGGACACCAAGCTCCCCCCATTTAACCCCCGGGCTATTCGTGCCGAAATAACCGCCATACCAACCGAGATCCTCGTAGAAGTGATGTAAAATTCCCGCAAACGACATAATTTGCGGTGGTCCATAAAGGTGCTAATTTAATCGATGTTGTTTTTAAAACGCAGTCCACATAAATTGTAAAGATTGATTGTAATTGAACTAAATAAAAAAACACCATATAAATATGCGCCTCCGAAACTATTGTATCCAACTCAGTAGGCATAGTTTTGAAAACACGCTGTCCTTCTATATAACGGCAATTTACAAAACTAAAAAAAAAAACTAAAATTCTAACCTGCTATGAAAGTTGGTTGTCTTAGATGTAATGAAAAAATTGTTGTAAAAAAGCCTACAGTGAGTATGTACATATGTACAGTATCGGACAAATCGTTTGGGCAAAATTTAATATAGTATAGTTTGCGCTTATTAATGTATTTTTAATAATTTGGATACGAAGAATTTAATTAGAAAAAAAAATCACAAAAATAAAAGTTTTGGAAAATGGAAGTGTCACTGCCCGCTTTAGAGCAATAAGATACATCTTCGAAACTGCCCATCAAACTCTACCCAATTTAGTGCACACTTTGCTTTCAACTATGTTAGCATAATTTCGAAATATATAGAAAAAGCGTAAGCGAATTTAAAAAAATCTAAATATTCGATATTTTACTAAATCATGTAGGAACTCCCTATAATTTGTTACTTAATTTGCTAATTGGTGAGAAAAAATGTTAAATGTGTACTAATTTCCTTTTGTTTTTTTTTTTTTAAATTATTAAAGTCGTTTGAATTTTGCAACATTACCTGGTTTTATAGCATAAATAAAAATCGTTTATATTTTCAAAATTAAGTGTATCTTATTAACTGGATTTAGTGCTTATAATAAGTACAGTTTATTTGATATAAAAACATGCTCCAGGCATTTACTTAAAGTTCACTTTCACCCATGCGCAATTAAGTTTTTGTTCCAATATAAATTGGAGAGAGGGGAAATCATCTTTGAAATATCTGCATACATATAATATATACAGCTAGAAAGTTACATACAAATCATTCAATCCATATCGACCAGCAATAAATATTTGAAAAATTAGCGTCTTCATAATGGTTTTCAATAAAAGGTAGATTCGACGGGAAAGAGCTAAATTGATATTCTTAGTATTTACTGGGAATAATATTGAACAAACTCGTTAAATGCCGATACTCGTAGAGTCAACTGACTCATCTCCCAATAATATTGATCAGTTAATTTATGCTTCATAAACATTATTGTTTGGAACGTTATTAATTTGATTGTTCCAGCATTATTCTATGGAAATACAACTTACGTACTATATTAAACTATACGAATTTCATACACTCGTATTATCTTCTTTCATTCCAGCATTGCCGCTTTATAGCCCCACAGCGCGTCAGTTTTTCTACACTTTTCACCGTCGCTCCATTTTTATAGCACGAGTCCGCTCGATTTTTCTTCTATTTAAAGTAATTCTCGGTTCACAATTTAAAAGTTATTGTCGTAGAATCACAACTTGGAAATATCTTCTTGACTCGAAAGCTCTCGCTCCAAATGATCCCTGTCGTAGATAACATTCAGTCCCTTGTTTAGACCTTCGAAAACTTGTGCGACACGTCTTTGCAAATTGTAAAAATAAATCTTCTGATTTCGCAGCTCAAAATCTTTGATCAACAATGATATCACTTTGGCCGCTGTAAAATCGGCACCATAAATGTAAGTACAATCAATCACCACCGGTAGCGTCGATTTGCGCCCCTGCTTATTTATTACATTACGCACAAACTCCACCGAGGGAAAAATTAGACACCGATCGGGAGTAAGCATAAGATATCGAACGCCATTTGAAGTCTGTGTGGTGAGAGTGAATGAAAGTGGTGTTGTTGTAAGTTATGTCCAAAAGTAGCAAATATATTGTACTATTTGGAATATGAAGAAATAAACTTACGCTTAAATTTGCGATATGAAGCTTTGGTCGCGCTGCACTATACAATATGAAAACTATATTGATTCCGATGCCAACCAATATGCCAATCTGTAAGGGTAGCACAATACAGGCTATGAAGGTGCCAAGACCAGGAATGAGATCAGTTTCTGAAAAAAAAAATTGCATTAATTATATGGTAAGGTGAAATTAAATTTCCACACAATTATCTTCTTCATAATCTACACTTTTGAACGAAATTATTGCAATCTATTTTTACATTTTAAAATTCCATATGAAACTAATTTTCTTATTTAATCAGTATGATCTGACAGATTTACCTTTATCTGAAATTGTGTTAATGTAACTAATCAAGATATCCCGAAGATAATTCTGTTCCTATCCAAACTTCATTGATTAGTAAAAGATGCTCAAATAATATCCTATGGATGCACACTGCTTTCTAATTTTTTACTAACCTAATATCCTTTGGTGAAAAAAAAGTAAATAATTTTCCATATGGTCGGAATTCAACTTCCCTATATCTTTTTTCACTCAGTAAATCGAATGTTTTACTCATTTGCTTCGAAATAATTTCTAGCTGCAAACAAAGTTTACTAATATTTCTTCAATTCAATTTCCCAAGTCTTTTCTGCAATCTTTTGGAACTCTTTGTGGGTTATAAATATCTATCACTATCTACAATACATCCCAACAATATGTGCCCGAAGTGGAATATAAGAATATCCTAAGAGCAATTTGGGCTATATAGATTTAGTATAGTAGAGACAATTAGTTGATGGTATGCTAGGCTGGAGATGCACAAACAACCTCAATGAAAACGTGTTCATCGATCGCACACAATATACTTTTTCAACCCTTTGCCAACAGCATTATTGCTCTTTAAAAATGAAAACAATATATTTATTGTAAAATTAACATTGAAATTAAAAGTTCAAAATTCTTATTACTGCACTTTATATGAACCAAATTACAAATTTTAAGCAAAATATAGCGAACGACCAAGGGGCATATGGAGGGCTATTTCAGTCATCGTTCAGTACTTACCTCAATTTCTTTATTTAGTTACCTGTTCAGGACTTGCTGACAAATTAATGACTTTATTATGAGACTAGCGGCTTGAGACGGCTTACTGTATACCGAACATTTTCGAAATCAATCTCACCATCGAAAATTCTCAATTAGTGATTAGATACTGCTTACAGAATACCGTCATTATTGTGGTTCTTGTAACAAAACTGTTATTGCCGGCAATAAAAAGCTGTGGCAACTTTTACACGTATCGTATTCGTATTCTGTACGCGCTTATTACCGGTGAGTTTTGTTACCATCATATGGGGTGGTAACAACGTGGTATTAACGACGAAATAAATTTTTATTCCCCTTTTGGAAACAGAAATAAGTTAGAATCAAAAAAAAATAATAAAATTTTTTAATAATACAAGACCAATCCTAGTTATGTACTGTTGGATTGATATTTTATTTTTTATTGGCCAGTTGATATCTTATTGGCCAGCTTTACCATTTGCGCCTGAATTGCGGGTACTAGATAAAAGGGGTTACAATTTTCAGTAACAAAATTTACTTTCACTTGGGAGTGGGATCAAAAAATATAATGTAAAACTCTTAGAACTGAAAACGCCGAATAAATAGTTGCAGTGTCGGTAGAAATCCATTAAATTATTAAAATTGCAACCTACATTTTGGCATTAGGCATTACTTTTATAAAATATAGCCTAATTAAGTAATTTTCTTGTTTACTGCACTGCGATTTGTTTTGAAAACTTCGAAACGAAACTTCTAAAGATCATTAGGGAATACAAAATCTTAAGCTCCACTAAATGTCAAAAAAGTACAATTAACGCCCATAGCATGAAAATCGCAAAAAACCACAAGCCGAAATAGAGAGATCAGGTTTTCCATTGGGTTTTGTGGCTTCACAAATAGTTATTTTTGTGAGTGTAGCTATTGTCTATTTTATTTATGTCCAAAAATGCCACCTACGTCTGTTCATCCATCAGTCTGTGCACCCGATAACTAGAGTAAATAAATAAATATTTAAATAACTCAACAATATTGCGATAACTATAAAATAATTTGCTAAAATTCGATATACTGCCTTGGGTCGGAGAATAAATAATTTGGGCAGCAACTGTTCTGGCTATGGGACCTAAAAATTGTCTACTGTGGGGACATATTTTTTTTGAGCGGAGAGGAACTTCAAAGAAATCTTAACAATACTTTAATACTCTAATGGAATCTCGCAATCAAACTGATCTTTCATAAACCTTCATTACTTTTGAACTTACGATATATGTATGTATTTCTAAACCTTCTCACTGAAAATCCACTTACTTTTACTACGCCACATTGGCTTGATTACGCGATATTGCAACATAAAGATCGTCGCTGCAACAATGATCGCAGCTAAAGCTGCTTTCGGAATGTAGTAGAAGGCGGGTGTAAGATAAAGTAAAGCAAAAACCACAATGATGCCCGTATATAAATTTGATAGCTGAGTTCTGACGCCACTTGCATTCAAGACAGCGCCACGAGCCAAAGGTCCGTTGCCACGAAAACCCTGCGCAAAAGATGTACCCACATTGCAAAGTCCAATAGCAATGAGTTCTTGATTCGCATCACAAGGTTTGCCATTACCTGATTAAAAAAAAAAGCGTATCATACTGTTTTCATACCAATTTGAATGAGTAAGTTTTTGAATTTCATTACTTACCAAACGTTTGTATAAGGGTCGTGGTCTCCAGCAGTGAAATTAGCGGTACTACAATGAGACCAGCACCCAAACTTTCCACCATATCGATGAAATTCTCTTGAGTTAATATCACTTCACCGCTCGTTGTATTCGTGTATGTGTCCACATAGAAATCAGGTAACTTTAGCTCTGGCAAACCTTGTGGAACATATCCGACCATGCGAAAGATATCGACACCAGAATTAATCAATTTATATCCCATTAAAGCAACCAAAATTACAAGCACTGCATTTCGTGATGTGCCAATCAACCAGATGATCTTCTGTAGCACACGCTGCCAAGACTTTTGGCCTTTCTTTGGGCCGATCGTGACAAAAGTCATTGCGCGCATGGAGATTAACAAAATAACAGAAATAATACCAAGAGTAGCATCATTCCAGCTGATATTATGCGAGTTCTCAACAATCGATATCCACATTTCTACTAGAGTCTCGCCAGTTGTGTCGACGAACAGCAAATCTTTAAGCTGTGATGTAAAGATTATCAATGCAGCGGCACTAGTGAAACCAGCACTAACCGGTCCCGATACAAAGTCTATGAGGAAGCCAAGCTGAAGCAGGCCCATTAACACTTCGATGATGCCGGTGAGGAATGTAAGTAATATAGTTTTCTCCAAGTTACCTTGTGCAATTTGAAATGTGAGCAACGCGGCTATAGCTGTGGGTCCAACGGGCACATCCTTGCTGGTACCGAAAATTACATAGATAAAACAGCCAATAAAGCAGCTGTACAGTCCATGCTGTAAGTGAGGTAAGATATTTATATGATGTAACGTGTAACTAAGTAGTAGAGTAAATTTTGACGACAGATAAATATTATATTTCTTTATAAAGCTCAGTAGTTTTGGGAAATTTCTGGAGACTAGTTATTTATTTATTACTATTATTGAGAAACTGTTACCTTCACATAAAAATATTATAATCAATTAAATTAAACTTGAAAGGATTATTAGTAGCTACCTGTCCGATACCATCGACAGTCGACTACTGTCTAATGACCAACATGCCTACCGCAAAGGCAAATCTACTGAGACTGCACTCCATAGCTTGGTCGGCTATATTGAGAAGTCTCTCAGCGTTAAGGAATTCTGTCTTGTAGCCTTCCTGGACATTGAAGGCGCCTTTAATAACGTATTTCCAGAAGCTATAACTGGCGCCGTTAGGGATCTAGGGGTTGAACACTCACTGGTTGACTTTATCGGCCAGCTACTCTGTTGCAGAGTAGTAAAGGCTAAGCTGGGTGCGAGCGAATTGTCACGGCACGTGTCGAGGGGGACGCCACAAGGAGGCGTCCTATCACCACTCCTATGGAACCTCACCGTAAATACGCTACTGCGAGATACGGCATGGGGTGGCGCAAAAGTCGTCGCGTACGCTGATGACGTCGCGATTGCAATCAGGGGAAAGTTTCCGCAAACATTATGCGAGCTGATGCAACGAGCGCTTCGGGAGGTATCGAAGTGGTCCACCCACTGCGGGCTCAGGGTCAGCTCAAGTAAAGTGGAACTTGTACTTTTCACGAGAAAGTATAAAGTACCTTCTGTGACTCCACCGGTACTAAACGGTACCCGGTTAAGTCTTTCTACAAGTGCCAAATTTCTAGGCGTTATTTTAGATAGGAAGTTGAGCTGGAAGGAGAATCTAGTTCAACGTCATGAGAAGGCTTCTGTAGCCCTCTACACATGTAAGAGAGCCATAGGCAAGAAATGGGGGCTAAATCCCCGGATCTGTCGATGGATTTTCACAGCGGTCGTCAGACCAATACTCCTATATGGGGTGATCGTGTGGTGGCCTGCATTAGAAAAAGAGGGTAACCTTAGACTACTCACCAAGGTGCAAAGATCTAGTATGATCTGCATAAGTGGGGCGCTCAGAACTACTCCAAATGAGGCCTTGAACGTCATTTTAGACCTTATTCCTTTAGATTTGGTTGGACAACAAATGGCAGCGATGACTGCTTTGCGACTAAGAGAGACATCCCAGTGGCACCCTGAAAGCCAAGGGCACACTTGTATCTTGAATAAGTTCTGCTCTATTCTGAGCAGCACGGATCGGTGCGCCTTGACATCGGTTTCTGAAAGTAATTTTATTACACGTATTCCAAGCAGGGAGGAGTGGAAACTTGAGTTTCATACTCCACCTGATAGCATTGTCATCTATACAGATGGCTCAAAACTCGATAATAAGGTAGGAGGAGGCGTTTTCTCACGAAACCCTCTCCTGCAAATTTCCTTTAGGTTACCAGATCACTGCAGCGTCTTTCAGGCTGAGGTCTCAGCAATCAGGGAGGCGGTAGAGGAGATTGGGACCGGGATTATAGGAAGAGACATCTTCATTCTTAGTGACAGCCAGGCTGCATTCAAAGCTCTGAGCTCTTTCACTTTTAACTCTAACATCGCGCTGGACTGCCGCCTATCTCTGCAGGAGATGGCCAAGCAGAACAGACTGTACCTCATTTGGGTCCCTGGTCACCGGGACATAGAGGGAAACTGCATGGCAGACGAACTTGCAAGACAAGGTACGACCAAGCAGATTCTTCAAGATAAAGAACGCATTGGTATGCCGTTTGCCACTTGCAAACTGCTACTCAGAGATTGTACATATAAGCAAGCTGACAATAGATGGAGGCAAAATACGACCTGTCGAACCTCAAGGCAGATGTGGCCTAAATGGGACCGGAAACGGTCGCGCAGCGTTCTCTCTCTAAGTACGGAAAACATTTCCAACGTCATCGGGGCTCTAACAGGGCACTGTCTGATAGGGAAACATGCTGAAAGGTTGGGAGTACCCTTCCGAAGATGCTGTAGGAGCTGCAAGAACGACGAGGAGGAGGAAACGATCTTGCATTTACTGTGTAAGTGTCCTGCACTGTGTAAAAGCAGAATGCGATATCTGGGATCACCGTTTTTTGATGACCTTAGTGAGGTTTCAAGCGCCGAGGTAAATTGTCTGTTGAAGTTCATCAGCGAGGCAAAATGGTTTGGTGAGGGGTAATTTTTCCTTTGGATGGTACAAACTTTTCCTTGTGGTAACACAATGGGCCTCCTAATATTGGCCTAAGTGAGCCGCTGTAGGCGGCTGCCACTCCAACCTACCTACCTAAATTAAACTTAGTTCCAGTTTAGAAATGTGAATTAGTACCGTAATAATAACTTAACTAAAAAACTAGTTTTCAAATTCAAATACTGGCCGGGGTAAGTAACTTCAAAAATTATAGAAAAAGTTTTTCTTAATAGCGGGCGCTCCTCGGCAGGCAATGGCAAACCTCCGAGAGAATTTCTACCATTGAAAAACTTCTCACAAAAATCATCCGCCGTTCGGAGTTGGGGTAAAACTGCAGGTCTCTCAATTTACAACATCAAAACGCACACCAAAAATTGTAGAAGAAGTTCGAGCAAACACCAAACTATGGTATAAGCGCCAAATATGTAGTTATTATTATTATCCAAATTTATTTGGCAAAATAAATATTTAAAATTTTCCAAAGCAGTTTGCTAAACGTTTGATCCAGAAAATGGTTCCGAATAGGTAACTAATAAGATTAATTATGTCAATTAGTTTGCTGTTGGAATTTCAATTGTTTTTATTGGTTTAAAATGGGATGTAAATGATTTTTCGGCATTCTCTTGCATTCGATTTAATTCAGAAAAATCAACGCAACATCTTAACCCCCAGTTTAGAAATTCGGTCTTAGATTTTTAGGTTTTTCATCGCACAAAGGCCAGTGCTTTTTTTAAATTATTTAAAGCTACTATTTCGGAGATCACCAAATTTCCTCATCAGAATTTTTTTAGACTTGATCAGGTATCGATCCACGGCCCTCCGATTACAAGCCATGCTCGTAACCGCCGTGCTAATCTAGCACCGCATGCACTTTCCTTGTTTTACAAACAACAATCAGGAATGGAAGCGCCGCCCTCATTAACATTTATTGTGCGGTTTATCTTTGTTTTATAATATCATTCAAATTTCTATTTCGAATTTATATGATGACTGTTGTTATTTTCAAGCAAAAAACTAAAAAAACAAATTCTAAATAAAAAATTGACCGCATATTTACTACGAAACGTAATTTGCTCTCCCACTCGTCATTCACCCTCCAATTACGTGCCTAATGATGCCAATTTCTATACACAATTTTGAGAGTAAATCTTCTAAACTAGGGGAGAGCAATCGCATTTTTTTTTTAGCATCATACTAGCACTAGCTGCATTAATTTGGTAGAACTTAATATATTAGCGGGAGAATATCTGTAAAATAAATAAACGCATGGCGGGCCGTATAAAATCATTAAGCGTCCCGTAGGTTGCTCACCCCTGATCTAAACTATTCATTCTGAATTATGCCGCTAATTGCGAATAAATCAATCGAAATCGGGAAGCCAAGCCAAAATAAAAAAAGGAATAATAATTAAATTGGGAGCGAATAGAAGAATAAATTAATGTCATCTTCTCTATATAGGGTAAATTCTTTGATTTAACTTATAACAATAAAAAACAAAGAAGGCGAAGTAGAGTTGCCAAAGTGAATTGTGAAATATGCCATGTAGGCAGGGTAATTCGCAAATTTCTAATCGAATTGCGTGGAGAGCTAACTTCGAATTTCAATAAACCGCTTTCTTACTGTCACAAATAAAATTAATTGAGGTAAGTTAATTACAGCCAACAAGGCAATTAACTTCGATATGTCACTTCTCATATTTTATTAATTAATTTCGTTTTAATTCAATTTATTTTAATACTATCCTATATTCAAAAATTGTTTTCATATAGAACAGAAAGAAAATTAATAAAATGTCCATATTTTCACAACAAATTTTAGAAAAATTAATAATAATAATATGACGCTTACATTATTTAGCACGACGGTTGGCCGAACTTCTCTTATTTACAATATATAGTGTTGTATTTATAACGTCAAAACGCACACCACAAATTAAGGCAGAAATATATTCGGAGATTTGCCATTACCTACCGAAGGGCGACCGCTATTAGAAAAAGCTTTTTTGAGGTTATTTGCTCCCACTGAGATGTATTCACTTTGTGTTTCTATTTCGAAAAAGTGTAATTCCTAATTAATATTTAATGTTACTGAACTAACTTTGCCTTATTTTGGCTGCATTGAGTCCCTTTAATGGCCGAGTGAATTTGCATATACTACTACATATAAACTACATAAATTTCACAATAACTACATGCATCGTTTAAACCATGTACGTTTATCCATTGTTTCCTCTAAAGCGATCCCTTATCCCAAATTTTGCCGAATGATCTTTTTGAAAAAATAAGTAGGCACATATCAATATATGGAAAACAGGCATGGATTTTAATACACAAAACTGTTCTGGTGTAAAAAGCTGGCGAAGCGAGTAAAATAAGCCGGCATTGGTAAATCAAATTAACATAAGTACATATTACAAATACTCAAAGTGAATTCGCAACAATTTAATTGGTTTGATTTTGCTTTCTCAAAATTCAAAACATCATAACTTCCAAAGCTATTTATAGATATCACTGAATTACACCGGTTAACAAAAATTTTTTTTTGTTCATGGGTTTTACTTATTTTGTTCAGATTATATAAGCAAATATAAATAAAAAATTGATATTAGAAATTAAAAATATTTGCATTTAAAGAAGTTACAGCGATTTGTCAATTTTTAATTTTCGCGCCCAAATGGGCTCCACATGTGTCATGTAACTCTTGCAGACAAATTCCGGGCAGTGAGTTTATTGTTTTCTTTTTTATTGTATTAACTATCTTATTGTACACGTCCTTAAGAATATATATTTCCTATGACGTGTGAGCTCCCCAATCCACAATGGGGCCCACGTGGGGTCGAAATGGGGCTCTTAACCCTCAATAGAGAAGACCCGTGCCCCAGCAGTGGGGACGTACAAGGGTGGATATGATGATGAACTAATTTATAATAACATTTATCAGGTTATAATGTGTTACGTTTTATTTTAGATTAACACCGAGGAGAAATAGAGCAATGAAGTTTTCAGTGCCGAAAATTTGGAGGGAACCCAGTGATCATCACACAGAATCCACTCAAAGGTAAACACATTCACATTCATTCGCTCCTGAATCTGAACGAAAAATACCATACCTCATGAACTCTGAAGAGTTCAATGACTTAATAAGAGTCTTAAATCTACCAAAAAGTAAAGCAGAGTTATTAGCATCGCGGTTAAACCAATGGAATTTTTTTAATTCTGATGCTCCAATATCCCCTCAAATAAAACAAGTTATGAATTGTTATACTTTCCCAGAGTTACTTAACAGTGAGGAGAAAAACGTCTGGAACAATTATAAGGAAATCATAGAGCTGAAAATTATGAAGAGCTGATCACAGACATGATACGAAATTTTCCACCATCGGATCTAGATGATGCATTCTCATTTGCGTAGATTTAAAGATAATATGGGACATAATAATCTCAGAACAATGGGAATGAGTCCAGCAAGATATAATTTGAGAAATACTACTAAACGCTACCAAAAGCTTTGACACAATTTTTATCAGAAGGGTTTACTCTTGGTAAATATAATGTTAACATCATATGCACATATTCATATGTATATATATGTTTGTGTATACTTACGTATGTAAAATGAACAAACGAAATGAGCAATTAGTTAATGTTAAGTTTTTTGCACTAAAATTTATATGATTAGGTGTTGTGTTATTTTGTTCTCGTTCTCTATTACGCTTATAGCTGCAGATCAAAATTTGTTTCATTCCAGAACCAACCGGTTTTAATACTAACTGCCAACGTTTATTTTTCCCCCAATTAGTTATGTATCTGTTTTTTTTCAATCAAATAATTTAATTATAATGCTAGGGCGCATACATATATCACCAACGAGATGAAGCCAAACATAGCAACAAATAAAACTATTATAAAAATTGATAAACAAAAACTACTATCAAGGCGTATTCATACAAGGTCGTGTTATAAATACAACTACAAAATTCCTATGTAGTTTGTTTTTGTTTCTGCGTAAGAGTTGTCAAAATTTAAATACATTTGGTTTTTGCTTTTACGGCTTTTGAAGCTCATACGCAAAAGCAAAAACAAAATACATGGAGGTGAATAAAAAAAAATCAAATTAGCTGCTCTTATGCCATCACCTTCTATAAATTCGCCTTGACTACTATCAAATAATTTCAAACTCTTGTACCAAGGCGAATTCATACAAGGTGATAGCATCCCATGAGCTGAATTCTTGTTCTTCTTTCCAAACCCGCTGGCAAGATGTATCCATAGAAGGTGATAGCAAGATAAACAAGGCGAATCCGTTGTGTATTTTGTTTGTGTAATTTTGCGTGTGAAATGTCAAAATCTGAATTCGGCTACTATTGCTCATGTATTTTGTTAGTGTAATTTTGCGAGTGAAATGTCAAAAACTGAATTCGCCCAGTTTGCTTATGTATTTTGTTTGTGTAAACAAAACAACCTAGCGAATTCAGAGAGAAGAATAAGCATTCAGCTCATGGGATGCTATCACCTTGTATGAATTCGCCTTGCCCGCTGGGTTGTTTTGTTTACACCAAGGCGAATTCATACAAGGTGATAGCTTCCCATGAGCTGAATGCTTGTTCTTCTCTCCGAATTCGCTAGGTTGTTTTGTATACACAAACAAAATACATAAGCAAACTGGGCGAATTCTGTTTTTGACATTTCACTCGCAAAACTACACTAACAAAATACATGAGCAAACTGAGCGAATTCATATTTTGACATTTCACACGCAAAACTACACAAACAAAATACACAGCGGATTCGCCTTATTTATCTTGCTATCGCCTTCTATGGATCCATCTTGTCGTATACATAGCAACGTAGTGCCATCACATATAAATATCACAATATGCCAAAACAATTAATAGTTGAATAAGGCGCAGCAAATATACAAATATTCTTAAATTAAATTCATGAACAAGTATTCTTAAAATTCTTTATCTTTGGATGCAAAGATTAAATTATTGCAAACTGCGCAAATTTGCGATATACGAGTACATATTATCTATCATGGCTCATCCCGGGTTCAAATCTTGGCCGGGGTAAGTAACATCAAAAATTATAGAAAAAGTTGTTTCTAATAGCGACCGCCCCCCGGCAGGCAATGGCAAATTTCCGAGTGAATTTATGCCATGAAAAACCTTCTCTCAAAAATCATTTGCCCTTCGGAGTTGACATAAAAGTGTAGGCCCCTCATTCTGTGTTGCAGCATCAAAACACACATCCCAAATTGTAGGAGAAGTTCGGCCAAACATCCAGCTATGGTGTAAGCGTAATATTATTATAATTATTATTCTGTATTTAACATTCGACTTGTTTCCAATGATTATACAGCGCGACAGATATATGGTAAATTAAACCAGCAAGGACTTTATTAATATTTTTGCAATTGATATATTTGCAAAAACTAACACACACGAATTTTTTGCTTATGATTTTTCATATCCCGGCCCGAATTTCTTTTTTCAAAAAAGTGGAAAAATTCATACCTGAGCGGAGTTAGAACCTAAAAGTGTATTTTGACTCTTACGTCAAGAAACCCCTCAAAAACAATTTGGATAGTCGATAAGGGATAGAAAATAATTCTTCGGAAAATTTCACTAACCGACAAAGTTTTCATACTTACAAAGAACGTAAAAGCCCACATAAAATAAAAAACAAATATGTGTGTTCACTTGAAATGTCTACGATATCTAGAATTATGAATATCTCTAATCAGTCACTCCTAACATCTTCAATAAGTTACAATCTATAATTATTTTTCAGCAGTGAGTCGAAAACCCTTGCAGTTAGTGCTTATTTTTTTCTGTCAATTAATAAATGTAAAATAATAAATGTAAAATAATAAATGTATCATTATTTTTCGTTCAATAAATAAATAAAAATATTTATGCCATACTTCATTAATATTGACATAGCAACTTAACAAAGCTTTCATCTATTTTTAATATGAGACCCTTTGTTATTTTATTTTCTCTAGAATTCGCTGTAATAGCACCCCGGTTTTGTCTGAGAAGACCCCTAGTAAAATTTTCTGGCGAATAATTATCTGAAACATTTTAAAATGCTAACGACTTTCCAAATTTGTTTTGTAGAGATTTCTTAAAGTAAGGGTCGAAACGACAATTAGGTGGGCGCAAAACTACTAATAAACTTTTCTTTTCGATTATTCATATATTTGTATGAGATTTTTTTATTTTACATCACCGCTAACGTTATATGAAATCAACGACCTTACTTACGATTGGCAAGTATTGCCTATTTTCGATTTCAAATGAGGATGAAACTCGAAAACTTTTCTCTCAGAAAAAAGTATTTTTCCATATTTTGAAGGTCTAAGTTGAATCTAAAATTGTGTTAACGGAAAAAAACAAACAAGATTAACGAGGTTAGGACAAATTCTATGCAATATATGAAACCGTGTTACGAAGCACTTAATTTGAATTAAGTTAATTAAAAGGGTGTTTTTTGTAGAGGTATCAAAAATTATTCAGATCTTTGTTCAACTTTCCCAAAGCAAATATTTCAAAAATAATAAATTATATAAGGTTCGATTTGGAATGTATTTGTACTTAAGTACTTAACCCAACAATTTCTTAAGGACATTTATTTTTGCAACAATAAGGAAACCTGCCTTCTAATTCAGTTAATAAACACCTTTGGGACACTCCAAAGGGACAGATGGGACATTGTGAGCAGTTTTCTCAAACTTTAAGTAATTTTGATTTTAACTAGTAATTTAACAATTTCGAAAAGCTAACACTTGAAGTCGCATAGCGGTTTAGTACGAAACTAATAAAGTTTAAAAATAATTTCTTTTTATAATTTATTTAGAAAATTTACATTCTGGTAGAGGCACAAGGATTATTCCAGCCTGTTTGAGTTGATTGATTCCTTCTCTATTTTCAAACAAGTAATAAATATTTTATTCACAACTGTTTTCTCGTAAATAGTTGTTGGTCTCTTAAGTTCCATTTAAAAAAAAAAAAACAATTAAAAGGAAACCCATTTTTAGCTTGGGACCTGTGGGACGAGTTATTATTAATACTTCGCGACTACTGGTTTTACATGAATATTTGTTAGATTTTTAATGAAGCGGTATTTATTTAAATTATGAGAAGATTTAAAAAAATTGCTTGATAACTTTCACTTTCGCTGTAAACATGTAAATACTGTAAAAAATGGAGTTTTACTTTTTGAGACATTAGTATCTGCTTATATCTCGATCTAGGTATTGTGCTTGTATTGTTTTGTTTGTTTTTCTTTTCGTATAATTTCTTTTTTGGAATGCCACCTTCAATATACGAGAAATGCTTTAATCAAAACACTATAGTTGCGCTACGGCTAAGTTTATGTTCAGTGTAAACTAAATAGGTACAAATTGATTTACATAGAGGGATTTACCTGCCTTACTATTATCGCAGGTTTAAATACAATCCATGTAATTTAATATTGCATTTCTAAATCTCCATTATATGAGAGTTGGTCGCAGTTACCGTCCGAATTCTATAGTTTCGAAATAATTCTTATTTACTGGAAATGCGAATTGTAACCTTTTTGCTCTAAAGCGCCCGGTCTCACGTCCATTTTCCAAACTATTTTAACCCGCATTTTCCTTTCTCTATATTTTTCTATAAATCAAAATCGTTAGTTTGTGGGCCCCTGTTTACCAAAGCTTGATACAGATTATTTGCTCCATAAATAATAATTATTTTTAACACCCTGCATAATAGCAAAATGTATACATACATACTGCTGTTTAAAGATAAAGATAGTCGTTTTGATTTTTTGAAGATGTTACTACATATAAAATTAATTACCTTGTTGAAAAAAAAACATTGAGACTAATTCAACCAAAACTTTATTCAGCTGTTTCGAAGAATAAATAGCTTGGTCAATTAGACAGGCAGATACTTCAAAAGTTTCTCGACCGGATATATTCCATTATATATTTTCAGCGACAAAATATATGTTTAATTCATAAGCCAAATCAAACTATATATGTATGTATGTATGTATGTACATATACATATGTACATATAACTTTTATAGTATTGTATTTCTGCCTTAGCGCCAGCTAGCAGACAAGTTCTTAGTACAACTATTTTATCTAGTTTAAAAAATTTATATTCCGAGTATTTATGAATTATATAAATCGATGTTTTTTTTATATTGATAACATCTAGCGAGTAAAATTTTTGCAACATTTGTGTGCCCTCTTTACCTGTTGGTGAAATTTCCCTCAAAATACAGTCATGTGAAAAATATTAAAACCACGCGCAAAATTCTTTCGAATGATTTTTAATTATTATTATTTTAATTATTTGCGCAAATTTTCAAGAATGGGGGTTTCTTTTTAGTTCTTACGAATTTATTTCAATTTAAAATATATTTATGGCCGACGATGTCAAACCTTTTATCTGAAGTAGGAACAATTACGTGCAAAATAATGTGACCACTTTAGTTCTTCCTGCTAGAGTTAGATATGTGTTAGGAAATAACATTAAAAATTTTTTAAATCATCGATAGTATTTATCAACCGAACCGACCCTAATATTTTCAAGAGCTAAAATAATGGACAATCAACAAAGTCTTAAAAATTAAAAATTGTTATTATTGTTATCAAATATGACACATTAGTTGAAATGTCATACATCCAAAAAAGAGGCTTATTTTTTATAAAAAATAACAATAGTGCACAAGCTAGAAGTAAAGCTTCTGTGCCGACTCTACAAAGAGATATAGAATTAAATTTGGGAGGAGTTTCATAAGATATCCTTTTTGGAGTTTTTAGTTTTAGCATGTGTGAAAATAGTAGAAAAAATTAGTAAAAATAGTACTAGCATTAATAAAAATAGTAGTAGTGGTAGTAGTAGTGTTAATTAGTAGCAGTATTAGTAAAAATAGTACTAAAACTAGTAAAAATAGTAGTAGTAAATAGTAGTTGCACAAATAGTAGTAGAACATAGTCAAAATAGTAGTGGTATTAAGTAGTCCCATTGTTAAAAATAGTAGTAGAAATTCGTAAAAATAGTATTGATAATTAGTAGTAGAATTAGTAAAAATAGTGGTAGAATTTAGTCAAAATAGTAGTAGAAATTAGTAAAAAGAGCAGTAGTAACTAGAAGTAGCATAGGTTATATTAGTAGAACTAATAAGTAGTAGCATTAGCAAAAATAGTAGCAGTAGTAGTCGTAGTGATGATAGTAGCAATTAGTAGTTGTAGTAGTAGTTAGTAGTAGTAGTAGTAGTAGTAATTATTAGTAGTGACAGCTAGCAGTAGCAGTGAAAGTTGTAGGAGTACTACTACTAGTACTTAGAACTTGTAGTGGTAGTAACTAGTAGTAGTAGTGCTTAGCAGTAGCAGTAGTTGTGTTTAGCAGTAGTAGTAGTAGTAGTAGTAATTGGTAGTAGTAGTAGAACTAGTAGTGGTAGTAGTTGTAGTGGTGAACCAGACTCGAATTACTGAAAGGGCTTGGTACAGAAATATCTAGTCCGAAAATAGTGTCGAAACGGTCGAAAACTTGTCCTCAAATGGTTCTGAACTATTGCCGAAATGGTCCCAAGCTATATATGTACATAGGTACATAGTTATCTAGGTACTGATGAGCATACATAATACATATGTATACACATACATACACATTGATATATATGTCGCTATCGCAGAATGTTTTTTTGTTTTTTTCTCATACAAGCGTTATGTCGTGACTTCGTGACGCGATGTATATTATATTACACTCGATGGAGGAGCAGACAGATGTGATAACAAAAATTTTGTCAATATAAAATATGGAGATTTAAATTATCATTTATTTAAGCACTATTGCAAATCCTATCGCGTAACGTATTAAAACTAAACTGTTTTTAAATTAATAAAAATTATCAAACAATAATTTTTATGAGCTCAAGGCCAGTTTTTAATAGGAAGAATTATAGAAAATACAACAATGGTAGAAGTTATAGCTATTTCAGAGATCACCACATCCGCTCATCAGAGTTCTTGCAGGAGTTCGAACTCACATCCCCTAGCTTATACTCATTAAGGCAAAGCCGAAACGAGATGAACCAACTATATAGATATAAAATAAATAGGCGGAAAAATATTAATATATTAATAAAAAATTGACAAATATTCTGCCGAATTTTCGTTTTTTTTTTGTGGAAGCCGAATCGAAACTGAACCGAACTGTGATAGCCGAAGTCAAATCTCGGTCGTTCTCTAGCTCCAACAACCACTGTGGTCCTTAAAATTAAAAATACAGCTACGGTCTTAATATTTTACACAGGAATGTAGTTTAATTTTTTTTGTATTAAAAACAAGCTCCGCTGTGACGCTTTGGTTAATTATGTATTTTATATTTTAGATTACCTTCCTGTGTATGCATACATACTAGGTCTTTAGTATAATAAAATCGTAAAGATAGAGTCAATAAAAAGCGTTGTTGAAATTATCGAATAAAGTAGTGTCGTGGGAACTCTATTAATACAAAACTGCTTCCAATACAAATTTTAACATTTCATTTACGTGGGTCTAAAATTACTTAGGGTGTAGATAAATTATCTTATTGGTGTCTGATTATTTATTTATCTGATTTATTATGTCGCCATAGTGAGGGGAAGAGTGAAAAATTAGAGCGCTTGTAGTTTCTTTTCCTCTACTTCCTTCAATTTGAAATTTGACAATCACACACCTAAAGCAACAAAACAATCACTTCACTTTGTGTGTGAATGCCCTACCGCAGTTAATTCGTAGCAATATTTTATATGTAAATCAAGGTGTGGTTATTATTTATTTACCTACGGATATTATTCTTAACTCAAATTTTATATTCTTCCAAAGAAACAATTTGTTTGGTTCCATTGAATGCACAATCGTCACAAATGGAAACCTGTAAGCCGATAATTTTTCGTTGAAAGTCTAGTGGCATCGCTTTTATAATCGTTTGAGGTTATAGCGTAGAAAATATTAGAGTCAGTATATCTAACATTCCGGATCTTACTACTTCGACCTTTCCTATGTGAATATTAGGGATACTGTAATCCCGTTTTCCAAGTGCCAGAAATTTTAGGTATCCAATTGAAAGATTAGATTGCAATAAAGGCTATCAAAATTTGAAGAAACTTATTTTGATTTACTTTTTTAAGCATATAATGTGGTGTAAATTGATTTGAATTCAAAACTGCATTATTATTATTAAAAATAAATAAAGTCGAACTAAGCAAAGTTTTCTTGTTTACAATTTTTACAAATCAAGCTAAACAAAGAGTTTACTATTGTGTTAGCTGTGAGTTTAACCTCATGGTATATATGTACATATATAGATTTTTACAATTAACTCAAAAGCGTTAATGAATCGGCTCGTGCTGTTCTAAAGATAACATTTACTTAACTATTTGTTTAATATTTGTTTTTTATATTAATTATTATTAGGTACTTTTGCTTTGTATCACATTCTTATTAATGATATATGGACTTTTAAATATAATGAATAAATTCATTACTTTAAGATGTATTAAGAGTAATAAATATATGTATGTTTTTAAATTTCTTTGGGTGAATCTTAAATTTGAAATGATTTTATTTCCTGTTTTTTTTTAATTATTTCAGTTAACGAATTTTTATTTATATTTAAAAAGTTATATCCCCATGTGAGTTCCAAAACGAATCCCAGAGTCCTGAGGTTACTAAAAAAAAACATCCCGAAATTCCGAGATCAAAATTTTCCGCTAATATTGGCATGCATAGTCTGTATCATGTAAAGTAGAGGCATTATTTTCTACTTATACATATACATATGTGGAAATAAAATATTAGACTACATAATTTCAATCTGGAAATTAGCTTTATCGTGAACGTGGCCGCCGCAGATTCCGCGTACATCTTTTTTTATATAATCTGTAGGCACAAAATTGACTTCACGTAACCTAAGTGTAAATAATCGAAAGCCTTTAAATATAGCGATCTCGTTGTATTTTCTTAGGGTTAATTCACAATAGCGCAATTTTTTCACTTCTCAATACGATCGGATATCATTTAACCGAGTTGGCTCAACTCCCATATTTTTCCGAGTTAGTGTTGTTGCTTTACATACAATTCGTTATCCTACCTAGTGTTCTTTTGCAACTAGGTTACAAAGAAATGGGCTCACTAATGAAACAAATGAACCAGTTTCGTTTTAAAATTCCCATTTGCTGTGCTAATTTGAAATGAATTTAAATTGCTAGTAAAGTAATTGAAAGAATAGGGTAATGGACTGCTGTATGAAATGGCAATTACATATGAAGTTGTCATTGGAACAAAGGCAGTTTTAAACTACTTTAAAAGTAATTTCATTTCCCACAGGCCCACAGGGTATATAGACGAATACTTTTTATAGCTTCTTTTTTTTTTGTGTTTTGATTTCGAATGGCTGAAGCCGGACGGCTTACAAAACGCCAGGTTATCCCTCCTGTTTTGGTAGGTTTGGTCCAAAAAACGATCACGTTTTATTTTCGTTCATTTAGTTTGTTCAATTATTTTGTCTTCTTTGTATTAGTATTCTTATGGCATGAATCCACTGCGCCGGATAATGTCCTCAGGAGCGTTTGGACTGATACGTTGTTCGGTGGAATAATGTATTTCGGCGGTAAATGTGTCATAGATTTTTTACGACTTTGGCGGATATGAGCGAGGTGGGCGGTAAAGACCACTGAATAAACCAAAAATTAGTTATTTATTAAAAGGATGCTTCAATTATTTGTAAAAACTCCGTTAATTGAGTAATCTTATTTGTGTTGAAGTTTTGGAAAATTTGTAAAAAAGTTGGCATTATTTAGGAAGATGTCGAAATTCTCTCTAATGCTATCGAAAAACCTACAATGGAAGATTTGATGTACAAAATTATCTTGTTCACCACACCTGCAAAGGCTGTGGTTGCGAGCATTGACCTTGAATAAGTATGCCGCATCGTAAGTGAAACCAGTGAGGACCCTATTTAGTGTTTTTATCTGCCGAGGGGGCAAAACACATTTGTGAAACCATGACTTATTTTGGATGTTAGGCCTGACTTGCGCCAGCAGGTTTGGCTTATTGTTGGAAAAATTTAAAAAATTTGTGTGATTATCTTCAAGGATTTTGTTTTTGATTTGCTTTAACGCTTCAGTGATTGTAAGTTTAGTCTCTACTGTTACCTCACTGTGTACCGCTTCCTTTGCGATCCGGTCCGCCCTTTCATTTCCCGGAATCCCAGAGTGACTGGGAGTCCAGATAATGACTACACTGTCGAAATTGCCGGTTGATATCAGCTTATGTATATCTATAATACCACTATTGTTTGATTTTGGTTGGTCAAGGAGCTGGCAGGACGTTAAGCTGTCCGTAAAGATTGCGATCTTCTCATACTTGAGTTCTATGGCAATTTGTAGGGCCTTCTTGATGGCATTGATCTCGCCTAAGGTTGAGGAGGATTTGATCGTTAATTTAAAAGCAAATTCAGTATTGTCAGAGAGATTGTATATGCCACACCCAGTGGTCTCAGTCCCTACTGAGGCATCCGTGAAGAAAATTTTGTGATTGTTGGCTTGGAAGTCAGCTACTAGAAATGTATATGTTGATCTTATACTCTCAAGGGGGATGTTTTCCTTTTTGTCATATAGTGTATTGGTGATTAATCTAAGGTTAGGGGAGTGAGTTACCATATAAACCATGCCAAGGCTGTCAAAAATATGTCGAAACTCATTGTATGTTTTACCATAACTAGAATTTGTAACAGGGAAAGAGGATAAGAGATTTTTGAAGGATTTGTCCAGAGAGATTGTATTAACCAGTTCTTTGGCTGTTAGCCATTTGGCTCTTTCCGCGGGCGGAAGCTCGTTGGCTAGATGATAAATCAAAGGTATTGGTGTTGCTGGGGTAACCCCAAGGCAACGTCGAAGAAAACTATTCTGAAATGTTTGAATTTTTTTGTTTATGGTTTTAGGACAGTTGGCCATGGATGATCTACAGTATTCTAATTTTCCTCTGACCATTGATCTATAGTAGTTTAGTGCAATTTGCGGATGTAGGCCTGCTTTTATCGAGGTAAGACACTTAAAGAGGTTAGCGTTTCTGTAGGAGTTTTTTATCGTATGTCTATAGTGCTCACCCACTGCTAGTGAAGCGCTGATATGGCGCCCCAAAAACTTTAGCGACCTCACTTGTTCCACCCGTGTGCCCTGCAACACCAGGGACAGATTGTTGTTGACTCTGTTGCATAGGTAAAGAAATTTTGTCTTTTCGACATTGAACATGAGATTAAGATTGTTACACAATGAGGAGAAGGATGAGATCTTTTGTTGCAGGTTGGCAGCCGCAGCCTCCAGCTCTCTACTGTGGGACATTATGATAAAATCATCCGCAAATTGAAAAATCATGGTGTTGGAGTCTTCAATGCTATGAAGCCCCTTGGTGTAAATATTAAAAAGACATGGGGAGAGGCAGCTGCCCTGAGGCAAGCCCTCGTTTATGTCTATAGTTTCCTTACCAAGAATTAGTTTTCTGCGAGCAAGAAAGTTGCAGATCCATTCTTTGTATGTATCCTCAATTCCAATTTCTTCCAGTATTTCCGCCAGCTTACAGATGCTAACACAGTTGTATGCATTGCTGATATCGGTTGAACACAAAATTACCTTGTGACCCTGACTTTTTAGGACAGCTGCATGGTGGAGTATGTAGTTAATACATACCGTGGCAGATCTATTTTTCCTATAGGCAAAGGAATGCTTGGGTAGAATGGAGTTCGTTTCCATAAATTCGGAAAGCCTTTCTTTGATTACCAGATTGATACATTTAATAAGGGTTGGAATGAGAGCTATGGGTCTGAAATTTGTAAAAATGTTTAAATCTTTGTCTTTTTTGGGTATAGGTACTATTTTGATTATGCGCCAGTTGTCTGGAATTTGATTGTTTAGAAAGGAATTATTAAGAGCTGTGCGAATGTTGTTGAGTGCTAGCTCGGGAAGAGCTTTAAGCATTTTATATGTAATCTTATCCACCCCACCAGCAGAGTTGCCCTTTTTATGGTGAATCGCCCTAAAAAGTTCATCAAAAGTAATTGCAAGTTCATTGTTAGGTTCAACATCTATGTTTAATTCCCGCTGATCCGTCTGTGGAGGGATTTGATTTTTAAGAAATTCAAGGAAAGCGGCGTCATTCTCGCTAGACCACATGTATTTATTGGACAGTTTGAAATCGCCACGTAGGGCTTTGACAAACCTCCAAGCTTCCCTCGTGGAGGGGTCTTCGTTTAAAAGATTTATCCTTTCTTGATAATTTGTTTTTTTTGCCTTCTTCACCATGTCTTTCCATTTCTCTTTTAGCTCTAAAAGTCCCTGAAAGTTTGAGGGGGAAGGGGTGTTTTTACATTTTTTGTACCCAATTTTGAGGAATCTAAAAGCCTTGCTCAGACTCTCATTCCACCAAGTTTTCGGTTGCCTCCTTCCTTCCAGCACATAGCTGGCAGCTTGGATTTCGCCTTCAATCTTTTGATGTATATCGCTTATATCAGGCTCTAGGTCAATATTTTGGAGGTTATTAAGTAGTTTAGCAAGTGAGACAAACTTAGCCGGAGTAGTGGCAATGGGATTAGCCTCAATTATAATGGGAAAGTGATGACTGCCGCCTATTCTGATGGGATCGGTCTTCCAGGAAAGGGGTATATTTAAATTAGTGAAGGATAAGTCAAGAACTGAGCCTTCTTCAGAGAGTAGGTCTCTTTTATATGTAAAGGAACCATCATTTAGGACGGAGAGGTTGTGTTGTTGGATTAGCCTGTGGAGATTGCTGCCCCTGCAGGATTGTACGCGATCACCCCAGTGTGTCACCCTAGCATTGAAATCTCCTAAGAGGAGTACATTTTCAAGATTTTCTAAAAAATTCAATAATTTGTCAATCTCATTGTTAAAAGGTGTTATCGGAATATTTGGAGGAAAATATGCAGAACAAATCACTAGATTTGGCCTTAGGTTTTTGGTACGTATAATCAGAACGTCATAGTCTGTATGAAAGGAAACTCTTTGAAATTTTATATGTTTTTTGAGGGCAATAGCAACACCCCCATAACCATCTTCTCTATTTTTTTCAATTATATTATAGTTGATAATGTTTCTGTGTTGTGGCTCGCTTGACGTGAATACTTCACTAAAACATGCCACATCCACTTCATAATGGTTCATATAAAACTCAACACTATTGATATTCGCTTTAAGTGATTGGCAGTTGTACTGTAAAACCTTCATGTGTTGATTTGGGGTTTGTCTAACGTCATTTGTTTAATTTTAGCAACGTCATCACTGATGGCATTGCTATCAAATTTTTGTTTTAATTCTGCTAACTTTTCTAGGGCATCTCCTAGCTGATCATTAATACATTTTTCTTGCAGAAATTTAAACATTTCTGACATTATTTTTTCCAATTCCGTTACTTTATTTTTTAGATATTCTGGGGTGTCCAACACAGAAAGTTGTGATGGATTATTTTTCCTTCTCGGGGATCTATTTCTGTCTAACGATTTTTTTTCTTCATTCCTAGCTCTGCTGGCCACAGTACTATATTTAACCCTTGTCCTACGCCTATTTATCTCCTCATCCCTGTTTCTCACTTCACTTACTTCTCCACCCAGGACCGGAAATTCGGTGTCCTCTACTGCTAATGCTTCAAATTTGTTGTTTCTATCTGGATATAGTGCCTTAATCACCTCCTGTCTCGACAGCTTCTTCACCGCCTTCACATAGTTTATATGGTCCTCCTTCGCCCAGACCCCGCACTTGCTCTTTTCCATGGACGTATGGTCATTATTTCCACAAAGGATACAATTTTTTTGGCAATTTTTTGAGTCGCAGTCATTGCTTCCACATAGGATGCATCTTTTTTTTGCCTTACATGAGAATTGTGTATGGCCCAGTCTCCCACAGTTGGAGCACTGCCTAAGTGGTGGAATATAGTAGTCGACTTGTAGTCTTGTATATTCAAATATAATCGATTTAGGGATTTCTTTACCAAGAAACCCGACTTTAACTGTTGTGGTGGGATCTATTTTTCCATTTTCCTGGTTTTTTCGCGTGAAGCGCATTACCGATTTTATTGGAATATTTGTTTTTGAATTATTTTTTATTTCGTTTTCGGTGTATTCTACCGGGATACCTCTTATCACACCATAGGACTCAAGCGCCGTACGTGGTATGAAGGGTCTCAGGCCCTTTGCCTTCACTTTTTCGTTTAATAGAAAATTGTTTGCTGCCGCAGCGTTTAGAAAAGTGATTTTATAAAGTGTTCTGCCAATGGCTAGAATAAGGTCAATGTCTTTTATTTTTAAGAATTTAATTTGTTTAAAGAGAGTAAGGCCATTTGTTATTTTTTCATTTTTTAATTCCTCACATTGGGAAGAGTCAACCAGTACAAAAAAGGGACCGCTAAAATTGGCGGGATACATAACCGTGCTTTCTAGGTTATTTGTTTGAACCACATCACCCGCTTTGCGGTTGGTAATGGTTCCGCTATCTACTGTATTTGTATCTGTAACCTGCATACTCTCGCAATTTTTTCCCCTTACGGTATTCGATTCGTTAAAGCTATCAGACTCATCATCCACACCCATTTTTGGCGCAATTTGATCAGGCCTAACCTCACTTTTTAGATTTTTGGCGCATTTTGTTTTCATATTTTTACTTCCTAATAGGGTTACTATCCTGGCTTCACTTTCCTTCTTAAGTTTCTTGCCTTTAGCAAGAGTAACATTAGAGAGTATGTCGAAACCAACGTCCTCCACCGACGACGTCCTCGATAGCGATATCGACGACGCCATGTCGGCTTTGGCTTTCTTTGCTGCCGTTGGCGGCAGTATAAAAATTTATTTTTTCACCAAATCACAAGGTTAAAACAAATTTACACTTCAACAAAAATAAGTACTCACGGTTTTAGGTTTAATTTCCAATGATGTGGCCGGTAGTTAATCCAACAATCCAGAAAAAATAGAATAAGTAACGCCCCAAAAAGAAGCTTAGAAAAAGGGCTGGTTTTCTGTACACGTTTGTGTGTATCAGAAAAAGAAAAAGTGTATACGCAGATTGCGTGCCAGCGACACACACACACTCTGTATTCACAAACTATATATTACACTTGTTTGTAATAAGACAGAAACACGTCCACACTCGCTCAAAGTCACCGCTGAAATTGATTTTTTTTTTTTTTTTTTTTTTTTTTTTTTTTTATAGCTTCAAACACATCTTTAGTCACACTGAAATTCCTAGTAGTAAATTTTGCGCTACATTAACTCAAAGAGTTAAGTTTTCTTTAATACTCCAACTTTCTTCAAACACACTTACTTGCAAATCCAAACCCGTCACGCCTGCAAAGGCCAGACCCTGAGGAATCACAGTCAAACCGATTGTTATGCCGGCCACCAAATCACCTACAAAATCATTTCGGTCATACTTAGGTAGCCACTCCAAAATTGGCAATCGTTTGTAGAGCGTCTTTTTGCGAAAGATATTTGATGCAGAACTCTTCACCCAATCGCCGATGGGCGCACAGCAGGCTCGCGGTTTTTTCGTATCCTCCTCTTCGACAATGCAATCACTGGAGCCAGTGTACAGTCCGTTTGGCGGTATATCCAAGGACACTTCGAAACCGTAGTTGTCTACACCATGTGAGCTAGGCGTGCTCTCCTTTACGGTTTCTTTCAACATTGCAATGTTTTATTTAAATTATCTTTTCTATTCCTACTAACTGGGTAAGGGTTTTCTGTGAACAACTCATCAACTATGTAAATAAATACCGTGAATATCTCCATGCACGTTTTGCGGTTGCTTTGAGTGAATTATAATTATTTTACACTTTTAATGGTTGATCGTTAAATGGAAATATGGCTTTCAGCTAACACAATTCACTATACTCGTATATAATATGCGTGTTTCCATTTGGGTTTCACTAGCTCATTTGGTGTAGAAATATTTTTTTTTAAATCGCGCTTTGCGAGACGATTTCAAACCGTACGTGTCGCCGTCAAATTCTCGAATGCTGTAGGTAGTTTTCAAAGACTACGTAAGTAGTATAAAAATTGGTGACTGAAAATATTTCTGTAGATGACATACGTATGTATGTATGCATGTATGTTTGTACTTGTGTGTTGCTAATTTTTTTGCATATATCGTAGACGTGTTTGAATAACCTATGTCTGTCGTATGATAATGGCTAATTGAATTTGCGATATCTGCCCAATTTTTCTTTTATATGTGTCTTCATTCTTTGTGTTGCTTTCGGAGATTGACCAAGGTGTATGATATTATTTCTCTGAGGTATGTAGTTTACTGATTGCAATGAACTTCAATGCATACATATATAGTATGTGTGTGCAAACATTTAGAGTTATAGAAAGTATTTATCTCATTCATTTGCACCGCCCAACCCATAAAGAACTGACTCGGTGTTGAATTAATTTTTGATATTTAAACCAAATATTTAAATGAGCTTGATTATCGTGTATCAAAATTGAATAAATGTATCACGAAAAAAGTACACAGTCTACATTTAAATAATAATAGTATTATTATCATATCCGTGTTGCGCCAAAAAATTGAATACTCTCAATATAAACCCGATATGATTCATGTGTTAAGTTAAATGAGGAGAGTTATAAAATTTCACATTCTCTATTGTTAAACCTTGGTGTGTTTGAAGGTTTGAACAACCGCTTGAAAGATGTTTGATGTAAAATGTTTAGATTTTCTTACCGCCATATTAAGGTTTGATCAATCCGCGCGTACGTTGTATGGCGATATTGCTTTATCTGTAACAAAATTTTTATAGAGTGCGGGCGTCGCACAAAGGCTAAATGGAAGACGAACAGTCATTTTTAATAAAATTCGTTCATATTAATAATCATTACTAAATATATGTGAAGTCTAAAGATTATAATAATTAAAAGTAGGGACTACCATTTTTTGGTATAAAAATTATAAGAAAAGTATGCAGACGTGATGAAGCTATTGGCCTTAGCCAAAAAGCTCAAAGTCAAAGCGGTATGGTGTTGTGTTGGTTGTGGGATCGCATCACTCAGTATTGCGCCTTTTTGCTTTTTAAAATCGTGTTCAGGCGCATATTGTAGTTCTTTTAAAAGTGTTATTTACCCTAGTTTTGCCTGGCTTCTTTGAAGCTTTTTTCTCCAAATTATCATTTTGCTTTTTGCGTACTTTTTTCTTCATTTAGTGGGAAGCTATTCCTAAGAAGTCAAGGCTTGTGTAGAATCTCACTTGAAGTTTATTCTCTATGACTTACTATACTTACTTACATAGGTTAGATGAGACAAAGGCCTCTACGACTGCATACTTGAACATCGACATAAGAAATGATGACTTCTTCTCACATCATTTTTAACGTGGCAACTTCTACTATACAATATTGTGCCTTTCGCGAGCCGCTAATCCAAAACTGGAAGATGGATCCGTGTATAGAAGTTCACGCAAGTGGGGAATGTCTCTGATTGTCACTCACCAGGGAGTGGCCGGCACGAATCATCTGCATGTGGTACAAGCAGCTCACAACTTCCGACTGAGTTCACCCATGTGTCCTATAGGTAGTTGCCGATTCGGGTTAAAAGCCCTGAAGGATCTGCAGCGTCTGTTCACCAGTAGGTATGGCTGCGAGCGGACTTGGAGCAAGCAAGCGGTTCGCTATATAAACGCCCCAGTATCTGGTTGTGCGCTTGGCTCGGGATACCTCGGATGAGAAAACAAAAAACTCTGGTAACTTTTACACCTCTGTCGTATTCCGTGCATATTTGTGCTGGCTTTGTAGGGAATAAATTAAGGTCACGTTTGAAGGATAACACTCTCAATGCTTTAATTTTTTTTTAAATCCCACTTCAATAAAAACATTTGTAGTTTATTTATAACCTCACAAAGGAATTCACGAATATTTTTAAATACTACAAACTCTATAATTCGTTTAATTTCGGACAATGAATGTTAAGTTTAGTGTCAGACTCTTTAAAATATTTTTTACATAAATTCATTCAGTTCTAAAAATTCAAACAGTAAATAATTAAATGTATATAGGCAAAAGCTGCTGTACCAAATACTTATATGTACATTTGTACTTGTGATAAAGTTGCTTTAGTTTAAATACCGAAGATTTAAGTTTGTAAAATTGTATATTTGTTTGTCTTGTTTGAAGTAACATAAATTTATTGTCTTAATAAATAAGTACAGTATGAATTCCTGAAAATAATATTTCTTTGTTATAATATTTTGAATTAAAATACTATAACTAGCTGAGTAAATACCTTTTTCCAAAGTCAAAAATCTCTTAATTTCGGAACAGTCCCGATATCACGCGATTACAAAATGCGATCCCGAATGTATGGGCATCAGTAAAATCCCGAAAATTGATATCTCAAGTGCACACCAATTACCAATAAATTGTATTACTTTCATATTTGGGGGTAATAAAGTGAAATAGCGATAGACATTCATTTTCGTTCGGAATAAAAAGAAAGTTAAGAATGCCTTTTCAAACGTATTTGGCTATTGTGATAAAAAAATAATGAAAAGTATTAATAATACAAATTCAATCTTACAGTAAAAGTGGCAAAAAAAATATGCAATATTTGCAATTATTGACAGCGTGACCATTGGGCCCATCATAATTGCGGTTACTATTCAGTGATGAAATACTGGTAAAAAAATTTCCCATAGCGTCCTGAATAAACCCGTGAAAATATATTCTCCCAAAAATCTTGTTAACTTCTTATTCGGTCACATATTTGGCTACATCTTCTAAAATGGCCGAAGTTGTATTTGTTGTATTTAGTATTGGACAGCCGGCATAGAATAAACTTATGCAACTGGTATTTAAGCATATAAATTTGTTTTTTTTTTAAATGACGTCAAACTGTTCAATCATTTTAATCATTGAGTGTTGACTGTATAAACAAATTCATTATCTAAGCTCTAATTTAACATAGATTATAGATATAGCAAATGAATAGGATTTTTAGTTGGATTTGTCAATATAAACATTGGTAAATGTCACGATTTCCTTCAACCATGATAAAAACTGTAAAGTAAATTTTTTTGAGCATTGCAAATGCTAAATCAAAGTAAATGCAACAAGTAAAGAATTTGAGATTTTTGTATACTTATTTAGCGCATGATATTTTGTAAACGCATCGACCTAAGGATGGAACGCGCGGTAGGGGTTTGTTCCATTTCAATCGTTTATAAAGGCTAGAGTGAAAGAAGCTACCGCATATGTATGTACGTAAACAAGTTTAATAGAGTTCGAGGAAAAGGTTAGGTTGCTAAAAATGTTAAAATAATATCGAATTTTTTGAATTTTACGAAATTGTTTCGGAGATATAACGATTTAGGCTATTATTTCAGTAACAGCAAATTTCACACGCGCGAACTGAAGGAATTTTAGCTCGAGTCGCGCGAGTTGGGTGGTTTTAGTGACAGCAAATCTTATTCGCGTGTTAATTAAAAATTGGAAATTTTCCTTCATTCAAATGAAATGACTTAGACTAGCTTAGAAAAAAGATTGCGGGTAAAAGTAGTTTTATTGTTGTGCAAAATATTCTCAAGCCTGATCTGTACTCGTACACTAGCTTACGCAGTTAATGCTGTGATGAATTGCTCCTCATTTTAAATTACTATTCCTTAATTGGCGCAATAGACCCGACAAAAAAAATTATTTTGCTTCACTAGAATGAAATATTTAACATTTCTATAAAGTATTGGGAATAGGCAAGTAAAACAGGCGACCAGTCACAGTGCTTCGAGTGCGAAACTTTGTAGGGCTAGGTTCACTTTTAAAAACCCGCACAGTAGACTGCTGATTAGTTTTTTCGCCACCTGTGTAAAGGTAACACACTGAGTTCCGGCAGTTAACGCACCGCAATCGAATTTCTTCCGCAATTTTTTATGATCCACATAACGACCCTCCATTCTAATTTATTGCTGCTATAGAAGCTGCTCTACCGCTTCCAAGATAGCTGAGACCTCAGCCTGGAAAGCACTGCAGAATTCGTATAATAATAGTAAGAATTACAACAAACACAAAATTTTGGCAGTAAGTTCGCGAATCAGCTGCTTGGTCAGCATCACCTTTTATGAATTTGCTTTGTTTGAAGCTTCGAAGTGATTATTAACAATTTCCAATTTTACGATGCAAACGTCAGATTGACTCAAATAACATTAGTGTTACCAGACTAAAGACTTATGTAGTACCCCTCGTAAATGCTTGCAATAATCCCTTTTCAAGCGATTGAACGGCATGTACGGCAAGGTACACCAATAAGAGATTTGTGGTTTTAAATAATCATACAACCGCTTAATATATTCTTAGTGTTATACACTGAAAACGAAATGAATTTAAGAAAAAGTTTAATTATCTTAAATATAGAAATATCACGGTGTTTGTGTGAAGATTTGGAAGGTATGAGAATAGGTCGCTTATTATATTTTATGCTTAGCAGAGAGTTACCGCCTGTTTGAAAGGTCAAATTGAATTAAAATGAATGTAAGTTATATGAAATATTAAAATATGGGTGTCAAACAGTTCGTCGCGGTGAAGAGAAGGTTCATACATACATAGATATATTTTTGAGATGATATCTACCTGTTTGAAATGACAAAATTTTATTGAATTCAACACAAGTATAGAAAATATTAAAATATAATTATCAAACGATTATTTTAGCAGAGAACAAGGTTTAGAGTTAGCTATATTTCGAAGAAGGCTGCCACCTATTTGAAATAACAAAATTTGTTTAATTTATATAGAATATTAAAATATGATTATCAGACTACTTGTCTCGGTGAGGACAAGGTTCATACCAACAAATTGTTTGAGAGAGTTGCTACCGGTTATATATGACAGAAATTGAAAAGCATTTTTGCTTACATATGCGAAGGGTAATTAATAAAAAAAAATATAGGCAGCATAACATCTGGCGAATTTGTCTAGTTTTTATATAATTTTTTCCTCAAATTGCGATATTTTCTAACGTTTGAGTAAAGGTTTGTTCAAAATGAATAAAAACCTGGATAAAATTAAATATGTTTTCTACAAACGAATTAAATATTTCTTAAGTTCCACTTTATTCCCATTTTCTCTCTTCAATGCAGATAATTATTGCTAATTCTCTTAGCTAACTAAGTGCATATCTGTGTAACCCTTTCGGATTTCCATTTCTATTTAAATATCCGTGACTCTGCTATGGAATTTTCACCACCTACATCTCTTGACATTGGGAGGACACGGAAGGGATTATCGTTCTGCTAATTATTATTTTTCTGTGTTTGCAGCCCCTTGCTCCAGGTTTCGTTTAAGTTCGCTTTTTATGTTAAGCTAAAAAAAAGTAATCATCAGCGAAATATTTATCTAGTCAAATAGATATCGATAAATTTGTAATTTAAAATTGAGGCACAAACTTACCGTGTTTATCTTCGTTTTTAATTCCTCAGATAAACACGAAGGAGTTAGATTAACGCAGAACTAAAGCAATCGCTAGTTTTGCACTATCTATATCATCGTATATAGCTCTAGTGCACTGCTGGGTACTGGCAGAATTTATTATGACGTAGTATTTGCTTATTACAAGATTCGAAGCAAAGTTTACTCGCAGCTGCGACCGCGATCGCGAGAAACGAGAAGCACGCTTACAGCGCCTTATATACATAAATCCATACATTGTATACACAAACTTACATACCGCTAATACATAGGTACAAGTTTTGTTAGCAAAATTCTTGGGAAAGTCGGTAGTTTTGAATGTGTAGAGCACGTATTACATATGTAGATGTGTGGTTGTCCGACTTGACTCGGTTAGGGTGGGCTTAGACGACGAACATGCTGGCGAACAAATCATCGACTCACGAAAATGTTCGATTTTAGAAGATTGTTCGCGCACAATTTATCATTTCAGTTTGAAAGAATTTAAAGCGATTCATATAAAAAATAAAATAAAAAGGGCTAAAGCTGAGGAATATGTAATAGAACAGTGGGCCCGTTTTATTGCACCCGAGTTGCAAAAGAACGCTCCAACTCGAATAAAATTTCTTTTAATTGCCACCCTATTGGGATCTTTCATGAAAATACGCTTGGTTTAGTGCTATTTAAGAACGGAAATTAGCTGTGGTGCCAATTTTTTTGTTGATTTAGTTGTATATTTAAAAATACTATGCAAATAAGAACCAATTAGGTCTTAAACTGAAATTTCCCATGTATTTTCCATATTGAGGAAATATAAAAAAAAAAAAGAACAGAGAGGGAATAAAATAATTGCTGCCAAATATTTGATTAAAAATTCCGCGAGAGGCGAGCGGGCGTTATTTTTCGAAATGGGTTTTATTGTACAAATTTCTCACTTTTAATACGAATTTTCCAAAAATTATAAGTAAGCAGTTTTATAACCCACTGAATTTTAGTATAATAAAGGTTAAGTCTGATGGAACTAAACATTATTGCTTTTTTTCATGTGAACGCCTTCGCTGCACACCAATACTGTAATAACTAGGTTAATTTATTAGCTGATTTGAATTAATTTCTTTAAATGTTAATCATTGAAACCATTTTCATGATGAAGTCTTCGAAATATTTATTTTACCTTAATAATTGAGTTCAATTTCCTTTTTCAGCTGGTGGCATCCCTTTTCAAAAATATTTTGTAATTAATTTTCATTAGTTTTAAGCCAATTCCTGTTGTAATATTCAATTCAACTCATTAACTAATTAACTAATACATTTATTTTTTTGGAATGCTCCATTTATATTGACGATATAAACCGGCCGTAATAGCCGAGTATGCATGCGACTCTTCATTCCGGGTTCGATTGGGGCAAGTAACATCAAAAACTATAGAAAAGCTTTTTTTTTAATAGCAGTCGCCGTTCAGAGTTGACATAATTTTGACCTACGACATCTGATCATCATTTGATATGTACAATTCTCTGCTGGGCAATTTTGTTATTTAGCAATTAATGGAAAACCCCAATCTGTAAAAGTTATAGCCGCTATTTTGCAGAGACGACCCTATATCCGCATTTACCCGGCATTTACGCGAATTCAAGGCAAACCCGCTATCAGTTTTTTCAATAATTTCCAAATAAAATGCTGCCCTTAGCTCAAAAATTTTTGCTGATATTAATACACGTTTGTTTTCCGTTTTAAATTATTGTTAAATTTGTTTCATCAGAATATATTTCATTCAATAACAAAAACCATACAAATAACACTCTTAAACTTTGTACAAACGTTCGAAAATTGTAGAGAAATTTAATGTCAGCAAAAAAAAAGATCAAGAACTATGGAGAATTTGTGGAAACTTTACACTTTCACTTTGTTATACTAGAAAGAGCTTTAAGACTGGATACGCGAGAAACTTATTAAAATTTTAATTTTTTTAATTTTTCATTTAATTTTAATAATTTTGATTTCGCAAAATTTTAAAGTTTTATTTTTATTTATTACTTTGTTACAATAGCACTGGACCATTTTCACGGCGTTTTCATTGCTCTAATGCTCCTTAAATGTTCAAAGTGCCCACTTCCTTGTACAAAGTATTATAATGATAGAATAACACCTAAACTAATTTTCGAAAATCTCCAAAAGTCAGTTTAAGTACATATTAGCCTCGTTTTGAGCTTGCTTCAAATATATTTTGTTGTGATGCATTGACCTCAAGCGAAGTTTAATTAATAACCAAAATTTATTTCATATTTTATAATTATTATTGCTGTTATTTATTCATAAATTCAAACGACTATTATTTACATTAATTTATGTATGTATTTATATGTTTGAATGACAGACTTAGGAGTTGTATATAAAACTATACAAATTAATAATTATGTATCTACTTATTTTTATAGTTTTCTATGGACGACAAAAATTGAAGTTATTTTCTTACATATATATATTTACCTATATATTAAATTAGTAAAATTTTGTATTTAGCTAAGTTTTTTACATCAGATTTCTTCTTTTCTTCCAATCGATAGCTTTCATATCAAGTAATGGAATTGAAAACCATACTTAATTAAAAAAGTTTGTTTTATTACAAAAGCAATTTACTTATCCTAATCGTTCGAGAATAGAAACCTTTTGAATGCATATAAATAGTTAGAAAATATATTTTGCGTAATAACAGTTTTAAACCACTTCTCTGAAAAGTCCTTCTTTCCCCATACGCTTCGCATAATAAATGCCTTTGTCAAGTTCGTGCTTACTGTTTATTTCGATTTATGACATTGTAGTATGACTTTTAAATTTTCTATAAAGTTATTAATAAACAATATCATTTATCTACAACATGCTTGTGAACGATTTTCCGTTTTTCTTTAAGTTAAGTAAATATTTTTTGTATAAATACACTAGGGGTACATATATGAGTTATTAAGTTGGAGGGCTTAAAGCTTATTCAATTATGTATATCTAAAGAAATACATAAAAATATATACATATTATACATTAACTGAAGGTCTACTAGTAGTAATTTCCATACCCATACATAAAAATATTAAATATTGTATGAAAATATCAAAATATTTTTATTTGGAAGCAATTTTATACATAATTACTACCGAACGGCGATATAGCTATTAAATCGTAATTTTATATGAATTATTATTAAATATCCATACAAATTTGCACGCAAAAATTTAGAGGTATGAAAATTTCGCTATTACTTGATATCACAAAAACCATTTGAAGTCCCATTCGGGCTCCCCGCCATCATCTCACACACAATCACACATTCACTCATACGATTTGTGCATTGAGTTTCTATTTCATGGAGCATTAATTATTTTTCATTTCACTGGTTTGCTTCAATTTCTTTGCCTGATAACTCCAATTCCAAATGCTCGGTGTCGTAGATAACAAACAATCCCTTGTTGAGACCCTCAAATACTTGCTCAACACGACGTTGTAGATTATAGAAATATAGTTTCTGGTTGCGTCCCTCAAAATCACTAATTAGCAATGACACCACTTTGGCCGCTGTGAAGTCCGCCCCATAGATGTAGGTGCAGTCAATGACGACGGGCAGTGTCGATATGCGACCCTGCTTGTTTATCACATTGCGCACAAACTCGACCGATGGGAAGATCAGGCAGCGATCGGGAGTGAGCATAAGATATTTCACGCCATTCGAGGTCTACAATGAGAAAATGGATAAATGTGTTAATTTCAAAATTAAAAATAAGAAAAAAAGTTTTCTTAAATTCACTTACAGTGGCAGTTTCGATTTGTAATTTCGGACGCGCTGCGCTGTACAAGATGAACACGATATTGATGCCAATGCCGACGAGTATGCCGATCTGCAGCGGCAGTAAAAGGCAAGCCACAAAGGCGCTCATACCAGGAATGAGATCGGTTTCTGTGAGACGAAAATATATGTAAAGTTTAAGGTAAGCAAATTGTGTTTTACTTAGCTCGGTGCCAATATTCGACTATCTAACTAACAAGGTGCGATAAATTGAAGGAAACTTTGTGGGCGGGGATAAATTATTTTGCGAAACGATAACGTCGGGTGAGCAAAGAGCAAAAACCTTAAAAGGTTTAACCCATGGAGGTCTCCATTTTTTTGGTGGTTAAATTACGAGTTAATATTTGTGACAAGGTTGTTTCAAAAAATTTAAAATATCGTTTAAAATATCAAAGCGATCTGAATATAATGTCTAGAGATATGAAATAAAATTTTCGTAGCACTTTTTTCTTGAAACATCTTAACCCATTATTGCCCTTATAAGCCTCTATTTGACAAGTACCAAAAATGTCAGGTTAAGAAAGGAGTGGGTTATTTGGGTCGAAAATGTCCGGTTCAAAAGGGAGCTGGAGGGTTAAGAGGTTCAACAAATACATTCTTTGGAAAATTTCACTACTAATAAAAATCCCAAATAAAAATTAAAAATCGAATATTTATGTAATGCTATAATTTTGTTGGTGCATCAGTTACATTTGTATATACATAGTTCACTTTTCACACCTGTAAATATCTATCACAAATATGAAAACTTAATTCAACTATCTACATTTTTATCCACGAAAGTGAGTTTTTTTTTAAAAGGGGTTTAGTAGGGGTCGGAAAGTTAATCAAAAAAGGAGAAACAAGGAAACAATTTTGAATGAAAACAACTAAGTAACCGAATATGTGCGGTTAGTCAGCTATAAATATTAGTGGAAAAACTCGAAATTGAACGGTTAGTCGATTAATTGTAATCGATTATTTTTTGAAGCACCTTTTGATCTGTGATTAACCGATTGCCCGATCCATCAAAATAAACAGTGGGATAATTTTATAGCAACTTAAGAACGGGCCGGAAATTTTCGGAAATTTAATAAAACACTCAATGAATTTTCAAAAGTTAGGTAGATTTGTTTTTCATATCCAGGTCTAAATTGTTTTAAAAAAAGTGGAAAAAATACTCAAGGCGTTTAGATGGCAGCTAATAGATTGAAATGTTTTTGCTCGGATAAACTTTTTAACCGTTTTTGCCACTTGTTTTGAAACAACTTTGCCGATTCATGAAAATTTTAGTAGGTAATAAAAAAAATTCAAACTAACTTTTAAGAACTTGGCTGAGGTTTTACTCTTGGATAAGTGTACTTTCATAAAACCCCTACTAAAACCCAGCCTATTTATATCAAAACTGCCGTGTAACTCTTGCTACTCACTTTTACTTCTCCACATGGGTTTGATCACGCGGTATTGCACCATGAAAATCACAGCAGACAAAATGATGGCAGCCAATGCAGCTTTTGGAATGTAATAGAAAGCGGGTGTAAGCCAGAGCAGGGCAAATATCACTATGATACCGGTGTAGAGATTCGACAGTTGCGTTCTAACGCCACTGGCATTCAAAACAGCACCGCGCGCTATTGGTCCATTGCCACGGAATCCTTGCGCAAAGGAATTACCAATATTGCAGAGTCCAATGGCGATAAGTTCTTGATTCGCATCGACCGGCTTGCCTTTGGCTGTTAGAAATAAATTTATTTATTAGAATATCATTCTACTTCTTAGCACACACTTTCTTAACTCACCAAATGCCTGCACCAGGGCAGTGTTCTCCAACAACGAAATCAGCGGCACCACTATCAGTCCAGCACCCAAACTGCTAACCATATCGCCAAAACTTTCTTGTGTCTCAATAATTTCACCACTACTTGTATTGGTGATGGTGTTAATGGAGAATGGCGGCATTTTGAATTCAGGCAATCCTTTAGGCACATAACCGACCATTTTGAAGATGTCAATGTCCGAACTACGCAACCAATAACCCAATATGGTAACCAATACCACAAGCACAGCATTGCGTGATGTACCGATCAACCAGATGGTCTTCTCAGCTACGTTTTGCCAACATTTTTTGCCTTCTTTAGGACCAATTTTAACCGTAGTCATAGCGCGCATGCCCAACAATAGGAAAACAGAGCCAACGCCCAACGCTGCATCATTCCAACTTATATTTTGAATATCATTAATAATTGAGATCCACATATCGACAAAGGTATCACCGGCTGTGCTGACAACCAATATATCCTTGAGCTGTGAGGTGAAAATGATGAGAGCCACAGCGCTAGTGAAACCCGAACTAACCGGACCCGATACAAAGTCTATGAGAAAACCAAGCTGTAGTAGACCCATTAACACTTCAATGATGCCGGTGAGAAATGTGAGTAATATTGTTTTTTCCAAGCTACCGCGGGCAGTTTGGAAGACAAGTAGTGCGGCAATGGCAGTGGGACCAACCGGTACATCTTTGCTAGAGCCAAATAGGACATAAATGAAACAGCCGAAGAAGCAGCCATAGAGACCATACTGTAAGTGGAGAAAGAATATCAAGAAAAAAATTTGATTAATATATGAAATTTATTTGGTTAGCGGGTTAACTAGTTAAACGGTTTACTATTGCGAATTGAACTGAGAATAGGAATTAAAGAATAGGTTTTCTGAAGCTTACTCTGTTGTTTTGTAATATTTGTTTTGGCAAACAGATAAACGGAATGGCTTGAATACCCCAGATTTATTTAAATATTATACTAATAAATAAAACAGTTTTATTTTAAAGCCGTAACTTTTTTAAATCTTGAATATAAAGTATTAAATTGTTTAAAATTCCAGCATAATTAAATCTTTTAAACAGGGACGAAAATAAACGTTATTTGGGAAGATTTCGTTCAAAACAAAACTTAAATATATGAACCTATCTAATTCTTTTGACACATACTAAACATTTCTAATCTTGTTTTAGTATAGAAGATATATTTTTTGAATTATTACATCAATTTTTTCAATCATGTCAATAACAACAAATATAAATTTAATTTAATTTAAAGGTTCCTTACGATTGAAAAATTTTAAATTGAAGAATAACAATTATTTTTTTATCAAAAGAATAAAAACCACAAAATATCGATCAAAAATCATACGATATCAATCCAACTTTATCAGAAAAAAATTAAAATCTAAAATCAAAATGCAAAGTCAAAAAAATAAAAACTAACGATCAAACTTTGTCCTAAAAATAAGCATACAAAAAAAACAAAATCGTTTATTTAAAAAAATTTAGAAAATATCGATTAAACTTCGTCGACAAAATTAAAATGCGAAGCAGAACAAATAAGAATCATAAAATATCAATCCAACTTTGTCAAAAAAATTAAGGTCAAAAATTAAAATGCAAAGCCGAAAAAATAAGAATTAACGATCCAACTTCGTCGTAAATATAAAAATCAGTTTTGTGAAAAAAAATTAAATGTAAAATTACCACTCGAACTTTTCGTAAAAAGTAATATCCAAAAATCAAGTTCGTTTGTTTGAAGAAATTTCAGTTCAAATATAACGATTAACATTAGCATTTTTAGCATAAATAAGGCTGCGTAGTTGTTGTTGTACTTAAGCTCAAAAATTATTGTTGATGTAAATTTAAAAAAATTACTTTCTAAAAAGATGGCAACCTCCACCTAAAATATTTCTGAAATTAAGCTTTCTTTAACCTTATAGTTTGATAGACTATTACAAAATTTAATTTAACTTTTTGCTTTCATTCAATTTATTTTTAAACCATCATCTGTTTAAAATTTTAAATTCAATTAAATTATAAATATATAATCAGGTGGCAACTCTCTTTAAAAAATATCCTGTATTTTTATCATGATCATAAGAAATTTTTCCAAATCCGTTTAGCCAAAATATATTTAATAAAATGGTGTTTAAAACTATTTGATGCGATGTTTTTTATATTTCCTAAATTTTGTGCAAAGTTTAAAACTTTTATTTATATAAGTTTTGTTGTAATATAAATAAACTATATTTTTATAAAAAAACATATTTTTATAAATAAATGATTTAACGCGAAAAACGTTGTGAATATTATAAAAAAAAATACTTTTTGCCGGTCAAGAAAAACATCACTTTTATGCTCACTTTTTTACTTAGAATTATGAACGTTCGTTTCTAGTAAAATGAATTCGCACGTTAAATGCTACAATGTATTTTATGAATACATTCGATATATATGTATGTGCACACATATATGTATATGTATTTGTATGTATGTATGTATATTCGCGTATGCGATTATGAGAAGTGAACAATAAAATTACAGGTGTTTTACACAAATTATTAGATCGAATTGGAAAAGATAACCATTAGTCATTACATGCATTCATTTCAAATTCTTCCGGCCGGCAGATCTGAGACATAACAAATTTTTAATTGCATTAAAACGATACAACTTTTTGTGTATACAAATACAATATTATTGAATATATTACAAAATATAGTATAAACAAAAAAATCAAATAGAAATTTGCATTTCATGAATGACGGACGGATTCTGTTTAACTTTAAAACTCACTCCAAATATGTTTTTTTTTTAATTTATTCAATTAAATCGATATGTATTAAGCCAAATTAAATATTTAACTTTAGCAAAAAAAAAAATAAATGGCTATGTATGTGCTTATTTATGTATAAAAAAATGTGCGCAAGATTACGTGGGAAGAAACCTTTATAGATTTGAAGTAAAAGTAAATTCGGAGCGAATTACGCGATGTAAACAATGGAAAGGGAAAAGTGACTTTAATTCCATTTTGGTTGACCAAAATTCAATATACTCGTATTAAAGTAAACGTTTTTCAGACAGTTTGTGATTATCTGGATTACAGGAAAAATAATTTCGTGGAATACAATTACTCGTCATGAAATCCCAACGTTTATTCTTAGTTACTGAAACAGCGGGATTTTGTAATAAGCACTTTAAGGTGTGTGTGTGCTTTTAACGGGTATACTGGTATGCACATAAAAAAGTATTTCATACGCCATGTTATTTTAATAAAAACTGGAAACTACAGACAAAGTTAAAAACAAAACTGGGGCCCACAGGATTGCTACACTTTTTTCAACTCGGTTTTTAAGTTATGACGTATGAATAATATCAGTAAGACTAAATTATCTTTCGTATATAAATATATAATTATTTATTTACAGTTATGCAGTTTGAAAATTTGTCTGATATTCAACCGCTCAAATTTCTGATGTTTTAAGCAGTTCAGGAGCAATCGGATTTGTATGAATCATGTTAGTTAAAAAGTCAGTGACTTATTTCTATTGCTGAATTCTTGAACTAAAAGTCTTCATTAACTGTTATTTTCGCTTGATAAAATAAAAATCAAAAGTAACTACTCTTATTTATGATTTTTAAAATAAAATTTGAAAACAAATTTTTTTTAGTTTATAAAATTAAAATTAAAAATTATGAAAGTCACAAAAATGCGTTAAAGAGCGATTTGTATAATAAAACTTGTAACTGTTACCGTCCCTGATTCAAAAACATATAAAAAACAAGTATTTATTAGAAGAAAACAACTAAAGAGTCAAAAAATCGAAAATGAACGGCTGACTAGTTGTTTATGGTCGGTTAGTCGATAAAGTCGGAAGAAAACGGTTAGCCGATTACGTGTAGTCGCCTATTTTTTTTTACAACTTTTGTGAATTGATTAACCGGATAGTCTAGAAATCGCATACCATGAGTATGTAGAATACCCTTACCGACATAATTTCCGATCCAATTAAAGGAAAGAGAATCACTTAAAAAGGTAGGTACTTGCTCCATTAAAATTCAGGGACTAAATGAACTTTTTGATACTAAGGACGACTAAGAACATTCGATTTGATATCGATTATTCCAAATTTTGTTATTTCAAAAAGAAGCTAATTTTAAACTTTGTTTCAAGTTTGACTCCCCTGACAATTTGCCGCCCAGAGCAGCTACCCATGTTGCCCATATGGTAAATCCAGCCCTGTTGAAAACGAAGGCACAGAAAAATCTAAGAAAGTTCGGAAATTTAATGGTTTGTTTAAAATTCGTTCTTGGGTGCACAGAGGGATTTTTCACTGTCTCATCTGGCACATTCATTCAATTAATAGTTACAAGGAACTTCAAAATTGCTTGTATTGTTTTTTAAAGGAATTTTATAGATTTGTTATTTATCTATGTTCAGAATTTTGGAAAAAAGACAACAACAGTCAGGAGTGGTAGAAATGATAGCTATTTCGGAGATCACCACATCTCTTCATCAGATTTCTTTCATGACTCCCCCGACATCTGAACCCACAACTTACAGCTTGCTGGGCAAGTGCATAACCAATGGACCACCGTCGGCTTATGAGCGCCACAGCAGCTCATTTACCCCCTTCCTTATATACTGCCCTTGAGGACAAAAATTAGTATTGTCGTTTAATAAAATGAGGCCAAAAAATAATATGTATATGAATGTTTAGATATATATTTTACAATTGCATAAGTTTCAATGGCATAGTTATAATTGAAGTTGGTAAAATTCTGGAGTCAAATGTACTATCAGTCCAGGCACAATGAAATTCCGCTTCTAAAATTTGTTTACATTTGTAAAATGATTTTCACTCTAGTGATAATTTGATTGCCTATTAATATTACATTTTCTGTTAATTTAATTTAAAAAAGATATTATCCCAATAAAATTTAAATATATTAAAAATGTACACAATCTCTTAGATTTTTCATCATTTGAGCAAAGAATAAAGTAACTTTGTGGCTACAGAGCTAACAAGATAAATTACGAATGACAAGTGTGAGCGCACTTTATTACTGCAAAGTAATTTTAACGGAAATCGGTAATTTATTTTGTAATGTAAACATGTTTTTTTTCACTTTAAAACATAAGCAGTTGCATTGGGTTTGCTATGTTCACTGCAGTTAAACGGTCGGTGGAAAATAGCCTATTATATTATTAGAGTTCGTGATTCAATTTGTCACCGTCGAGTTTATAAGTTTAAGCGATTTTTTGAAACTCATTAATAAAATATGTTTTCTATCAATTTTCCCAATATCAATGTTGTTCAGCGATATTTGTGAGTATATCGATTTGGCATGCAATGCGTTATACGAGTACAGCTCCTTAAATATAGAGAATTAATTCCTAAATAGTGACGACGACATCTACACACTTTCGATGAAGAAGGAGTATTGAAAATACTCGACAAAAGTCCCATCTATACTGACTTAATAAATACTCAATAATGAAGTGGGTATCATTGAAAAAAGTACTTGATAGTTACTGCTTACATATAAGAAAATTATAAAGTTACAAATTCCACATATTTACATACATACTTGACAATAATATCTTAAGCCAAAAATATATTCCTATTGGCTTCTACTTAAGTACTTATTGTGCCCAATTTGTTACACAATTTCGTCACAAGTTTGCTGAGTAGTCCCCGATAAAATAATACATTTCTATTTAACTGCCTAAATTTTATATCGACTGTCGATATGTGTGATTATCAGCGAAATGTTTACTAAAGATTTGAAAAGGTGATTTTCGTTTGTTACCACGTTAAATGAAGTACTGTGTTCACAATTCGTCATATTTACCGTAGTAAATTATAATTTGTTGTACTTTATGGCTGATACACAAAATTAGATTCAAATGGATGTGCTCGTGCTTTTTGTTATCGCATTTCAAACCAAAGATTTTTGGAAATTTTATTTGCAATTTATTTACTGACGTATGTTAAACAAAAAAAAAATAATAATAATAAATAATAATAAAGTGAAAGTTGTTGGAAAGGGCAATTAGGCATTTCAAACGTTAATATTACTAATATATGTAATAATAACAGTTTGGCCCTTACGTCATATCGCTTACAAAAATTAGAAGTTTTTGTGTATTTTTGTGTATAAATACACTCGGGGGTTTGTCATTGCCGGCCGAGGGGCGCCGCTGTGTTACAATAAAATTGAGGGCCTACAGTTTTACGCCGTCACATAACGGCAAATGATTTTTGTTTTCTTCATGACAGAAATACACTTGGAGGTTTGCCATTGCCGACCAAGGAGGGCGCTAATAGAAAAAATCTTTTCTATAATTTTTGATGTTACTTGGCCCGGCCCAGATTCGCTGCAATTAAAAGTTTTCGCATGAAGTAATAATGAGGGACGTTTGAAAATATGACTGAACTGTGAATTGTCTTATTATTTTAATATATGTATGTATATATGTATATATAAATTTTCGGTTTGAAACAAGTTTATTTATTAAACTTATGATTTAAATTTTCAAATAAACTTTGTAAAAAGGTGATAATTGGGAAGTTATATATTTTACAAATAGTTGCTTGTAAATTTAATGCATCACAGAGTAAAAGTGTTAGCATGGAAAGTTCAATATATAAATGTATATATTTGTAAATGTATCCATACCACTTTCACAACATTTTTTTTTTTGTTGTTTCAAGTGTTTTAATTTAAATTCCATAAGTATTTTTATAGCTATTCGCAATTGGCGAGCACAATATTGCCTCACGGCAGCTTCTGTGTTGAAGGGTTTTGAATTTAAAAAATAAATATGTGAATTCGAGTAACATCGTTTTTACTTTTGTGCGTGTGCAAATCTTCAATCGAGTCCTGACTATCCTTCGATCTCAGGCTGCACTGGAAGGTCTATTTTTTGTGGAGCATTTTTTTGCTGTATGTATGTAAAGGGACCCCAAATTTGATATTTTAAAATATCATGCTCCCAGCGCCATCTAGCGATACATTTTTCTTTGTACGTAATTAATAAATTACGAGGGTTGCCATTTACATTTCTTGGAGCCTTGCGGCTTTGGCAAGCGCCATGTAACGTTTCCATTGAAAAGTTTGGCATATTTTATCATAAACACACTCAGAACATTTTTATGTGTGAACTATATTAGTGGCATTTACAATATCTTTAAAAAAAAAACAGCTTTGCCGTACGATTATTTTTAACGATTTTGATTTCAAAAATTGTATCCCCAATATTTATAGTTATTCTACTCCAGAGAAAACTATATGATTTTGACTATCATTCGCTTTTATTCTTTCCTCATATACGTATCTATTTTACTTCTAAAACAAAAATTGAAAGTTAATGTTGGGTAGCTTCAAACAACCCGGATGATAGTTCAACCCTTGGTTGATCAACTATTTTAAATTATAGCCAAATATTTGTTCAGAAAGTGGCACCTATAGGGTGAAGCTAAACTTCTGCGACTATTTGTGACATAAATTGTGAGGTCCCGCAAACAAAAATAATACCGATCGAAACTTTTATCATTTCGCACAAGTGCACTGACTATAGGTACCTAGCAATTTTTTAACAACCACACTACCGCCATTTCATTAAACTCACCTGTAGATCAAGTCCCGTTATGCCCGCATAAGCCAAACCTTGAGGTATCACAGTTAAACCGACGGTTATACCAGCTACTAAATCACCAACAAAATCAACTCGATTATATTTAGGCAACCACTCTAGTATTGGTAATCGTTTGTAGAGTGTTTTTTTTCGAAAAACATTCGAGGTAGCTTGTTTTATCCAATCACCAGTTGAATCACAACAGGTTCGTGTAATTTTTGGATCATCATCTTGAATTATACAATCACTACTGCCTGTATACAGGCCGCTTGGTGGTATATCTAAGGTAACTTCCAGGCCGTAATTGTCGTGACCTTGTCCACTCGTTGCTACCGCACCCAATCTGTCTGAAGTCATTTTGCGAGTAGGTAGTGTGGATTATATAAAAATATTATGTTTACACTGCAATTGAAAAGAAATAAGTAAAAATTAAAGACTTTAGCTAATAAATAAATATTTTTTTTATCAAACGCGCACGATTTTTACTAACATTTATTTTGAGATATATTTGTTAATTAATTCCAGTGCTCCTTTGGCGGGCATTTATTAAAATGCTACTAGAAATGTGCGAATTCTTTTCATCTATAAGCGGGGTATAGTAAAGACTAGTACATTCTTTAATTTAGTAAGCATTATTATAGCGCAATGAATTTTTGCGAAAAATAACAAAATTGTGAGCCATGGTAAATATCGGTGTATTCAAAATATTTTGGAGGTTGCAAATTATGTGCTTTTAAAGTGAGTGCAATTAATGTTTTTGAAAATAAAATAAAAACCTATTATTTGCCATCATATATACATAGATGGAATGATAACAACCAGGGTAACACAAAAATTAAGTATCATTGTGTCCTGAAAGGTCCTTTATATCCCTGCAGCGCTCCACTCACCCCGATTTACCAGGATGACTTCAGTTTCCTTAATAAGTGCTAGAAGGTCCTTGGTAGGCGAATTCCCCATCCTTTGGTATCGACCATGGATGTGTGGAAGTACCACAATCTATGTTTGGCCAAGACCGAACATGTAGTATTTGTCATCATATGAACAACAGCAAAATATTAATGTGTTCTAAGTATTATGGACTTTTTATCAGATTTAATAATTAAGTGAAAATTTATGCTGGCAATTTACTATCAAGTCGTCTCCACTGAAAATATTTTCTTGCAAGCATGCTTTTGGTTTTAACAATTTCATTCGGGCAAGTAGAGCTATTGAGGGATGTGATGTAGTGATTGATTTAAAAACGTTGAAACTTATAGCGAAGAATATTTTTACAATTTTTGTTAACGATATTCGCATGGCTAACTCATCTTAACGAATATTTTAACGATTTTGCTATTCAGGATCCATATTTTTAAAGATATTCGCTGTCGCCAGACCAGCTTTCGTCGTTAGCTAGTCGATTATCGAAAACGACAACAAAAATGAAGCTGTTAACTCCATCCATGAAAGAAAAATTCGTGATTTTAATTGCCTACAATTTAAAAAACGAAAATTAGACAGCCTTTTAATATTTAGCATACGTATGACTTATCGCGATGTGAGGAGTAGGTAAACTCATACAAAAGTGGATTGATGTTTCCTCCGGGCTGTAGGTAGCTCATGCAATCTTGTATACAATATTGAATTCTAATTTCATTTTGCTAGATTATAGTTGCTTTGAAATGCTGGATGTTTTGTTAAAAAAGCACAGATACATATGTATTATAGTTTGTTTCTTAAAAAAAAAAAATCACAATTAAAATGGTCATGGGAGTTTCGATACGTACTCAGTACTCTATATACAACTATCGACACCAAAATACCCACTATCGAAAATATATCGATATGATGATCAAGCGCATCGTCTCATTCCGATCAATACTTAATGATAGTTTCTTCCTAAACTTTCAAAAATATCTAGAGTTTAGTAGGACTATCGAACATCACCTTTTCCTTCATAAGTTTGCGTGATTAAAACTTTTATTAGATTGTATTTAATTATTATCCTGTAAAAAAATTTTTCACAAAGTAACACAACAGATTTAGCTATCAAAGCTAAATGCACATGTTAACCCTAAATTTTAACTGTTGGTCAAAATTTAGTAAACAATTAAATACTTTCACAGGCATAAACACCGATTTCACTTTTGATACGGGTTAGATAAGTTCTATGGCTAGCTGAATAACTGAAAATTTAAAAATTGTACCCAACTTATTTAAGCCCTTACAAATATAAATGACTTTGTTGAATCAGTTTACTCTGCCAAAATTTCTACAGGTTTGTAGTATGACAACAAATAGGATTTTTTGGATAAATTAGTTATTGATTAAAAAAATTGGTATAATTACACACACTCAATTTTGAAGCCACTTATGTATATTAACAATGTTGCTTATTATTTTAATAAACATTTCGTTCTTTTTGCTCGAAGAATATCACTACAAAAAATATCATAAATGTGGGGAAAATGCTTTAAAAAGTTGTATTTATATTCTTCTAAAAAAGTGACGAGATTGCTAATAGCGACTAGAATTTCGATAGTGCTACCCACAGTTTTCTTTTTAGACTATCATGAATATTGATAGTTTTTCTGAAAACTATCGAAATTATCAATGGTTAGACTATCGATAGTTTGACATCTCTAAGGTACCGCTACCAAGGTACCGCTACACAAAAATCGATCAACTAGGATATTTTTCCACCGATTGGCACCAGCGATGTGGAGAAAAATAATATTGGTCGATCGCCTACTAATCCAACACAAAAGCCCACTTGGACACTGGCTCACGAAAACAGATGTGTAAACTTCCACGATGGAAATTGGAGAATTAAAACCTTGTTTAACTTCGAAAAAAAAAAATGTTTTTAACATTTCTGTTTTCATAAATATTTTTTGCACACAACTACCCTAGACCGCACTTTTATTACATAATTTCACGCAATCAACATTTTACCACCGTAGATTTTTTGCTTTAGTTAACTCAATATATTTAAATTTTTAATCGTTATAAAAAATTCAGTACTTAGAGGGTTAATATTTTTAAGTTTTACTTAACGTACACTATGTATTTTGTTTGTTTTATGTTCACTACAGATTCAACTACGCGTGTAAATGTATTATTTGTTATCACGTCTATATCTATATGCACTATATGTAGGTATCTGAAAGGCGTGTACTGTAAAGATCGCGTTCACTTAGTTAATATGTGCCACCAACTCGACGTTCAATGCGCGAATGCCGCAATCTCGGCGAGTATTAAGTCTAAAAAGTGTGTCGATCTTGCAACGCTTCGAAACGGGTGTGTCGATTCTGGAAAGTACGGAAATCCCGAATAAACGAACTTAACAATCGACAATGCAGTGAAAGCAGCAACAACAACAGAAGTAAAAGCAGCAGCGACAACAACCAGCTGAAATTAGATCACGTCTGTCCAACAGTCTGCAACTGCGTTTTTAATTGGTGGTTTTGTAACCGAAATCGATTCGTAACTTGGTTAAATCGTACCGTGATTGCTGAACGCTGAACGCCAACATCTCAAAGCAGCCGAACCCTACGTGGTCAATGTCGTGTGCACAGCTGAGCGTTTGCGAAGTTAACCTGCTGCTGATTGAGAAGGTTTTATGAGCGAGGGCTGGTCGTAAATTTGTTTACCAAAAAAATAAAAGCTGATGCCGCTGCTGGCAATAAAAGGAATGCTATTTTATATATGTGCGATAAAAATGCGAATAGCAGACGGTTAACACTTTCAGTTAACATACATACATACATACTTACTATATACATATAAGTACACATGTGTATGTAAATGCGATTTCCGAAATTAAAGTACCATCAAGTGTGCAGTCACATTAATCTCAGACAAGTGGGAGGAATTATAAAGTAATCAACACTGAATAGAAGTAGACTGATTTTACGTTTGTAGTAGCGAACTTAGAATACCTATGTTAAGTATCAAAATTGCCCAATTGCCCTTTTTCACATGGGAAAATAATTACAGATGGCATTTAAAACATTCTTACAACCAAACATATTAAGCAACCGCACAGTGCTCCGAACGTGTACAAAAATGCAAAGTTCAGGTGTCTTACAAATAGACACTTTTGGTGTCATTTGAATGTTAAAGCTCCAATTAAACAAAGTTTGTGGAATATTTTTTTCATTAGGTGAGCCTCAAGCTCTGTGCAGTTCCTCAAGGCAGGAGACAATTAGTACAATCCCTTTCACTTCGACGCTTGACATATTTAAATATCTAGCAGTGCTAAAAATGTTGTTAAAAAATCAAAACAAGATAATTTTTCTACACATTCATAATGTGAAGTCTGATTAAAAATAACTAAATAATCTTTTTTATGTTAAGTAGATTTGAAGGTTTAAAAACTGTACAACCGTGAAAATATGGAAGGGAAAAAAAACTTCTAAAAGTTCTTAACACATTTTTTAAGTTATTACCGAACCTCTTTTTAACAGGACAAATTATATTATTCTACACCCTTTTCCGCCTTACAAAAATTATTCATTTTGCAAAAGTGCCTACCTATCCTTTTTCGTGCCTTGTTCCAGCTACATATATACACATATGTATATTGTATAAAGGAGAAAGAAAATACAGTAAAAATTACAAATGAACTGTAATAGTTAATTTGGGTTTCTTCTTATTCAGTTGAACACTTCTATGCAAGCCATAGACTTAAAATATATTATTTTCCGTAAGTAGAATAGTTAAACTTCGACAAATTAGCTACGTCAGTTTATATAGTTTTTGAACCGTCATTAAAATTTTCTCAAAATTTTCAGAAGCTTTTCAGGTACGCTGTTTTTTTAGTACATTCAATTATCGCATAAAAAAGTCTGATTTTCAAGTCCCTAAATATGTTCCTTTATTTATTTTTTTCGTTGACGGTCTTGCGTATTTTCCTTCATATAAAATATCATTTGGTGAATGCATTATTATATGGAAAACATATTATCAAAATTAAACAAAAATGTGTAGAAACCTTCAACTTGGACTTTATTATACTAGAATTTAGTGGGCTAATAGACGGCATAACCGAAAAAGATCTGAGTTATAAGATCCTCGTCTAAGGACTGAAATTCAGAAACTTACACTATAAATGTGTAATCAATTTTTATTTTCAATTTAGTTTCTTAATTTAATTATTCATATTTGATTGTCCTATTCTAAAAACTGTACCTAAGTTTTAACAGAAAACTATATAGATAACAGTAAGAAATATATAATATATTGTATATACATATATTCCTTCTGTTAGCAGATAAAAGCAGGAACCGAAAATAATCGCATTAAATCTTTGTATAATGGTTATTTTGTGGTTTTCATTTTTATGATCACATTTGAATGACATACATATTTTGAATTTTATTTTTTTCGACAAAACTTGATGGATATTTTGTTATTTTTATTTTTTCCAGGATCGGTTATAATTTTTATTAAAAAAAATCTTGGTTTAGTTGAAATTATTTTTTTTTTATTCGAACATAAAACGTAAATCGTATTATTGGTGTTGTTGCTATTATTGTCAAGGCGGACAAATTACAAAGCATCGGTAAATATGATCGGAAAAATTTAAATTCAAGAATAATGACAATTGAAAAAATAAAAATCACAAAATATCGAACAGAATAATCGAAAAAAATTAAAATCACAGAATTAGTTGTTATGTTCATGATTTTATTTCATAAAAATTATAATCGTTATGGTCCCTGGATAAAAGTAATCGCATTTGTCATTACTTGCCTATTTATGGCACAGCTTAACCCCCCAATGTTTTCGACGTTTTTTAGAGTTTGTTTATTATTAATTACAATTAATATTTTTACTGTTTATACCATAAATCTAAACAATAAATATAAAATTTGCTGACATAGAACCCCCATAGCATCCGCTTGTGTCAAGGGGGACCTAGAAAACCATGTTCGCGAATTTCATAATATGTATCTTTAACAAAATAGTTACCACACCCATTTTCTATGTGATAGTTTGTATATTACTTAGAATCTATTGACGTAAATCCTCAATCATTATATGATTCATTGGTATAGTTTATGGGAGATGGGCGTTAAAATGCGACAACTACGCCCCTTCTTCGTATTTTCTTAATTTATATCCTTCTCATTTTTTCCAACAAATATACAAAGCCATACCACAGTGCGACACTTCAATTTTGAGTTACAGCACTGTAGAGAGAGATAAAATCATGCTGCAATTATCTTATTAAAGCTATCGTAATTGTGGGAAATATGGGTGACGAGCAGCAGCACGTGCTGCATTATCTACAAGCGACGACCAGTGGCGCATAAAAACAACAACAAAAAGTTAACAACAAGTATGTTTGTTTTTAAAAACAACTCAGGGAAGGCAGAGAATAAAAAAGCTACTTGAGTTGGAATGGAATGTTTGCCGTGTGATGCTTTAATTGTGAAAATCACAACTCCAATTTCACATTCCCCCCCATGCTCTTGTGTCACGCGACAAATAACGAATGATTAACGGTTCGCCATACTACATATGCGCATGAAAACTTGTGACGCATTCAATCAACTCCGGTTGTTATCGCTGCCTCTTGTTACAACTAAAAACACAATTAAAAAAAAAGCAAGAAAATCAATTATGCACTACAAGCTTGTGTAACGTAAAGGATTTTCTGATACTAAATATTGCATTAACAAAGTGACGCAAGACAGGTGTTTAAAAATAAGATGCGCCTGGCCGGAATTTTGAAACTTTGACGCAGTGCAAGACCGGCAATATGTTGTGAGTTCATTCAGAAGTTGTTATTGATTATAAAAGTGGAATAAAAATTTAAAAATATCTACGAGATACCAACATGTCGCATTTCTCAGTATTTACAAAACAAAAGAATGTTAAAAATGTTTAATTGCTTTCAAGTGACTCAGTTCTAATGTGTACAACTGGTTAGCCGCATAATGCATTTTTTTTTTGGTCACATTTGTTTCTGTAGTAAATGGAGATAATTTTAGGGGGCTTGGTATTGAAATAATAAAAACACCGGGAAACTGTATGAACAAACCACAACATGTTCTATAATTACTACAGTGAGGTAGAAAAATGAGGGGCGATTGGGGGGGTAACCAATAAAATTTGAAATTGTTTACATTTTTTCAAAGCTACGTTGAATTATACGAGATCGCAAATTAACTTAATTCATGTTCCATATACTCAGACAGTCAAGCGGCTAATAAATCTCTTAATTCTCATAAAATAACATCCAAAGTTGTCATAAAATGTAGAAATTCCCTCAATCTGCTCGCTGCTACGCGTGCCAGCAATTGCGTGGCAGACAAGTTGGCAAGGAAAGGGCCGGAATTACCTATGATAAATGCTGCTCTAGCAGTGGGTATGCCTCTAAAGCGATCCAAAGCGCTGATTCACCTTGACCGAACTTCTCTCAGACTAATGGTTGGGGTAATAACCGGGCACACACGGGAAAATATTGGGTTGCCTAACTAACGATTTATGCCGAAGTTGTAGGGACGAAGAGGAAGGGGAGAGCATCGAACATTATCCTGCCCCTGTCCCGCCCTGGCCAAGACTCGAAACCAATTCCTAAATGGGTACTTTCTAGACTGTTTGGTCAATCTGAGCTCGCCAAGCATTACCGATATTCTGTGCTACGGTTACAACCTCTCTAACTTAATCTAACCTATGTTCATTACAATGAAAATTGTCATATCATTCCTACTATATCTTGATAGCTCTGTAGCCACAGAGTTGTTGAGTTCTTTGGTCAAAGGAAAAAATTTGAGAGGCTGCGTATATTTTTAATTTAAGTAAATAGTGATAATTTTTGTTTTTAATTTTAAAAAAATTCTAGGGGCAGTAAATATCAAGTAACAATTGAATAAGATATCGGAGAACATATTTTCCAACTGTTATCAATACGCTTTAGCCGTCACTGATTTGTTCATGATTTGCTTTTTGATTTATGATAAAATACCACATTTCATTATATATTGACATAGTTTACAAGGCTAAATCACTAAATTTCATCGTAGTTTGCACATAAATTAAGAATAAGTCATAAATTATATAAATTATGTATATAAATAATTAATACCTACTTCTAAGCCGAAATTATATGAAGTTTTCGCCCGGCAGCTCTCACATTCATACTTTGGTATGATTTTTGTAAGTATAAGAAGAGCTCTTCTTCTATATCTATACCCAAGTGTACCACAATGATCAGCACCGCGAGTTGATTCAATTTAGCCATAAACGTCTGTCTGTCGGTCTGTTTGAAGGCAAACTAGTCCCTCAGGTTTTGAGATATCTGACTAAAACTTGGTAGGCAGATGTAATTCTATAATATATTCATCATCGGGCATTATATAGCAGTATAGCAGTATAAGTGATTGTTCAGATTGTGATTGGGTTCTCCTGTCACCTATTATGAGTGGAACATGTCTAACAAAAACTATCAATGTCGGCCCACAATGACTTATAGTTTCGATCAACTGGTTGTTCAGATATGACTCCTACACTGAAGCAGCAATTTAATATACAATTTAGCACTCCTGCCACTTATTATGAATAAAAATTGATTTCGGAAAATTGTCAAGAGCGATTCACTATAACTGATAGCTCCCCTGAGTGGAGATATTTATAGCATTCCTAAGAATGGAATTGAGTCAACTTGGGCTAAATTCGTTACCAGAAAATTTCCCTAATACAAAAGAACAAACTGTGATTGAATAAATGATGAATTTTTCTGTAGACATTACAATTTTGTATTTTTTAAATTTTATAACTTTACGACTTATGGCACATTATATATATTAGGTCTAGCAAACAAAAAAAAACTTCATTACTTTTACATTAAATTGATAGTTTTATTTAGCATAGTTAGAATGACCCGGTTTAAATCACACATGGGTCGTTTTGCTCGATAACTTGTACCAACCGAACTCCGGAGCTTCTGGCGAGTCACTATCGATGTGCGAGGCCTATCGCTGTCCTGATGGAACACAGTTCCTCTCATATTGGCCAAAGCTGGCCGATTTCCAGCCTTATTCAATTGCAATGCTTACATGACGGTTGAACTCGACGATTTCTATTCTTTTATCGATATTTTCAGAGCGCGTGGTACATCTTTGATTTCAAAATTACCGAAAGAGAATCGAAGAAACCAAAAGTGCGCGTAAGTGGCTGTAAAAGTGTCAGGACTATAAAAACCATTCACATTTTCGGCTGCCTGGCTAGCGTTTTCACCTTTACCGAAGAAAAGTTGTAAAATATGGAGTATTTTGTCTTTGCTGGTCTCCATGTTTGATGCATGTTCAAACAATACACAGTCAAGCAATCTCAAAGTTTTCTGGGAAATTTTTTTAGTACGAAATCTTATCTTTCTAATGCCATATAGCGTAACCAGATCTCAGATTACTTAAGCTATCTATTGGAAAAATAATGGATTTCTTTATATGGGACACTGCTAACTAAAACTACTTCTATTCATTTTCTGAAGTTACGCCTCTGGATTTATTTTAATCACTTCCTAATTTTTCTATTATATATATAATATTAATAAAATCATAAAGTAGGACAAAAAATGCCACACAGGTCGTGAAGATCACATTTTAGTAATTGAATGAAAATCGAATGATCGAATGATCTATGCCACTGCGTTAATTAGCAGACACAAAAAAGCAGCAGTAGATAAAAACAAACAACAATGAATTATTTTATAATTAAATCTACGTCGATTTAGTAATCGAACGAGTAAACAGATCTTGTGATTGTGCAAATGATACCTCCGCTAAAACTCAATTTCAAAACAATACGCACTTTCAAGACCTACTGTATTTTTTGCGCAAACTCACAGCAATAAGTTATGATTGGTATTGACGCCAAGTGCGAGCGTAAATTAAAATTAATGGCTTTAAAAGACACAAATAAAAGCTGAAGGCTTATTTAACCGCCTTTGGGGTTATATTAATGCACTTCATGTATATTTTTACGAAGAAATTTCCATTTTAAGAAGATGCAAAATCTTGGTGCAACGAACTCTCTTTTATTTTGGCTAAAGTGCATACCCGAAAAACAAACGAAAAAACCGCAAAACAGGTAATTTAGTGGTAAGTTTTTTGTTTACACCTTTCACTCAAGCTTTCCCCAAAGATATTCTTCGAATCATATTAAAGGTGCGTGAAGATGTGCATGTACTTAGTATGTATGTATGTTTGTATTCCTTGCCAAAAATCCATGTAAGTTAAGAAAGGTGATATTTTGGAAAGGATGATAAAGGCAAAAAATAAAAAAAAAAAACTGCAGTGGGGAAGCACAAATTGCAGTTAGACTTAAAAGGTTGGTTAGTGAATCAATGTCTGTTGATTCAGCGGCCCAGGAATTGGCCTCATTTCAATCGAGTTTTTTGCGACTTTAAGTTAATTGCATACAAAATTCTCAAATGTAAATATGTATGTATGTATGTACACAATACCATGAGCGTCAGAAATTTTTGTCTGGAAAAAAACTCATGCTGAGTTACGTGAGCAAAACAGGTACCTGTAACCCTTTTATCAAAATTCTTTGCAGCTATTTATAGCTACTTTTGTCTTGCATCAAGAGAACACTGAAAGTACTTTACTTTGTTTAAATATTACCAATATGAGTACCATTCTAGTAATGCGTTTTAGGCAATGCTTTTTAAATACCAGTTAGATTACTTTGCTTCTCAGTATCTTAGACGCAAATATGTACGTACGCCTATAAGAATACTCGTACATTTCCTTGGGGAGAAATGTGCTATTATATTTTTAACTCATTACTTCAAAAGTGTATAATAAAATGCGATATGGTTCAATAACTCAGAATTGCAAGATATGAATCGAAAACATAACAGTTGGTAAATTTCCTATCGTTAATTTTATTTAAGTTTTAATAAGCTTCGAATAGTTTATAGAGACGTTTTTTTTTTTAATTTAGCGATCTTAAAAAATGTACGCCAATATAATAATACTTTACACCGTAGCTTACTAGTACCCGTGTACCCGAGCGTTGTAGTGCCCGCTGTATTAAAACTATAACATTGTTCACATAAGGGTTGTTTGCAACAGCTTAAGGGGGTCCTCTACTTTCGATGCCCAAAATTGAACGATTTTTGGGGGAATAAATTTTGCAAAGGATCTACTGAATAGATTTTGAAGTTTTTTGTTTGTTTTTTGTTAAGCTATGTAGATATTTTAAATTTTAATTTTGAATATTGAAGTAAAGTTGCAGTCAGTTGGGTAATTTGTAATCAGAAAATTAATATTTTCCATAATCATAGTTACATTGGCTATAGTTTCCCGAGCGAGGTTTTTTTTTATTTCGCAAATTGCAAAATTTATGCAACGCTTTGTCGAACATTTTAAATTTTACATTAGAAACTAAAATGGAACAAAATAAAGTTTTGCAAATCGTAATCGGTATGTATGAATAATTTATATTTATTGAATAATTTGAAATAATTCAAAATTCTTACTCGGTAGCTAAAAAAAACACTACCTTCGGAAAAAAACTCATTTACAGATAAATTACGGTATATACATATGTAGCTTGAATGTAGTAACTTACATTTCGGATCCCAGAAATATGCAAACGAATACAATTTTCCCGAAATCTTTCTATGAAATTTTCTCAGATATATATAGATTGAAATTAAAGAAAACAAATCTTGAAACCGCGAGAGTAGAAGACGCCCTTAAAGCAATCTATATAGATATATATATATGTAAATCTACCAAAATATTCAGATTAAAAAGAGAATTCGATTAAGCCCATGTTTGTCTGTCCGTCTGTGCACCCGATGACTCCAGTAGATATTGAGATATGTCACTGAAATTTAGTGCAAACATTGCATTTGACTTACAATCGATTGGTATTGGCGGAAACGTTACACATAGCGGTATTTTCCGAAACCCAATAAATGAGATATTTCATTCACGGATTAAAGGATTGCCTTCGAGAAAAGTTTCGTGGGTTATTTTTTTTTTGTTTGTTTAGAAAATGGGCGTGGACCGTGCACTTTAGAACAAATTGGTATAACTTTCAAACATGCCCAACAATTTCGTTTCAGCTGAAGTTCTAAAGATTGATTGGTGCTTATTCTACGAGTATACGATTTGTAAACGCACACCAGGCCAGTGTTGCAAAGTGGGCACGATTGTACTTTGTTTGGTCTAATCCCGACCAAAAAGTACTATCAGCGTTTCAATTCATTTAATTACTGAATTACTGAATATTCAATTTATAAAGTTTTTTTTTTTAAATTGGTGCGGGTAGATGTTCGCAGATATGCTCTTTTGGCGGTGTTTCTCTAATGTGTCGGTTATTAGAAGTCAAATTTTTTTTGTTTAATTACCATGGCAGTATTCACGAATACGTAGCACATCCAGTTGCTAGAATTGGCTATAAAAATTAGTATTAGTTTATTTTTGATCTTATTTGTTACAGTTTGGTTCGGATTTTTCGCCAGTCCAAAAAATTACTCTGGACGATCCAACTCCGGCTACGGCATGCACAGGTATTTTTGCCCAGAATTACTTTTTCAGTTAAAAATACAAATAAAGAAAAATCTCCCAATAGGGAATCAGACTTTGAAAAAAGATATTTTGCTTCTCTTTCTCGCGCTACGAACGCCTAAATCCCGAAAGACTGTGGGACTTCCTGATCAAGACAATACGACCTTTGGTAGCCGCACACCTTAATAATGAAAGGTCAGCACCACATACTTCTAGGAATATCAGTATACTTTCAGAGATATAAATATCTATTTGATGCATGTGCATGGGCAATTCGTTGCGACCGGTGGGGTAACACTGGAGTAGTCTTAAATCAGCCCTACTCAATCGATTCACATCGGGTAGCCGAAGAGTTTTGTCAGACTCATCATGTACTGAGTGGCCTTTTAGACGTAGAATGGCTGATACCACAGAAGAAGAAAAATCCCGATAAAATAGTCTTATTTATATTTTTAAGACTTATGCTGACTCAGGCCGAGTTTGCTAGAAGCAAGGAGATATAAGATACATTCATAATACAAAATTAGGTACAATTAGAAACTTCCATTTTCCATCACAGCACTCTACTCTACTCTGAGAATGAAATGGCTTTGAAGAAATATTTATTACTTTTGGAAAAGACACATTTCATTTTATGCGGGTTATTATTCCTTTTTAAGATAGAAAATCAAGGCAAATTTATATAAAGTGATGTTGAGAAAACAGCTGAGAGAATTCGCTTTCTAGACTGAATGTCAAAACTATGTGTTTGTTGTAACTCTCACCGATTCTCACTGTCAATTTGTTAGTTTATATTTTTGTTGTTGTGCTCTCTAAAACCACCTGGTATGAGTTCACTTTGGATAAAGTATCGGAATTTGACGAAAAAATTACATCAAAATAAGAAACATTTTCTTCGGTTCTTTTGTTTTTTCAGTGAATAATTGTGCAGGGTTTAAAAAAATATATATGGAGGGTGATGAGAGAAAAGCTTCAAAGAAAAGTTGCGAAAGTGGCATAACGCATTTACTCAAAAAGCACACGACTGATTTTGTGAAATTGCTGTGGTTTGTTAGAAGATAACGGGGTTTTAATCACCAAAAAAAAAACGTTAGCTACATTTGTTTCAAAAAAATATAGCTTTCTGAATCTCATTTACGTTCCATATAAGAAAAAACAATAACAAATACAAGTTTCCGTAATAAGAAAGACAGGATGAAATAAAAGAAAACCATATGTATAAGAAAAAACAAAAGCAAATTCATATACTGAAAACATGATGGGAATACTTTTTAACGATGGGAGTACTTTTTAACGATAATTTTTGTTAGAAGAAAAGTTATCATATTATCAGCTGGGTAGTGACCCCAAGCTCAATCCACTTTAGGCTTTTCAAGTTAAGTTTGTTTAACTAATGGTGTAAATACTATAAAAAAGAATTATATTTGAATAAACGAATCACATCACATCGAAATTTACAAACATATTTTTATTATTTATACTAATTTAAGTAAATACACACCGCAATGACAAAATTTAGAGGTTAATTTGAACTACGCAAATATTTAAATTTTTTTGCAATCAAAGAGGCTTCTTTTGTATAAAATTCCCGAACTGAGGCTAGTCTACCAAAAATTCATATGTATAATGATTTTTGCGTGACTAGAATATTCGTAAAATAAGAGTCGTCTAGAGCGCTTACTAAAGAGTCTTAAATTTGTATGCAACTAAGAGATCCGATATTATACGAGTATCTTACAAATGTTAACTGGGTAATATACATACGTACGTACGTAAGTAAATATGTATGCATTTATGTTCAAACATACCGTCATTTGTTTATTCTTCTTACGTTTCGTCCAGTTTCTTAAATAAATGATCCTCACGTGCCATGCGCGTCGATCGAAGAAGCAAACAATGGACAGCAATAAAGACAAAATTAAAATCAACAAAAATAAATAAGCAAAAAAGTTGTGATATCATCATCAGCAACACCAATAGCAGTAACAACAACAAATGACGAATGCAATCACGTGAAATCTGAACTTATTTTTGCCGTCCATGTGCTAATAGCTGCAAGATTTTATGCAGTTATACCAAGTAAGAAAATTCACTGGTGCTGAGCCGCAAGACTTGAGTAGTTAAAGAAAATAATTGGTTTTATGTTACAATGGTGTGACCGCTGCTGTAGCATCTGTAGTATGTAGCGGTGGGTTTAGCTAATTTATATTTTTTGCAACTGTTGCCGGGAGGTTTAATTGCAGCGAGTAGAACAAAGTTGTCGCAAAATGTATGAGAGCAACAACATTTTAGATGAGTGGGGAAATTATGCATTTGAAGGCATTTGCCATTTATAATTGGCTGGATAAAGTTCAATTTACTTAAGGACAATGGCTTGTGTTAATTAGTATGTGCTAAGTAAGCATCAAATATTCGTAAAAATTAGGGTAATCCAAAGAAATTCGTTATATGGGCAAAAACTTGACACGTATTATTTAATTTTGTCTTTGATGTAAAACTTCTGTAGCGGCAGTGATTTTTTACCGTAACGAAAGTCGCGCCAGTATCCCTTTACTAATTTCTACCACTATATTTACTAATTCTACTACTGACTACTACCACTATTGTTACTAAATCCTAACACTATTTTTACTAATTCCAAAACTGATTTCTACCACTATTTTTACTAAATTCTACCACCATTTGTAATAATTCTACTATTGGTTTCTACCACTAGTTTTAGTAAATTCTACCACTAGTTTTACTAATTCTACTACTGATTTCTACCACTATTTTTACTCAATTCCACCACTATTTTTACTAATTCTACTACTGATTTCTACCACTATTTTTACTAAAATCTACCACTATTTGTAATAATTCTACCACTGATTTCTACCACTATTTTTACTAAATTCTACCACTACTTTTACTAATTCTACTACTGATTTCTTTCACTATTTTTACTAAATCCTACCACTATTTGTAATAATTCTACTATTGATTTCTACCACTATTTTTACTAAAATCTACTATTGATTACAACCACTATTTTTACTAAATTCTAGCACTATTTTTACTTATTTCGACCACTATTTTTAGACATTTCTATCACTATTTTTACTAATTTTACTACTGATTACTACCACTATTTTTACTCATTTATGCCACTATTTTTACTAGTGTTACGGAAATATTACCTCTACTACTTTTACTAGTTTCTACTATTACGGGGAAGTTTTAACTCCTGTGTCGTCTTTTTTCGCCAAAGAACAACTTTAAGGGGTAGCATCAGCAATTAATTTATTATTGGGCCACCCTAGTAAACATGAAACATGCATTGCAAACCCAATCTGTGTAGTCAACATACATTCTTGTTCATGAACGAACATTTAATGAGGGTAGTCATATTAGCTCAAAAGTAATTGCTGTTTAGCACTGTTTGCTTTTGAGATGTGACATTTTTTTACATTTTTAAAGTCAAATTCAAACACACATAAGTTTACTCCTTTCACATTACCATCGTAGCGTCTTGATTTGGCTCAAAGACTATGTGAATTCAGCAAACTGAATAAATATAATAAACCGCAGAATCGAATCTATAATCACCCGATTTTGCAAGCCAATAACCCGCCCTAATGTACTAATAACAAATTCATTAAGTTGACCATTGGTATTTCGAAGGGAATCGCTTTGTTAGCAATACCAATTTCTTACATGAAAGAGAGATAGAAGACGAAGTAGTTAAGCTGCTAAGCAAACGGATAGTATGGTAGTTCAGAACTCCTAAGTTTGACTACAGGGAATTCAATTGTGCGTTTGCATAAGTAACAAAGGGCATGCGAATGTACATATGTACATAGTAAATTTGTAGGTATACAATTATGTATACATTATTTATTAAATGTTTACGCACACAATTAATTAATTTATAAAATTTACATTGCGAGAGTTTACATTTGCCCCTATCCCAGGCTGCAAAATACCCGTACACTTTTCCAAAAATGGAATAAATTGCACATATAATGTGAACATTTCACACGTCCACTGAATCTGTTTCTATCCATTTGATTGTAAAACGAACAATTATCGGGTTATTTTCCTTCTGCTATTTAAACATTTTATAACATGTTTTCTGACATACGAGTATATGTACTTTCCAAACTGCTACTGATCATCAGATTCTAGGTTCGAAACAAATCAGGCAGGTAAGCATGCATTTTTCTTAATTATAGCGAATTTAATCATTAAAAAAAAAAACTAATATGCTGTTTTAATTTTCGAGAATTTAGTAATTAACTTCCGATCGAATACTTATTAAATCATACTTTTTAAATTAAAAAATATACTCTTACTAGCAGCATTTCTAAGCAGTGCATTCAGAATCATAAGCCCGTAGTCTTCACACGACGTCAAGCGCGCCGTCCGCGAGGATGGTAATTATTTGCATTTTGCTATAGGATCTGAGATTTCCATAGTTCGAAATTTGATCTTCAGATGCGAATAAGGCAAATCTGATGAATATAGTAAAAGCTTCAGCAATTTGTCTTTAATTCCATTCAAGGGTATTTTTTTAGGAATTTTTTATCCAACTAATCAAAAGACTGCGATAATATTCAGAGGTAAAAGCTGGTGGACTATACTTGTTTACAAACCATTCTGACTTCTCCTGTTTCGGAGCTGTACAAACAGCTCAGTCCATTGAACGTTCTGGTTTCAGTTTAGGAGATGGTAATAGTAGTGCTTAAAGCGGTCCAAATTACCAGGGACCATAATGTCTATAATTTGTGTAGAAAAAATCACGATTTAATCGTTCTTTTCTGATTTTTACTTTTTCGAACTCATTTGATCGCTATTTATCGCTAAATATTGTTAATTTTTATTTTTTCCATCAAATTTGATTGGCATTTTGTGATTTTCGTTCAATCAAAAATAGATATAGAATGAGATCGTCATATTCATAAAACCTTTGAAAAATTGTTTATTTAATTTTTTAAAATAATAATTTGAACCACGAATATTTATGTCACATATGATTTGTTAAGGATTTTTTTGTTTTGGTAAAAAATAAATAGACGTTATTAATCATTGAATTGCAATAGTCTATCGATGAAACTTAACTCAACCAAATTGACAGCTAGGAAGGTTCAAGGAGTGCAAAAGTAACAACAACAAAAACGCAGGCTTAACATATAAGGTATGAAAATTCCACAGAAATAAATACATAATTGAATGGAGATACGTACATATATATAGAAAAATATCGTATATTTTACGAAAGCCAATATATAAATAAAGTTCATATATTGTTTTTTTTTAAAGGAATTTTACCTTGCCGCACAGACGTGACGTGATTTGCAGAAGGCTGTACAATGCACCAGACAACTGGTAAAACAATTAAACTTAAATTAAAGTAATTGACAATACATTTGTAGATATGTATATTGTTAATGGGACATTTTACCCACGTAGCAACTGTCACAAATGTTGAGCGTTGAATGACTAATTTACTGTTGTTATTAATAAATTCATGCTTGGTTAATGAGAACTACGAAAAGGTCAAAATTACGATTATTAAACTAACATTAAATATTTATTACAATAATTATGTGCATACATGCTTCACAAATTCGTTTCTAATAAGCCAAATAATTGGTTAAAAATATAATTACTTATTAATTTAAGTGAAAATTGCCCTGTATTGACCTGTAGTCAAATGTAAAATCATTCATTTTTTCTGAATGATAAAGATAAATAACACTAGTTTACAAATATAACTAAGTTTACAAATATTTCAATAATGAGTGACACCTCGAGCAATATAGACTAATTTAGTTTTATTAATTTTTACAAATAACCGCTTTCGAAATATATGCAAAAAGTGCATTTTCAGCATCCTTTGACAGTTATTGCCAAACAAACTCTAAAATCGGAAATAAAACTTGCATTCTATAATTACAGTTTCAAAGATCTATTTATCTTCCCTACGGTGATATATATTTTACAGATTGCAGAGATCTAGAATAATAATTATTTGACCGTTGAGTTTTAAAAAGTCGTCTTAATTTCGATAAGACTTACACAAGTCCTTTGATAATAATTATGAGTCAGAGATATTTTCTAAGTTATCGATATTTATTCAATATTATTTTTAAATTTATATTAAAATGGCTTTTCAAAATACTTTTAGAGAGAAAAATTTTTGAAATCAACAATAACTGTAATTTTAAGACTTATATTAAATAAGTCTTTTGAAAATAATTATCAGCGAGACAATTTTTTTACGCCTTCCAAAGACTTTTATTTTGAGACTTATATTATAAAGTGCGAAAGCTGCCATAAACGGGGCTCGGGTACCAGGGCACAGTAGCAGACGTTGTCGCAAGGGAATGAACTGCCCTGCTTACAGTTAATACTACAGTTAATATGCGGTTTAAAAATGTTCGGTCAAATTGGGTGCGAAGAGTTTAATTACGGAGAGACATATGTAAAAATCTAAATATTGAAATAGCGTAATTCCGAAAAATTAGGTGCTAATATTAAGCGTAATTTTGATTTTTTTGGATCCAAAAAATCACAGGCAAGAACTCGTTCAAAACAAAACTATATATGTCATATGCTGTACAAATCCGACCTTGTTTTTATTTTAAAGATTTTTTATTTAAAATTTATTGCATAATCGTAGTTTTGTGATTTTTATTTTTTCGATCAAAAATAATCGTTATCCATGGTTCCTTATTTTTTCGATGAAGTTAGATTTTTTTTTTATATTTGTTTTTTCGAAATTATAATATGTGTGTAGGATTCTTGAGTTTTTATTTTTGCGATCATAAAACATATTGTCACCTATATGATGATCGCAATATTGTAAATCCAAGAATAACGATTAATTTTTTATCTAAAACTTAAAAGTCGCAAAATAACGATCGAGCTTGATCGAGAAAATAAAAATTCACGAATAACTATTATTTTGATTGAATATAAAAATCACAAAATCATGATTTTTGCATTTAAAATTATAACCGTGACGACCCCACAAAAAAAAAATTAAAATTCAGAAAGAACCCCACGCGGATCCCTCATACAACAATAATTTTAAAAAAATTTAAGCGCCAAATGATCATTATTATTATTTGGCAATGTCAATTAAAATAAGCTTTTCTAGTAAAAACAAAGAAGACACATTTTATTCTACGCATTGCTTAATAAACAGACAAGAAGAGCGTTTCTGTGCACTCAACTCAAAAAATATTTTTTCCGCTACATATCATTCATACTTCTGCATATGTATGTACGTATGTACATACATGGTGTATCAATAAAATTATATAATACTCATATACTTGAATGATGTTTTAGTTACTCATATTTCATATTCTAGCCGTAATTATGACAAGGCCAAGAAATTTTAATTACCTTCGTAGACGGGCTAAATATTTACATCTTTAAAAAATATTTGCATATCTTCCTATCTGTTTTCATCGCCTTCACATATTGTTCATTAAAAACCATATATGTATGTACTTTAATATGCGAATTGTTTAAGTTGGGGAGAAACTGAATTTTATGTACCCTGTGCATGTTTTTCTCAAACACAAAATGATCATTTTAAAAAAGACAATGTGTAAATACTTGTGTATGGGGCATTCTGCGCCGAATCAGGCACCCATTTTCGAGATATCGAATATTAAAATATACTGCCGATGATAGTAATTCAATGAAATGATTAAAAAATTAAAAACATGGAATTAAAAAAATTCTAAAAAATAAATCACATGAGATAACACCATTTTCAGATTAGGCTCAAAAGTTGCAGAATGAGTGCTAGTCTTTTACAAAAGATGTTTAAGAAAATCCGTCACTCCGTGTATTTATGGAAATGAACATTTTGGATGAACAATTAAAATTTATAGAAATACGGGTCTACATTTCTTTCAATTTAATATTCCAAAAGTATTTTAAAAAACAAGAATTTAAAAAAAAAATGTTTAAATCGGTCCTTTCTTTTTCAAAAATCGATATCTCGAAAACGTCTGCAAAAAAAAAATGGAAGATGCAAAAGTCGAATATACATAGATGAGATGTGCACATACACCTTAAATATCGATATTTTTACACAGCAGTATATTTTGGTATCGACCAAACCGATACTAACCAAAAGGTTTCGAGTATATACTTTTATTTACTTCTTTCCAACCAGCTAGTTTTTTTATTTCTACTGAAAAACTGAAAAATTGTCCATTGATGGTGTAGGTCCAATGCAAGTAAAATTTAAGAGGATTCATATATTTGGTATATTTGAATGCTACGAGAGAATAATTTGAAAATATTAAATTACTTACTGGTCCATACCGTACCTACGATACTTTTACTGTTACAAATATTAGATGTATAATATATATATGTACATATGTATGTATGCTTTCGATTACTGCTGGCATGTTCTCAAGTATCGGGAAATCGACTCCGCAAGGAACAGCACATAAAAAGTTAATTTAAGAATCCAGCTTCTGGAACATTTCCAACTGCTAATAAACGATCGCGATTTGTAGTAATTGCATTTCCAGGTTTAAAGAAATTCTTCTCATGGAACGGAAGCTCGAAAATGTAGTTTGCTTTTATTCCCAAGTGAACGATAAATAAATAAATCGATATAACATCTTTCAAAATCACTTTTGAAACTGTTCTCAGATTTCACTCCGGCTTGCGTTTGCATCTTTAGAATGACTGCGTGTGATTTACGTTCGGTAATCAACATCTTTTTAAAATTTCGTTTTTCTCCGAATACCGAGTACTTTTAGCCGATACCTACATATTGTACTTAGTGAAAATATCAATGCCAAAAGTCCATATACACACTTTTAAAATATGTCGTTTGTTTTTTTGCTTTTAAAAATAGGCAGTATTAATCATCAACATTTTGAAATTTTATTTATTTTTTATTCAACGCAAACCCCAAATTTGAAATTTGTAAAAAAATAGTCATTATGGGAGATGGGCGTGGTTTCTGTTCGAATTTTCTAATTTTCAAAATAATGTTGTACAAAACTGCATACAAGTGTGTACCAAGTTTGAAAAGTTGGATGAAGTGAAGTGATATGAAAATTAATACAGCTATTTGCAGTAGTTAAAGTGCCCAGCTTATTATTAAAACTTTTTAGTTTCAAGTACTTGCTACTATAATGCAATTTCTAACATCAAATTCAAGGGAATTAGCTTCTGTAGTTATTGAAATAGAGTTTTAATAATAATATTATATGGAATGTGGGAAGCGTTTTATTCGGTGTCTAAGATTTTGGCTACTTTGCTCGATGAGTTAAAATCGAATTTCTGTAAGCTGCATTTTCCGTCATGCCCATTTTCTTGTCATGTACATATATGAAATTTAAGCAAATATTAGCTTTTGTATTTACTGAAATATCACATTTTTTGAATTCTGAATAATATCGTTATATGGAGGGCGAGCCTATTTCCAACACTAACATATCTTGGACCTAGCGCAAGAACTGTACCAAGTTGCGTAATTTTTATTCAAGTTATCGTTTACATGGGCGCTCCAGATGGTCAAACGGACAGGACTAAATCGAGTTCTCATATGGCAATATCTACACAGAGCTATAAAGTTCACCTATAATTAAAGAGAACGACGTCTAAAATGATGATGACCGAGGAGAGCGATAGGGGCAATATTGAAGAAATTTTCGCTAGAATATCGTCTTAATTCTATTTTGAATTCTTTCTCAAATTTATTGAAAAGGAAAACGTCTGGAAATAAGAACACAACTTCTTGTTCACTAAGTTTTATGGAATTTTGCTCAAAAAAATGCTGGTGTAAGAAGAAATCTCCTTCTTTTTTATGTTAAAAATCATATAGATGGAATTAAAAAGGAGATCCCCTCGTTTTTATTAGAATCTGACTGAATTTATTAATAAGGAAAACTTTTTATTTTTGAATCAAATTATGCTTTCAACGTCTCAATATATTTAGATATGAACTTTGTGAATAATCTACTTTATATTGTTTTTAGTTTAATATTATGAATATGGTTCTTTGTATTTTTGTATCGGGTGTTTTTTTTATAGGTTTGTTTTTCGAATAGAGATAAAACTGGCATTTTGTGGTCAAATCTGGCAACTCTAATGTCATTTATGTTCAGTTTGGTTTGCCATTTCATCATGAACAGGTTGACAAAAGAACAACGCTTGCAAATCGTGCAAATTTATTTCGAAAATAATGGTTCAGTTCGCGAAGTTTACCGCGAGCTCCGTCAATTTTATGGTCGACATAACCGTCCATCAGAGCAATTAATTCGGTTAACCATGGATCGTTTTCGCACTACGTTTACTCTATGTGATAATACGCATCCGCAGAGACGTCGAACAGTGCGCACCGAAGAAACAATTGCCGCTGTAGAGCAAAGTGTTGAAGAGGACCCGAATGAATCGATTCGCCACCGTGCACAGCAATTGGAGCTTTGTCCATCAACTTTATGGAAGATTTTGCGCAAAGATCTTGGCTTGCGACCTTACAAGATCCAGCTTGTGCAAGAATTAAAGCCGCGAGACCATGCAATGCGTCGTGATTTTGGTGTATGGGCCGAAAATGAGATTGATCTCGATGCTGATTTTCATCGCAAAATTTTGTTCAGTGATGAGGCTCATTTTTGGTTGAATGGCTACGTCAACAAGCAAAATTGCCGCATTTGGAGTGAAGAGAATCCACATGAGACCCTTGAAACGCCATTACATCCACAAAAACTGACTGTTTGGTGTGCTCTATGGGCTGGTGGAGTCATTGGGCCATACTTCTTCCGCAATAATGCTGGAGAGGCAGTTACCGTTAATGGAGACCGGTATAGAGCCATGATAACCGACTATTTTGTTCCCGAATTGGATGGCATGAATGTGGATGAGTTGTGGTTCCAACAAGACGGCGCTACATGCCACACAGCGCACGTCACAATCGATTTATTGAAGGAAACATTCGATTAGCGCATAATTTCGCGGAATGGACCTGTAAATTGGCCACCAAGATCGTGTGATTTGACACCATTGGATTATTTTCTTTGGGGATATGTGAAGTCGCTCGTCTACGCCAACAAACCAGAAACGTTAGGGGAATTGGAAGCCAACATTCGTGGCGTTATTGCCGACATACGGCCCCATATGCTCGAAAAAGTGGTTGAAAATTGGACCTGTAGAATTGGCTTTATTCGAGCCAGCCGCGGCGGCCACATGCCGGAAATCGAAATTTAAACATTAATGGCATAAAATTATCCTTCCAATAAAGCCAAATTGATGGACCTGAAAACGATTTTCTTGTGTTTTATTTCAATTCGAAGTTCTATACCCCTAAAAAAAACACCCGATATAAAAAAAAAAATAAAAATTTTTGATTTACTTATTTATTGTTCCAGAAGTTCTCAATTAATATTGTTTTAAAAATAAATATATTTACTCGATAGTGACGCTATCTTTTATTCAATATCTTTCTTTAGCATTAATATTAAAAATGCCAATTGTACAATAAAGGTCTAAACATGTATTAAATTCGAAGAAATGGCGCGTTGGTCACACCAATTGTTATAATATACTTATTTAAATTGTTCTTATATTATAAGAGAGTATGTTATAATAAGAAAATATGTAAAACCTTAAGCTTAAAGCCTAGTTGCTATAGCTTCATCTCAATTAGCTTATAACATTTATTGAGTTAGCTAATTTGTTATAAATAGGTAAATAAATAAATGTAAAACCTGTAATAAAAATATATAAATACTTAAATTTATCATATCATTTATAAGTATATCTTTTATAACTAAATCATAAACAGCTTATAAAAACAGTGTGCTATTTTTTCAGACAATAATCTACGTAAAAGAGTTTAGGTATCAAAAATTTAAAATTGATAAGATCTCCGGCTTATTAAAATTAAGAGAAGATTCTAATGAAAACTATGATTCTCTTCTTCATTATATTGAAGAAAGGTTTGAAAAGGTTTCCATCTTAATTCTATGGCTCATCTTCTTAATTACCCAGTCATAATATTTTTTCTGTTCTGATTTATACGGCATTTTAGGTGGTATTTTCGCTTTGTGTATATACATATAATGATTCTTCTCTTCGAGGTGTCGAGGATATACATAGCCATATATTTTCAAAACTTTTGAGTTTCACGTATTTGCTACAATATTGAAATTAATAACATTAAGAATGTGGGTGAGGTTTTTATTCGATGTCTAAGATTTTCGAAATTTTCTTTCTGAACATTTTGGTATATAAACACATACATATATTATGAGAATCTATTTCGATTCCGTTAGGATATTACAATCAACCGCTATTTGGGTATAAAAACTCTCTCTATTTTCGCGCAGCTCGCGCATCATTAGTTAAAAATGCGTACTGATTGAGACAAATGACAGGAAAGTAATTGGCATAGTTAATAAAAAAAAACAGAACTTATTAATCAATTTTTAATTTTCTGAATTTCATTTACCGATAGTCCGATTTAATTGAATTGATGGCATCTATTTGTGGAAAATAATTTCGACCCTATCGCCAACTTTACGGGAACAAATCATTCCCATAAATTTATAAGCAAAACAAAAACAAAATGAAAACAAAATGGGAAATATTGTTCTATATTATATTATATTATTATATATTCATTTGTAAGAACTGGCGGTAGAAGACGCACGTCGCATATAAATTCAATCAATCACCGTAATTTCCACATAAATTTTACATATACAACAGGTAGGCAAGTAAATATGAAAATGTGTTTGTTTATATGCTGGATTAGGTTGTGATTTGTTGCTAGTTAAAAAGTCCATGGCAATAACCTGGTAACTGTGTCAGTTATTACTCGCAGTTTAACGCAGTGCAGTGCTATAAGGTCATAGACAATAACGCCACATATCTTTATTTCACTTCACATTGAGAAATGAGGACATATTTTTGCGTATGCTATTATTTATCACTGTAAAAGTGAAATAAAGTCATTAGGCGTTATTGCATTTTTTGACAATTTGGGTTGGGTTTACACCAATAGTGCACCGCTTGCCTTAATATACAAACCACTAGGCATTTTCAAATAAAACTTTCTTCTTTTACTAAAACTATCACTTAAACCCATCAATTAAATACCGTACTTAGTTATTTCTTGTTAAATTGTATGCCAATTATATATACAAAACTTTCAATAATAAAATCAAACTTTAACTTATATTTTTAGATATAAAAGATTTGTGATACCCTCACATTAATTTTTCTTTATCTTTACATTATTAATTTAATTGGGTAACGATGAACAACACGTTTATAAATTTATTTACATTTCACTTTCACTTTCTTTCAACAAAAAACCGAAGCGAAAATGGCTTCAATTGTGTTTGCTGCCAGGCGTTGAAAGAGTAAGCCTTTATAAAAGTCAACAATTAACAAATTTAATTAAGAAGTGTTAAGTGTCATAGCAAACACACGAGCCCTCTCTTCTGCCGTAAACCAGAAAGAATAATCCTGCCGTCTAAGGTTTATGATCCTGATTGTGTTCGTAGGGAGGATGCCGAAGACCGGAGGCCGTCGGGCGGACAACGACACCTTGAATTTTTATTTGTCCAATAAATGTTATATGCACTAGGAATCAGTAAAGGGAGGCGGACTTTATCGGAGCACATCAAGTGTTGGCGAGTCGACGCGCGACCATCGCTAAAGAGAAAAATATTACTTTTTGTGTTGAACTAAGATCCTATGGCTTTATTTCTCATATATAAAATTTTCGGTTATGGCTTTATTTCACTTGGCCTTATAACAAGTCATCGCTTAACAGACTCAAACTTTCAACGTACAGATACGACTTTTGTACAGTTTTATTATAACATAGAAAGACAAATAAATGAAGCCAAAAAAGGAATATGTAATTTTTGTTTAATATCCCTCCTTAAATAAGAGCTAATAACGTTTTTAGTCTTCACTTCAAAAAATAATGAAAATTTTTTGAAAATGGAGGCACGTATACAAAAAAACAAGTGCTTTTATAAAAGCAAAATTAATTTTGAATAATAATAACAATAATTTAGCGCTTACACCATAGCTGGATGTTTGGCCGAACTTCTCTTAAAATTAATGGAGTGCATCTTGTGAAACAATTTTTCATGACAGAAATAAACTCGAAGGTTTGCCATTGCTTGCCAAGAAGCGAACGAAAAAATTTTTTTTTTTACAATTTTTAATGTTACTTGCCCCGGGCAGAAATTGAGGAAAATAGATATGAATTTTTAATTAAATTTATGTCAGCAGCGATCAGAACTTGCAACACCTTAATTATAAGTAACACTATTTCAGATTTGTGGCTAACACTGCGTATACGTAACTAATCCGAAAAATAACATTTTATTAAGGTAAATAAACTCCCTATTCGCTAATTACTATTATTTAGTTTCTTATCACATACACCAAATTACTTCCGCACTTCCATTTTTAAGTAATCAAATTGCAATAATTGCAAAAGCATGCACTTGATCTTACTTTTCGAATAACCGTATGAATAACAATAGCTACGTGCCTAAAACAACTCGAATGCATTTGCAAGTAATTTACTTACTCGTAGATGACGACTTTGTGTTGCAAAGAGAAATATTTGCGAAATTGTATATACTTATGTACATAATTTGAAATTGACGTGTTTATTTATTTCACTGCATGCAATTTAATTCACAACAGAGCGCTTTTATTCATTGCCGCCATACTCCATGCAAAACTAATCACTTGGGCGGTGACAAGTAAATAAATTAATTTCAAATTAATAAAAGGTGGTGAGAAAATTGCAATCGATTGTTTTTTGTGTGCTTTGTTTTTGAACACACCAGAAGGCAATTCAATTTTTTTTTTTAGCAAGGGAAACCATGTACTGAAACTGAAGAAAAATTAAATGAATCGGGATTGGAGGTCATAAAAGTAACTGACGTATTTTCATATTAAAAGCATTGCAAAGATAGCAAAACAATAAATATGCCACTTTTATCCACAAAAATAAAAGGATCGGCAGTTTAAGTATCACCTTTGTAATATTCCATATCTTTTTAGTGTGAAATTAGTGTCGAATTTAAATTTTTATGTCTGAAAAGAATTATAATAATTAGGATATATTTACTTCAGCTCGAGGCGACCACATTTTGACGTGACTATAACTTTTTTTAGAAGTGAGAAAACTAGTGGAATTTTGCATGTATTTTGACATATTCGCATTCAGGGCGTAGGTCCGTATGATATTTTTTTGACTTCACTTAACTTTTTAACTGAATAAAGTAATCGGAATAAATTTGTTCTAATTGTCCCGAGTAGTTTAATAAATTTGACCGCTGTAAGGTCGGTAAAACTTCAATTGCCGAACTCTGTATACGGGTTTGCAATAGTTGTTGTGGATAATTTGAATTTCTATAAATATCAATTCAGTAAATAATCTCTGTAGCACCTGTATTAAACATTTTGGCATTCCAGGTATTTGCATGACTAAGTTCCATATTTAGTTAGTAAGATATCGCATTCTAAATTTTAATTAATTTAACGCGAGTACGAATACATTCAAGACATGCCTATTCAAGAGAAGCTATTTTGTGTATATAGAAAAATAAGAAACGCAACATTATGATATCATGTATTTAAAAAATCAATTAGATATATTATGATTAGATTCGACGAACGAAGAATGGATAATTCAAAAAAATAATTCTGAAGTTACGTCTTATCTATAGATTTCTGAAAAATTTCCCCATTAGTCTCGTTTTCAATCCGAATATACCGTGGCTGGGAAAGGCTGTGAGCCGAATTTTTCCAACATTTGTAATATTTTGCATGCAATATTTTTTTCATATTAATTCCAGGCTATGTGCATTTCTTTTTTAACATTATCTTTGAATATAAAGAATTTTTTGAAATTTCAAATCAAAATAACTTTAGCTGAATCTTATAAAATATACAAATGCTTGGATGTTTGGGGTATCAGATCTCTGAAGTTAAGAGTTAGTCTCTTTCTCGACACGAACATACCGTGACTAGCAAATACATTACAGAGCAGACTTTTTGAAAGTATTCGAAATGCTTTTTATACAACATTTTTTTTTTTTTTTTGAATAACCCCAAGCTACATAAAAATCTTTTTTGACATTTTCTGTTTCCTTTCCAAGAACATTACTAACAAAAATATACCAAAATTGTCTAACCAACAAAATTTTCATAATAATTGTAATTCAAAACGTTCCACTGAATCCGAATATGAAGGCAGAATATAAAAAAGTAGAACCGCTTAGATTTTTTGACAACTGAAAAAAATAAGCCACTTAATTTTAATTATCTCTGAAAATAATTGTAATAATAATATTAGTTTGGCAATTTGTGTTCGCTGATATGTCTCAATATTTGCCTAGTTTTCGTATGAACAGTAAAAATCCATATAAAATAGGTTACCGTTAATGACGCGTGAAATTCCACATTCCCACGAGAAAGTTGTGCTCTGTTCCCGCAGTACAAAGGCTCGCAACATCTTGGCAACATGTTGCCAGCAACATCTTCCCCCAACTTTTAAAATGCATTTGCCATTTAAAATTGCGTCAAAAGTGGCAGTTCGCCACTGCATTAAAAGAATTGTTGTTGAATTATTTGTTACATATGCTTTTATACAAGAGCTTTTAGGCGCTTCGATAATTTTGTTTGCAGCAACATTACTCACATTACACGGCAACCCAAATGCATGTTGCTGGCGAAATTTTACAGCTATGAAGTTAGTACTAGCCTTTATTCACAAAAAAATTCATTCAACTTTGAAATTTTAATTGCAATTAATTAATTTTATTTTGATTTTTTTTGATTGAAATCATACACATTTTGTGATATTGTTTTTAATTGGAAAGAATCAAATTTATTTAAGTTTTCAAAATATTGCTATATCACTTGATTTTATAACGATAAGTACGAAATCTCTCTAATACCGTTTGTTTAGGCTTATTTTTTAAAAATACTCAAAAACGATTTTAACTAATATTGCGTGTTGCCACAGATTTGTCATATTTTAGAGCATATTCTGTGTTTTTATTTAAATCGGAATTATTCAAAAAGTTTAATAAAAATATTCGGAAATGTAATCTTTTTAAGCTCTCTATATTCGGTAAGGAAAAAATAAAATAAATTCATGTATGTAAGTCAGTTAAAATTCACCACACTGAACATCGCATTAATCTAAATACATTTTCTCAAACACTTATTCAGTTAAGTATGTATGTTATAAGTACGCAGCCATCACGTGCAGTTATATTTAATCGAGTTTTGAAAATACGTATATATATACATATATATTGTGTGTAAAATGCTTACACTATTCTTATGCATACCTGTTTCACAATTTTTTTACAGCGTATATCCTTTCTATTATTAGCTAAGGTATATATTTATTTTATTCAGCCTTCCCTATTTCTATTCTTTCAAATGCGCCTTATATTTTTGCAGTGGAGTAAATATGTATGTACATATGTACATATTTATATATTTTTCGTTTTTTATAGCCATACACAACCGATAAGTCGCCGACTATCAACGGCTACGACTTGCTGTGCTTTATACTTCAAAATCAACTGAACAGCGATAGTACATTTTGCATGGTCTTTATAAATTTAATATCCCCGTGCGAGCATATCTGTAAATGCATGTTTCGAGATACAATTAAATGATAAGCGCTTAAGTCAATATTTTTCATGCTCGAGCCACACGCACACATCAACTTCGATAAGTGTACATACATATTTGCATTCCCAACAAACCTTTTTTGTTTCATACTCGTGTCAACTTGATATGCACTTAACATGTAATAGCTTTCTCAAAAGTGCAACATTAATTTCCAACACAATTTCACCAGCAGAACGCAGCATTCACGACTTAAAATGCACTTTTTATTTACATTTATGTATGTCGAATCAAATTCGATAAGGTTCGAGAAAATAGTTAAGATAAGAAATGCCAAAAATAATTTAGAGAGTCCTCATTAAAGTTGGTATCCTTGACGTGGAGATGAGGCTTGAATGATGGCATGGTGGCCTCTATCAGGTACCACCATATTACCATGAACTAAGAGCGAAGCTCCACATGGGATACCTGTATTAAAATACCGTGCTTTCACTTGCTCCCGCACTCCCTCTTTATACTTCCCATACTTACTCTTCCTATCTCCCCCTTATCTTCCCCCTAATACCCAGGTTCGTGTCTGTATGAATTTTATTATGTTCACTACCGAACGAGTTTCGGACGGAGGAGGAAGGCTCCCCCAAATACCTGTAAGATAAGAACGCCAAATTCTCCAAACGTTTCTCCCTAAAGAGGCTTCGCTCAGAAGGCAAGCAAGACCCCTCGAGAAAAAAAAATCAGCAGCGAAGCGCAACCGTTCTATTGGTAACCACGAAAACGCCTCGGAACTACGAAAACGAGTCAACAAAAAACGACAAAGCAGCCATAGGTGAGTGGCATGAGATTGAGGTCCGGCTTTCGTGTTTGGTAATGGAAAGTACTCTAAGCAACCCCGAGGTCCCTAAACACTTGTTCGATTATGAAGAAATTATCAGAGTTCCCAAAAGAATTCCTGAGCATAAGCATCGTTGAGATCATAATGAACCCTAAGATTTCAATGGCGAACTGGAGTGTCCTGAGATTCGATGGCAATTACGCAAAGAGCCAGCCGGTGTGATTCTTCATCACACAGGAGCCGCAACCTCCTAGAAGAGGGTGGCTTCAGTGACAATGTTCCGGGGCAGAGGGCCTGACGATGACGCGATGGAGAAACCGACATCGGAAAGTCATATTGACTATCCAGAGAGGGTTGAATGATAATACCAAATGAGGTGTCGATTCCAGTTCCTATAGATTTAATAAATATGAGCAATTAACCTTCACCCCTTTTAGCAATCTGCTCAAGGATGGCGCAAAGCGCTAGGATGTAGACTTGCAAAGTTAGATAGGCCCGAACGCGACCGAAAGAGGGCACCGACTGTTCCGGTGAAGGGATGACCTAACGTTGCGAGACTCGTAGCCATTCTAACAGGGCACTGGCTGATCGGAATCCCACCACCTAGAAGACTTGGTGTTACCCACAATTATTACTGCAGAAGCAGCAGAGGTGAAAATAATCCAGATACAGTTGAACACTTTCTGAGCAGACAACCAGCTCTAATGAGCAAATCGAGTCACGTTCCCTGCTAATATGACATTTTTCTATTTGTCCCCCATAATTCACTGAACAAAGCTCACATGAATTCCAAATTGGTTTAAAATAACATAAATATTTGGGTGATTCACAAGGTGTCATAATGTGTCATAAATCACCCAATTTTATTTAATAAACCTCAAATGAAAAATCGATACAACAAAAACGGTCTCGTCTAAATGCCGTTTCAAGTATGTAAGACCTTATCGTATCTCCTATCGTGTCGACTCCCGTTCATCGTTCCATCGTTTTCGATATTCGAGCTCAATCTTTTCTGAAACTTTGGAAATATTGATTAAAAATTCATACAATTTTTGCATTTTCGTCAGAGAAGTTAAGAACTTCACATATTCAATAAAAATCGTTCAAAGTTTACTGAAACGCTAATAAAACCAAACTTTAACAATTTTTAGGAATTCCAATAAAATGGATCTAATTCAATTTCCATAAATTATACATAAAAACATATTTAAGGCACTGTGTTGGCTTTATAAAAATGTATATTACTTAAATATCAACTCAATATACGTATGTACATAGTACTAAGATATTATAAGCACTTTATTTTTTTTTTCATTTTGCCTATTGTGAAAAGCACTGCGCGTCGCCGTCTTCGAAATATTTTAAATTCAATTATTTATTTCCTATGAAATTATACTGAATTTACTATCGTACCAAAAATGGTCGTTAGATCGACATTTCTTGGATATTCAAACTGTTACGTGAAGCAATTTTATAACCTCATACACGATGACGAACAAATGATTAAGTATTTTTCTGCTTCCATGAAGCAAGGCAATCGTCAACTCGATATCGTTAGACAATTATCGACATACAGAATGCATGCCCAGCTCTTTGAACTCATAATTAAGGCCAATATCAAGCTTTTCCCCACATAAACCCAATATGTTTCATATTTTAAACGGGAGAGGTACTAAATTCTGCTTTTCAAAATTCTTTTGGATGAAAATTCTGTAAAAATCAAAAAAAAAATTCTGTCCAGCCTAAATTCTTTTGGTTCAATATTCTGTATTTAAAATTCTGTATGATCAAAATGATGGAGAACTGAAATTCTGTATATTAAAATTCTGGAATCAAAATTATTTTCGATCAAAATGCTGTAAAAATATAACCAAATAAGCAGATAACCTGATAAGCACGCTTACCTGAATAGCACATTTATTTTATGAATAATGGAATTCCGATTTTATAGAATTAATGGTATATATGTATACATACGGCAATTAAAGAAAAATTCAAAAATTCATTCAAAACAAAAGTTATTACATTATAATGGCGAAACAATTATTATATTATTAAATTTTTAGCAATTCGCTTTAGAAAAGAAACATGCCTTAATATAAGCCTTTTTTTGTTATTCTTTTAATTCTGTTGTTTGCTTTTACAGCCTTCTTCGTTTGACTAATTTTGTGACCATTTTGAAATTTCTGAAGCTATAAATGCATACAAACATATGTACATTTGCTTTATGTAAATCTGTTTTGATAATATAGGAAACCATATGGGTCAAGACAAGTCATGTATTGGCAGTATTTTGTTTTGCAAAACTCTGTATTGAAAAACCGGAAGAGCATATGGATAAATAAAAAAAGTGCGCACTTTTTTATTTATCCATATGCTCTTCCGTTTTTTCAATGCAGAGTTTTGCAAAACAAAATACTGCCAATACATAATTTTGATTTACAGAATTTAAAATTACAGTGTTCCGCAATACAGAATTTTAACAGTACAGAATTTTGAATTACAGATTTTTGAATACAGAATATTGAATACAGAATTTTAAATACAGAATTTTGAACCAAAATCATATTGTACCCAACCCATTTTAAACATTTTCAGTGTAAAACTCTGTACTTGTAAACGCCCTATGTTTTTTGAAAATGTTTAAAATTACACTGAAATTGGAAAAATTCCACACATCAAGAGGGTTATTACTGAACCGTGCCCGATTTTTCGCAGTATCTAAGTAAAAACTAAATCGAATTTTGAATCTGCGAAAATGCGTTCATTGAATCCTTTAAGCTATAAATGAATGAACCCAAATTTTCGAACTACTATGAATTTGGTTATAGTTTATGTTTATAGATTTCACGAAAATTCGCACTACGATGGAAACACTGCATATGAAATTTTAGTTTAACCATTTCAATTGCACATTATGCGTAAATTTCCACAACATTTTTTTAGAGTGTAGTATACAGGTGCATACATACTTCTTTTACCATTCTGTAAAATATTTTACTATAGGTAACACAGATGTTAACGCACATACACGTACATATACTTATTTACAACGCAATCTAATCAACACATATCTGCTAATAATTTTCGTATAATGAAAGCATATACCTGGCAAATTTTTTTTTAATATTTGCTTTTTTTGTGCAAAATCTATTATTTTCGAAAGACACATATTAAGCATATGTAATAAACTATGTACATTCATATTTATTCATGTTTATTTGTTTAACGCTGTGACATTTCGCATATTTACGAAATTCATTAACTCTTCTCCGATAATTGCAGACTTGTGGATCAAATATACATAACTTATGAATAAGCACAATATGAATATAATCGAGGGCATCATAATGCGTGATAGGATAAACAAATATTATGCGCGATCGGCTAACAATAATAAAAAAGTACACAAACTTTAAATTATGAAATTATTTTTGTCTATAGTATGTAAGTAAATTAAATATATATTGTTTTGATCTTGTCAGTTTCTAAGGACGTCTGTGTTTGACAATAATATGCCTCTCAATATACAATAATTACAGGGGCTAGTAAGTTAGTTATCTAAATGAGTTTGAATATGTTTATTGATTGATTTAATACCAAGCTTGGCGTAACCACCGTAGGCCGATCTTGTTTTGTAAATACAAAAGTTATTATCCATTCAAAGCGAATACTAAACTGTAGATAGTTGATTTAAGATTCATATGCACAACTCACAGCAAGAGATGCAGTCAGCTCAGTTACAATTTTTGTATCGAATATATTTTCCTTCGTCATTAAAATAACTTTGAATAACAAATAAATCTTCATTCAAATCATTTCATGACGACTTCACCACGTGATGAAGGTTTGCTTTTGACGAATGGCTTACTTAGATGGCGAATGGAAATTTATTCGCAATTAAAAATTATTTGAATAATAAAATAAAATTTATTCGCCATTTAAAATTACATGAATAACGAATGAAACTTTATTTGCCATTTAAAATTATTTCAATAAGTTATAAAAAGTAATTATTAAATTACTTGTACGGCGAACACAAATTTATTCGTCATTCAAAATTACTTGAATAACAAATAAAAATTCATTCTTTTGTTTATGTCATTAAATTATTCAGTTTTCGGATAACGAACATCCTTTCGCGTAGCACGCATGGGAATGATTTTAGCATTGAAAACCCTTTCACTCCGTTCGCCAAATGGCAATCCTAACTTACCGCTTTCACCAAAAATACTTCGGCCTCTCCAAAATGGAAGGAAGCCGGTGGTTCTCATTATTTTGATATCCCCACAGCAAGTTAACGCGGTAAGTTGAAAAAGAAACATTGAGAAGAAACATTACCCTCAGCGCTTCACAATTATTACCGCCAAGTATAATTTATTCACAGGAGGATAAATCAGAATGCACAGAAAAGGGTTTGGGTATCTTACATAGAACCGAATGGAACTGGCAACGCGGCAATTGCACATAATCCCATCTGTTGCCGAACTCCGCTTACTGCTTTCGGCAAGACCTGTGAAGATAAGGTGGAATTGCAATCCTATATGCACTTCCTGTGTGGATTATCAAACGGCACGGTTTAAATTAGTTTAGCTTTATTTTAGTTCATGGCTTAAGAAGCAAGTTCAGATTGAGGAATAGGCGAACAAAAAATGTTGTGTGTACTTTCATCAAGCATACAATTATTTAAGAAAATATATGAAATGAATTATATGCGTACATACTTATATGTTCATATATCTGTAAACATATTCTTCATCTACTAAACGTAATTCTATAAAGCATGTGCCCTGAAGTATGGCACATCCAAATCAAGTACTTGTTTCAGTTATTTACAAAGCTATTTAAGTGTAGTACGCAAATCATATCATTTATGTACAAAGTGTCACGGAATGTAAATAAATATATATATACATACATATATACAGAGTGGCCCATAAAAGCGATTTTTTTTTTACAAAAAATAAATAGAAATCAACTTTTTCGGTATATTATTTGTTTATTCAAAACAGAAAACAATCCCTTTATTTATAGAACCGCGTTTCATGCACAAGGCTTTCTCTGCTGACTTCGCCGTAGCGCATCCTGTGAACGGTATCCTTATCGGGTTACATTTATTCGAGCAAACATGAGGTTGGTTCTGAAAATGGGCTATATCGGATAATAACCACGCACACATAACGGCGGTTTGAGAAAAAACTGTATACAAAAATTTTGGTATAACCAGTTCTTCTACCGTGAAAATCAAGAATAATAAATTATTGAAAGAAAAAAACTAGTCGAAAACGAACGTTAGTAGGCTAGTTTTTAATGGGCGGTTAGTCCAAAAAGTCGAAAGGAAACGGTTAGTCGATTAGGTCAAGTCGACAATTTTGCACAACAACTTTTGTTAATCGACTAACCTATTAGTCGATTGAATAGATTTTAAAGATTTAATATCAATCGGTTATCGGATAATAACCACACCCACATAACGGCATTTAGAGAAACCCAAAAACCTGGTATATTTTAGCAACTACAAGTATAACAGATAGTTTGACAGTTTTAAATTTGATACACGATATTGAGGAAAGAAACACGTGAGTATAGCTTTGGGAAATGTCGTGGCAGTTCCAAATTAAGAGAAAATAGCTTTATTTCGAAACTCTATCAAATTGTGTGCACGATTTACTATTCGTAATATCCACCTCTCATATGCATTACCAAAAATCCAAATATTTGGTATTTAATTAAACTATGTGCAAATTCCCTCAAATTTGTTGAATTCGAGAGAGAAATGCGAAAAAATAGAAATTTTGAAAAATTATAATATCGGATTATTTATAACTTCGGATGCCACTTAATTTTTTAGTTCTTCTCATTTTCATACTATAAAAAATTGGAAATGCAAAATTGTTAACGGACTGTTTGTGGATTTGAGGTAAGAAACGAATTATAGAAAACGAATAAAATATGTATCACAAAAATACATATTGTAAAACTAACATAGTTCACATCTTAATCTTATAGTAAAAATGATAATATCGTGTTTATTCAATATAACCCGATTTTTTGCTGAACTTCTCCTACAATTTATAGTTTTATAGTAGCTTTCCGACGACTCCTAACAACAGATGATTTTTGTGAGAGTTTTTTCATGTAGGGCATGCACTCGGATGTTTGGTATTGACTGCCGAGGGGCGCCCGCTTTAGAAAAAAAAACTATTATCTATAATAAATATTTTTGTAGAATATTTTAACCCTCTATCGACCGTTCAAATTCACTTCATTCAAACTTTCAAAACAAAAAAAAAAACTAGTCAGAAAATTATTCGCCGGAAAATGCCACTAGGTATCTTCTCAGGCAAAATATTTATGCAAAAAGCTTAAGAACCCACTGAAAACCCAATTTAGTTCTTTTGAAATATGCAACATTTATTTACTCTCTTCTTCATTTACACTAACAATGCAATGTAAAAAAGTTATAAAATTTTTATATGAAACTATTTGTTATTTTATTTTATGTAGAATGTGGCTTCAATGGATAAATAATATCTTACTTCCAATTGTGGACTATAAAGTAAAAGCTAGTATTTTATTCAAAATCATTTAAGGCAAATTGTATAATTTGTGAACCATGGTGGACAAAACTAATTCTTTAGTGCATCGACGGTAAAATATCGTGAAAGTGGTTTAATCTATCTTAAATCTGAACAGCAAAATTTCAAATTATAGATTAGTAATAATGGAATAAATTATCCTAGAAAATAGCTAGATGGAAATTTAAAATCAGAGTATTTACTAAGCAATTGCAATTTTTTTTTTTAATATGGGAAGATGCTTGGAAAAACCTTCCAGAAATCGAATATATAATTTTGTAATAATTTAACAACTTTTTATGTATATTAACTTATTAGATTTGTGATGTTTTCAGTTGCGCATGTTTTGCCCATTGCAATTTTGACTACAATGAAGTTTCTGGCTATATTTTTATGTTTAATGACAATAACTGTTGATTTCGCGATACTATTTTTAATGAATTCTAAACTATTATGACGAGTAAAATAGAAATCTTAAACCCATTTAAAATAAAATGTCCACCTTATTAAAAAGTTAAGAATAGTTGCATAAGTTTTAGGCACCACTGTATGTATATAAGTACCACGGATGCCAATTTTGGTGATTTTATATTATATATATATTTATATGTAATCCCGGGATCCCGGTATTGTCGGAAAATTAAAATTCATTGCTAAAAAATGTAACAAGCAATAAGCTGATCAGCCCTATTATGATATTTTAGAGGCGAACATTAAGAAAGAAATTTTCTTTTTAGTAAACTTTAATTATTTTTGTTTATTAATTTCTTTTATGAGTCAAAAACACAATAGTTTATATTGACTACTTAATGATAACACAAATTGTTCCAATTAATTTAATATTAATAAAAATAAAAAACTAAGAATATAAGAATGTTAGATAAAAGCATAATTGTTTTAAATACTAAAATGAAGCATTCAACAAATAAGACAATTGGTTTTTGGAAATTGAAAAATCAAACGAAGTGGAATTCGCGATCTCATTAAACTCACGAAGCGCACAACCAATAGGTGCATTGCTCTCGAAGTTGCTTTTAAATTTCCTAAGATAAAAGGGGTAAAAGGTTCGTGAGCCCACAAAATGTTTAATAAAAAGAATTCAAACCATTAACCGAAGATAAGCCATACTTTTTTAAATAACGAATATATTTTTGTTACTATTTGTATTGAAAAAAAAGTATGCTCACCATGGAACTCAAGAAAGCCGGGATCCTGGAATCCTGATTTAACATCCAGGTGTATTTATTGATTGGCATTTTAGTGTTTGACCAAACAAAGCAAAAACCAGTCAACAAGGTTCAATAACCGTTTACTATTTTATCGTCAACCGATTCTTTCGCATATATGAAAAATTTAGAGCGATTAGCAGCGGGCATTTTATTTATTGTACACCGTTTTATGGTGCTTATAAATGTGTTACGATTTGGTAATAACTATAAAATTAAATAAATGCTAATACTTACGTACATACATACATATGCATTTCTATATTGAATAGAACGTTTAATTAATCTGACAGGAAGTACAAAGAATCGGTGATTTGCAATACTACTATATACTATTCTTTGCCATTTACGTTTATTAATTTGTTTTTAAAAATTTTTTATAAAAGTAAGGCTAATTATATGAATATATAAGTATTTAGAATCTATAAAAAATGCCATCAAGATGTCAAACTTTTTACTCCAAATTTTTAATGTCTTTTTGGGTACGCAGTTTTGTAGCCCATTAAATTTCAGTACAATAAATTAGAAGCTCCAAGTGGCTACAAATTACCATTGATTCTTGGGACTTGTTTGCATTTTCTTACATATAAAAATAAATTTTGTTCTTGCTTGTTATATGGAAGAAAATGAACAATAGCGTCAGCAAAAAAAAAATTGCAAAAATCAATGGGAATTTTCAGTCACTTTAAACTTGATCATTATTATAGTAAAATTAAATGCGCAACAAAATTTCATACCTGAAAAGCTACAAAAATTCTGAATAAAAGGTTTGAAAATACCAAAATTTTTTGTTACCGATAATACTCATTTCTCTCTTCATGGCTACGTGAATGAGCCGTAACGTAACTGTTAAGGCCCGTTCACATAGGACTTTTGCTTTGCTTCGCTTCAGAGTTTCGCTTTGACAGATAAGTTCAATACATGATGTTATATGAGTCCTGCTAAATACAAGGCGAGAAAAGTAGATCCAAGCAAAGCGAAGCAAAATTATGGGCAACTCTCAACTTTTGTACGCTTTGGCGATCAGCTGTTATCATTTTCATTTTATTTTTATTTTGGCGTGCGTATACACACTACAGACACTCGTGAATTTCAAACATTAGTAGCATAACTACTACTACTTCCATCATATCAGTAAAATTAATTTTTTATTCTATCTTTAAACAAAAAACTCTGAACAAACTCAAATCGCAACTCATAACAAACTACTAACGCAGAAACTGTCAAAGCGTTCTATGTAGCAGACCTTCTCCGCCTCGCGCTTTGTTGTTAAAGTTCGAACTGCCAAGCAAAGCGAGGAAAGTTTTATGTAAACGGCCCATTAATGACACCACTTGTCGCGTCAGCATAACGGACTAAATATTTGCTGCTAAGGTTTTGATACAAAGAGGTGGGATAGCGATGCTTTCTACAGAGCGCAACCATTCAGTGAGCAATTAATTTCATACTTCGGAACGTTGAGTTGGCCGTCAAGACTCAGCGATACCTCAAGACTTAGTCGAAGTTACAAAAAGCTATTTGTATGATAATAAAGGTTAACCGATAAGATTGATTATAAGATAAAAACAAATGAAATGACTGTTAGCACCCTACACAGCAATTTTTGTAATTATAAATCCACGTTGAAAGATAATATAATTTAATGTGTGTAAAATAATATGTACTAAATACCGACGGCAGTCGTATTCGGGCATGTTCGGCAATTCACTTTCACTCGGAAATTTTCGTTTTACACAGCAGCTGTTTCAGTTAGTCACAATATGCGAATTCATTCGTAAACAAAATTCAGAACGTGCCCGAATAACTTAAAGCATTACCTTAACCCATAAATGTTCACTGCAAAAATGAGTTACAGTAAACATCCCCATTAGCTTTTAGTCCATAATTTTTTAATTTTTTTAAATCCTAATTTGTAATTTTTTTGTTGCCTTAAACTCGGAAAAATATGCGAGCTGAGCCAACTCGTAAAAATGATATCCGACCTAAGATTTAGTGGTGGGAAGTGGAAAAAAACTACGCTATTGTGAATGAGCCCTAAGGAAATACATGGAAAATTTAATTTTTTGAAAGAACAGGAACAGGGTTGCTTTTGCATCTAAAGGAAATTTTAGCCGAGTTGGAGCGTAACTTTTGCAAGTCGGGTGTAATAAAACGTCCCCAATGATATTCAAAAGGTTTTATGCAAGGACAAAGTCCCGAAGGCATTTGAAAACTCGATTTTCAGAGTGATGTCACATCACCGTTCCTCTCGTATTTACGCGCTTGCTGATTGCATTTTCTAGTGAGCATCGTAGAATTTTTTCAATAAATTTAAATTTACATTTATGTCAGTTTTTGCTACGAATTTTACGTCAAGCACAGCATTTTTGTATCCAAATCGACCCCATTTTTTTTTTAACTCAATATATATTTTGTATATGTTTTCAAATTCTTTTTAATTTCTTGTTCTAGGCACAAAATTTGGAAAAGTTCTGATTTTGGTTTATTGCAGCCAGTCCCTCGTAATGGGATTTTTTTTTAATAAGCAAAAAGTTTTCAATTTCCCACTTTTGGAACCGATCGGGATTGAAATGTTGTTTTCACAAATCGAATGACATATTTGAAAACTTAAAAGCAATATTTCCTTCTAAAGTGAAGACCTCCTGACTTATATGTTACACAATGAACTATGTTTCGAAAAAAATGTATGGAGTTAAACTAGTCGAAAACGAACGTTAGTTATAAGCGGTTAGTCCAAAAAGTCGAAAGGAAACGCTATGTTGATTAGGTGAAATTTTGTAAAGCAACTTTTGCTAATCTATTAACCGATTAGTCGATTAGATAAATTGTTAAGATTTAGTACCAATCAATTCAGCCTTGAATCAATAAAGGTGTTATTTTTAATTTTTCAATCAACTAAGGAAGTGAACAGCTTAACTTGCTGATCAATCGTTATCAGAGAATTAGAAAAGGATTTGCTATGAATGCCATTACTTTAAATGCATAAGAACCCCGATATTGACCGAGGTCCGCCCAATACGGCCGATATGATTAAATAGTTATATTTATATGAGCATATTCACTTATAAAGCGATAACAGCGCCTATATTTGATTTGATTGATATGAGTTAATATGGCTTGCGAAAAATTAGTACGCTGATAACATCAAACCGAATTCACCTAAAATTATAGGCGGAACTGGTAATAGGGGCATAAGTTGTATTTTTTTCCTACTAAGTGCATTGCCATAAAAATTCCGAAGCAGATTTGAGCGTACAAATACAAATACGTTCGGCCAAGCGATTTCTATGTATGGGTCTGCTTAGCGTTAGAGGTTTTTCAAATTTTAATATGTTCTGCTGTTCTATTAATGAGCTAATAAAATACATTTAATTTTTTTTTTCAACATTTCTTAGAGGTGTGCATCGTTTATTGGTAAAATATATGCATGTATGTATTATATTCATTTTTACAGTTATATGCAAAAGGATAACAAATTGCAATAATCTTACGTAATTAAAGTATTTGCAATAATGTACTTATATACACACATATTCGTTATTTATTCACAATATTTAATAACATAATAGAGTTAAAGCGATTTTTGCGATGACGGGGAGCTGTATGCACTCTTTTAAATTTGTAGGTATACAAAAATAGTTGAACTTGTAGCTAGACAAATGATTGATAAACTATTGAGCCAAAACACACGAGAACGAAAATGATCGTGCCAAACCAAGTTCAATGAGTGAGTGGAGATTGGGAGGTGAGAAGAAAGCGTTCAAAAATTGCACATCTCAGCTGCAGTGCTAAACTGCATAGCACAGTAACGGCCATTCATTTGCTATATATATATGTCTTTGCTTAGCTCTTAGTAAAGCTTAACATATTTTCCATAAACTCTTCAACTTGATGCTCAGGTATGTTTTGTCTCATTGATATTGACTTCAATACGTTCTTTCAATTTGCATCCATTCTACGTGTTACTAACAATATTTACTTTAATTGTTTTTTTTTTTATTTATGTATATACATATAACTCTAAGATTGCGAATATTTAAATATATGTAAATATCGTGCGCATGCGCTTCCATAATTTTTAGCACACAATCAATTTACGAAAAAAAACTTTAAAAAAATTAAATAACACAAACAAAAAAGTCTTAAATCTTATATGTAGTATGTTGTAATAATAATTATGATAACGTTGCATTAAATAAATAATGTAAGAGCTTTATTTTCACAAACAACGTTCATCATCATCATTATCATCACAATTCTTCACAATTCGTGCGAACATCATTATGATCAAAATCATTTATCAATAGCGCATTTCTGCACGTCGGTATTTAATCCTCCAGGGTAACGTTGCGGAAGAGATATGACATGGACTCCTTATTGTGTATGCGACGTATTGCTTCGGCAATTAGAATGGAAATGTCAATGGTTTTGATTTTGTGACATTGCAGCTTTTGGATTTCATGTGGAATGGTATTGGTGACGACAACCTGCGTGACAAGAGTGAGAAAATGTTATAAACGTTTGTTTGGCGTATAAATTAGATACTAAATTTATTGTGACGCACCTCATCGATTGGAGACTCTTCGATCAATCTGGGTGCATCTGAACTGAGTAGACCATGTGTGGCCAATAAATAAATTTTACCAGCACCGTTTTCCTTCAGCAACGCTGCAGCAGCGACAAATGCCTGAACATCGTCGACTAGATCATCCTAAAAGTATGCAAAAAATAAATTTGATTATTACACTCAACTGCATTTATTTACTTGGCATATATTGCGTCCGGTACTTACCACCATAATGGCTATGCGTCCTTTGACATCACCAACAATAGTTAGCGGCGGTTTAACCTTCGGCGGATGCTCTGGCACGCCCACTGAAACGCTGATGGTACGCGTGCGATTGTTGCTGCTGCTTTAAGTTGGTATAAGTTGCCAGTTGTGTGGAGAATTGTGTTGCGTTATTATTGTGGTGAAGTTGTAGTTGTTGTGTTGTGCAATGATTTTAAATATTGTAGTTTTTGTGCGGATTAGTGATAATAAAAAAAATGGTATTTTATGCATTTAGTGTTTTTTTTTTTTAATATTAGTTTTTTAAAAAAGATTTTGTTTTTTTTTTTTAAATTTAAAAAAACAGAATGTGATGTTTTGTTCAATGTGTAGTGTTGAACCAAGGAGAGACATGAGTAAAAAGTACATATTGATCGTTATAATTTTTTTTTTAAAATAATAATCAATACAAACCTAGGAGAACAGGAGCACATTTCAACTGTATTTCCTATTAATTCGCTATACGTACTGATAAACAGATAAAGAAAAAATTTTGTTCGTTTTCGTTTTGGTTTTTTTTTGTTTTTTGTTTTTGTAGATAAGAAATTTTGCTTACATTCTATGTTAGTGATATAAGAAAAAGTACGTGTATTAAGGCAAAAATGGAACGCTCAAATTACGCACAATTATTGCAAAATCAAATTCAAAATGTTACTCATAACTAATATTATGTACTTAGGATTTAACAACAACATAAGAAGCAACGTCAATTTAAAAATAAATAGCTGAAATATGAGTATAAATTTGCTGTGTTGGTTTAATTAATCGCAAGATTTACAACTAAATTGATTAAATCGGAGAAGATGTGGGTTTAATGATCATTTTATTGTTCTAATTGAGGTGTAGTATAAATCTCATTAACATACATATAGCGCAAAACTAAAGGATTCCGATGACAGCTGCTAGCCAATAAAAATATATTTTGATTTAATGCAATTTTTATGACACTGAATTGGTTCAAAAACTACTAGATGTTTTGCAATCAATTTGCAATTTTTTTTTTGGCAGACACGTTACATGTTTAAGGCACCAAAAGGGCTGATGGATTTATGTATATAAAATTGGACACATTTTTAATATATGATTTTTCTTACGAGAGATGCCAATCGTTTAAAAAGTTAAATTGTATTAAATTAATAAGCTAAATTAAATATTGCAATATGAGTGTCAAATGAAAGAGAAAAAATATTAAATATAAATTCGTTAAAAAATTAAATGAAATACTACAATATTAGAGTAAATCGAAAGAGGTTTGTACAAAAATATTTTTGAAGATGACGAGCGTCGGTTACTATTTCAATAATCGCAATAAATACTTTAAAATTTAATCAAACTCAATTAGTGTAAAAGCGAAGATATTTATACAAAACTAACTTGGAAGAGGGTTGCCACCTGTTTAAAAGCGCTAATTCAAATTAACAGAGGTTTTCGAAAGTTTACTGTCGAAAAATTAATTTCAATTGATTAATAATGTTAATAAATAATTGCAATATACATATGTGCCAAATGAAACAGGTTTAAGAAAACTTTACTCAAAAAAAAATTTGCTGAGAGAATTGCCACCTATTTAAAATTTAAATAAAAATCAATTAGTGAAATACTAGATGGTGGTGTGAAATGCAAGAGGTTTATTAGAAATATTTTCGATGAGGGCTACCATCTGTTTAAAAAAAAATAATCCAATTTAAGTGATCAGTTAACTGAAATGCTACACTTATATTGCTCTCAAAAGACAGATGTTTAAGAGAGCCTATTTTCGGAAAAATTTTTTTTTATGAAATTGCAACCTTTTTGAAGTTAAATTCAATTAAAATATCAATGAAATGTTACACCATGAGTATGAAACGAAAAAGTTATAAGCTTTATTTCATAACTATTTTTGGATAGACTTGCCACTTGTTTAAAAAATTTTAATTCAATTCAATTAATAAGCAACCAGAAATACTGTAATATCATTTTGGAGGAGCATTGTCACCTTTTTTTCAACTAATAAATTAACTAAAATGATAATACACTGTTGTCAAACGAACCACTAGTTTGAAAAGTCAAATTAATTGAATAATTTTAATAAAATGTTACAATATTTGTAATATCTGCAAAGAAAAGCGTTATAGGAAAAATATTTGTTTCATAGGGTTGCCACCTGCCAAAAACTTTAATTCAATTCAATGAATCAGTTAACTCAAATATTATATCAGTGTAAACCGAAAGATGTTTGTTCGAAAACATATTTGAAGAGCGTTGCCACCAGTTTAAAACGATTGATTCAATTTAACTTATACATAAGTTAACTGAAATGCTAATATAAGTTAAAATATACTAAAAATGTTTAGAGAGCGAAAAATTACAGCGAAGATGGCAAAACGCCAAAACCGGGTTGTCTCCAAACCAAGCATGGCAGGGGATAACGGAAAATGAAGGAACATAATTCGATATTGATACAAAATCCTAAAATTGAAAGGCTTGGTCGAGTAATGTCAAAGAGTAATTTAACGTTATATGAAGATGTGATTTCCGAATCATAATTTTAATTCCGATCACATTTGGCATTTTTTCATTTGCCTCCAAAGTATAGCAAAAAAGAAAAAAACAAATTCGAAGGCTGCAAACGGCAAAATGATTCCCATCTACATTTTAACACTCGTTAACATCCACATAAATGGTAATTTTCTTAATGAAAAATCAATACAAATACAAATGAATAGGATATTGGAGTCTTAATTTCAGCGTATCTGAGAGGTAAGGCTCCAAAGGAGTGTGCTGACTCAGAGATAGCTTAGAGAAAGGCCTTTAAGCAAATTTGGTGGTTCTTAGAGGAAATGTATGCTAAAATAGTTGAAGTTTATTGATAACGCTTTAAAAAAAAAAAACCAACAAAATCAAATAAACATCAAAACAAACATGGTGCCAAGCCATTTCAACGAAAAATTTAAAATTCATTCAGTAGTTTCGAAGATTAGCGAATTCAAATAGACAAAAATTCTAAAAAATGGTCCTCATTTTAATGGCAATATATGGGCATGTAGTATTTGTAGTATGAATGCCAAATATTAACAAAAGGAAATTGCAAGTTTCATGTTCGGAGTGCAAATGAAGTTCAAAAACAGCTGAATTAAAATATAAAGTAAATGCAGGCGCACTAAAGTAAAACATTTAAGTGCAAAATCTATGCATACATTTAATACTAGGAGGAGTGTTAAGCTGATTTCATTATTCTATAAACGAAAAGTGTGGTAGCTAATTTTATAGTGAAAAATATCAATAACAAAATTGAGCTGAGTTTGATCAAAATATGTCTATGAGCACTGTAAAATATGAAGCCAATTAAACGAAAAAAAAAAATTATATGTATGACATATTACGATTTTGAAATCAAGATTTAAGTGAAATATGATTTTGATAAGTAACTTTGAATTCATGGTTTTGTGTTATGTTTTTTTGTTTGTTAAAATTTGTTAAATTAAAAGCGAAATATGTATCGTTCTTTTTTGGCAACATATAAATAAATCTGCATCGCATTCGAAAGCTTAAAAAAAAACTTCGATTTCATTAACGAATACTTTTGAAATTCTGTTACATGCATTTCCAAACCATTCATAACGGCAAAATTTGTTAAGGCGTAAATTTGAAAACACAAAGCAATAGAAATTCACAAACGCAGACAGATGGACAAAATTTCTCTACATCGACAATAAAAACTCAAAACCAACAAAATTGAATATATGTAAACGAGTATATAGACTCGTTATTTTGTAGGTATGTACATACATTGACACATTATTTAATTTAGAAGTTGAAATGTACTTTGCAGAAGTTTAAAGAAGTATTTAAAGAAAAACAGAGGAAAAAGTAGTTATTAGAAGAAAATGGTACTTTAAATATGTACAGAGACAATGTCAAATATTAGATTTTTTTAAAGCGACGCGTTTTGTCTCACGTGCATGGAGCGCGTTTCAAAATAAATTTGCTAATTCACAACACACTCACATGTAGACGAAAGTTGTGACAGCGTGAGAGTGTGGTTAAAATGAAAATGGTGTACAAATGAGTATATTAAACTGAATAAAAGTGAATTTCAAAACAAAGCTACTTGATGAATAGCATTTTTTGAAAACGATATGCATACATTGACTCAAATAACTGATTTTTTCGACAATATTTAAAATGTTTTTCATGTTTAATTTTTTCGTAATTTTTTTTTTTGTAAAATAAAAAAAATATATGCCATATAAAAGCTTATAAAACCAAATTTCAAACCTTGTAAAACATTTATAAAAATTCAGCAAATTCTGAAAAAATTTCAAGCTTTTCAATTGTATCTGTGTATGCAGTTTTCAATTTTAGGAATATTAAAAATCAACGAAATTTACATAAAGTATCAATTTTTTAACATACTTTTCAACGGAAATCTATAACTTAAGGCATTTGTTTTTAACTGAACAAAGCTTTTTTGACATCTCTGCTACTACGTAGCCATCTAATATATTTTTCGATGTCATATAAGTCGAATTATAAAAGCATTTCTGATCGCACCTGCAGCATATTTTTTTAAAATCATCAATATCGGAGCAAAAACACAGATTTGCCGAATAACTCGCCTGTAGCGCCACCTAGCACATCCATTTTTCATAATAGTATTTTTTTATTGCACCTTTTTTATGCCATCAATATGGGACCATAAATATGGATTCCCTGAATAACTCGATTCTAGCGCCACCTAGCGGATTAAAATATATCATATGTCCGCGTCACTGGACTAAATAATATATTGCCCAAATTTGGTTGAAATCCGTTAATTGGGTTTTAAACCAAGTTGTAACAAAGAAAATTTTTATAATATGTGCGTAAAACCAAGATTTAAAAAATTGTCAAAAGTCAACCCGAATTTTTAGCCTCTTGAGACTTGCCAATTATTATGCTACAAAACTGCGTGCCTACAACTTTTCTACAAAGTCGAAACTAAAAGATTTTAAATTATATACTTTTTGTTTTATACCCTAAGGAACTATAGCTTTATAAAAATCTATGATGAAAAACATCGCGAATATTATTCAAAAAAAATCACCATGTGGACAATTGTTTGAGTCACTGTATGTGCTACTTATGTACAAGCAATACAAAATTAAAAAAAAAATTAAATGAAATTAAATCATTGTGAAACACAACTGAATGCCATATTAAATGAATTCGAATACTGAAGACAAAACTTATATCAACTTTTGGCAAAAAAAAAACCTTTAATCGACTTAGCAAATTCTACCTGTTAAACACTAAATTTCTGGGATAAAAACTATAATTTTTTTTTTAACTAATTAAGGCATAGAAACCAGCTTAAAAATTGCTGTTACAAATTTTGCCTAAAAAGTCCTGATTTGTGAACTAAAAGGGGGAAAATGCTAAAGTCAAATACGTTTTTTTGCCGAATATCTAAAAAAAAAAAACTTGTATACCAACACAAATACTATCGAATTATGCAATAAGTTTTGACAATGAATATGATTTTTATATACATACATACATACATACATAGATACTATGTACAAGTACAATACATTTGATCGAGCTGTGACAATGCATACGGGAATTAGGTGTATCCTAATTTTCAAAAACAAATGTCTGCTGAATTACCTCATTGGCGGCGGCGAATAACGTCCATCGACCTCATCACTTTCCGCCTCCTTCTGTTCACCGTGTATGACTGCAATGCCAAGACGTAAGCGCTCGGCGTATGATGTTGCCTTTTTGGCGCTATTGGGATTGCGCGCCACAATCACCGAATTCCGATAATCAGGAATCTATGAATTTCAAGATTACATTAGCACACAATCTTTACTTGCTAAAAAAATACGACATTCAATACTTCACTTGAATAAATTACCCAATAATTTAGTGACATAATGAGCAAAAGTGCATGATTTTAGTGACTAATTTTTTAATATCAATAAGATTTTTCATATGCTTGTAGAAATATATCATACGTACTAAATTAATTTGAGAACAAAAAAAGGAGGGAAACTCAGAAAATATGAAATAAAAGAAGTATATTGAAAGCAGATTAATTAAATGTAAGTAGATATATTGGTAGCCTCATGTTTTTCAGCTAGTTCTTCAATTTCTTTTTTTTTTATTGGGTTTACCATTTTAATGCACATACCAAAATTAATAGTTTAAAACCCGATTTTCAAGCTAAACATGTGAAATATGATAGTGAGTCTTGCCATGAAACGGCCTATTGTAGTCCTTATCTAGCATTTAAAGCCATTATGTTTTTTTTTTTAATGAGATGGCACATTAGGAAAATAGGGATGATTTGGTAGATTTTTGACTTTATCAGCTGTCTTCTGAGGATTTTTCCAAACATTTGGCTTGAACAGCAATCTAAATCGTCCGTAGAATATAAATTGGGCACACGCCCACTTAGATTGCTGATCGCGCCATATTTGGTTGTTTTAAAAACCTACTGAATTATGTTTTCGAAATCACGAGATAAAATGAGATAAACGAAATTCATTATTCAGAAATATTTTAAAACTATTTATTTTTTTTTTAATCCTTTAAACAAATACACTGCCTATATACATCAAAAGTATCTGTGCAAAAATTTGTACCTAAACTGATGAAACGAAAGTTTTCAAAAATGGTACACTGAATTTGAAAACCGATTTGTAAATTTGCTAAACTATCCCGCTTAATTTTTTTTATTTTTATTTTGAAACAAGGATAGTGGAATTCTAAGTCTCTAAAATTTGAGAAACATCGAATTTTACGTTAGAGTTCTAATGTACCTCTTTAAAGTTTCTCGAATCCTTACGAAATTTCAACACACCTAATATATTTGAAATAATAAAAGTATCAAAAGTATAATTAATTATTTACAATAAATTTACAATCCACACATTTTTCTTGACATCGCGAACTAAGTCCCCGTTTTTGTATATAATGCTATAATTCTTGGTAGGTTATTTAATCGTCTTCTAACAAGGGATGACAATTCAAATTTAATATTCGATCATTGTATCAAATTGCATGGGACAAAAATTAATTGCAAATAATTTACAAGATATTTATCGATTAATCGGTATTTTATATTATAATTGTATTTAATGTTAAGATAAAGAAAATAACTTGCTGAAGGTTTTTATTGGGTATATTTCCATGTGTTAAATAGCTTCCTCACAATTTTTGATTTAAACCAGTTTGCATACAAGTAATTCTGAATACTCGTCAATCTGCGTCAGCTTCGCGAAAATGTTACCAGGCTTTGGAAAACAGACCTTCCGCGGGTACCACTATAATCAATTATTGTAAAGCATTTAGATTTTACTTTGAAAAAATTAATTAAAGTTGTGAATCTTTCAAAACTAGTGAGGTCAGGTCGTTTACATTGTAATCAGTTGAGTGAGTTTCGAAAAATACAGAGCTGTTTCACTCACAAGCAGAGTTACTATTTAGGTAAACTTTAAAACAACATTTATTACGATTTTTTTATGAAGAAAATATGATGAGTGCCGCCAATGCTCAAATATTATACTTATAATTCAATAGTAGTTTTAAGAAGAAATACTCTTGCCATCCCTAGTTCTAACCTTCTATTTTAAAGAAACACATTGCAGTTTGTTTCGTTTTCTAATCGTTCGCTAATGTAAATGCTTTTTGGGTACTATCATTACTACACTAAGGGGCTACAATGCAAGTATTCTCTGAAATAAATATGTACGCACATATAAAGAAACAGAAGTAAAAAAAGAAAGAGTAAAGAGGACGTAGAAAATACACGTGATTAACCAGAGTTGTATTATAAATAAGTTAAGGTGTTGAATATACATACGTATACCTAATATGCTAGCATAGTTAATAAACAGGCTGCGAATTTTTATGCATTTCAGCGCTAAGAGATGAGCCTAAAAATATGTACCATCAAGAAAAGTATGTACATATATAAATTTTAAAACGCTATGCTTATAGTTATTATGGTGCATATTTTTAGTTGCATATAGATCCACACTCTATTAATAAATACTAACACAACTTGATTAGGTATAAATAATACATATAGCCGAAATAATTAAAATAAGAGTAGCTCAATATATAATCATTATATATGGCAATAAGGATAACAGCTAAGCAATTTTGTTTCTACTTATTTAACACTCTTTAAATTATACGAATGACTTATTCACTTCAGTATTAAATTAATATTGATATACTTATGTATGTGATGTGGAATGACAAAATCAACCTTACGACTGAAAAATCGATTTTCGGGTTTTCATTGATTCTGATAAAAGAAGATATGCGCTATCGTTTGAAATTATGCTCCAATTTGTATCTATGAAATTACGCTTTGTATGGAAGTTCAAAGTTGGGCGTGCTTCGTACTTAGCGCTCGCACTACTGCAGCTTTGAGCTCCGTGCCCGTGTACTCGGGGATCTTCGGCTTCCGTTTTATTTCTATTTTATATACTCTTAACGCATTTCAGTTGTAAGGTCGATTTTGTCATTCCACATCCCATATATTCAATCATGACAATATCAGGCACATTTAACTAACTCGATTTCAGTTCGTATTCCTTATAATCATAACTTCTTCGCCGAAAAGAAAAGAGTAAGGAACTAATCTGGGACTTTTTAAATATTTTTACAAGCAAAACCTACGGAATGAATGAATATCATTTGCAATTTAAGCGACAAGTTAGTACGAGGTAGTAACGCGGACAGTGAATTTAAAAACACTAAATTTAAATAAAAACTAATAAAACCCTATTGAATGTCAAGTAGGTAGCATTTCTTCCTACGCACGTTACTCATTTAAAGGAAATGCTTTAGAAAGCTGCACCTCATATATGTATCTGTCGATATAATCAAGTCTATTTATTATCTATGGTGAGTATAAAATATCTACTAATACGCTCAAGTAGAGACACTTTCTTTTTGGGTCCAATTATATCCGAAGTGATTTTTTACGTACTACCAAAGAACGTAGATTACAAACAAATTACATGGCTTTTTGTTTTCTGTGTGCAAGAATTTTCGTTCAATTTTAACACACCAGAAAGCGATTGGATCTAATCAGATTCTAATATCAGGGCCTGTGCCAATAGAAAAATACTCTGGAAACTAAATTTTTGGCAACTATGAGGTGAATAAAAATTGCCGAGTCAGTAGAGGAAGTGAAAAATTTGACAGCAACCATAACCATTTTTGGTTCTAATATTATTAAAATGTCTAATAAATGCATGCATTTGCTATTTAATTGGCGCATTTAATTATTGGCTTAACTCGCTGATCTTTGTTTGCATCAGAGGAACTGTCAAAAAATTCCAGTAGTAAAAAGTTATGAATTGGCACAGCAGCAGCATGTAAACTTTACGCACCATAGTAAAAAGTTGTTTGACCTTAGAACTTTAACGTCAATTGACACAGACCCTCAATAAGCAAAAGTCAAATAAATTCGAGTATGGTGAAATGGGACGAGAATTTCTGTTAGAGGAACAGTAGTGATGCAACTTCTATGTAATCTAAAATCTTTGATGCTACGTAACTTTTCTCAAGATTTACTTCGTAAACTTGTAAAGCTGGAAAACTATCGTCTGACAGTAACACCGCAGACGATGAAGCACCAGCTGTATGGCAAGTCCCTCGTTACTCTGGCCCAACTACAACATTTAATGGATGTTGAGGCTTTGAGAGTTAAAATAGATTACAAAAAAAAAAAAAAAAACAATTAGTTATATGAGAATAAATTTAATAACAATATCGTATTGATTGTTGCAGAGAACAACTCCAGTTGTTCTTGTGAAATGATAGATAGCTCTACAACCAAATTGTTCTGTTCAATTCGGTATTGAATTTTCTACATTGCTTTGGTAGAAATGGATGGACCGCCATAACTCACGTTACCCTGAAGAATAAAATAGCCAAATGAAATTAACTATGACGGTTACTACCACAAAATGTTCTCATCCAAGTCATTAGACAAAAGGGAAACCTATCAGAAATATCGTTGTTTTCTAGTTTTATCTATCATAGGGAGAGGACTTATCCTGCGCAAACGTCCGTCCACAGATAGAGTACATTCGTAAACGCATAATTATTTTTGTGTAACCTTTCTGCATTCTTGCCGACTGCGGCTGTTTTTAAATTGCTATTGTGCTGCGACGAATTACTTAGCAATTCCAAACCCCAGAGAAAATTTCATTTTTTTAATTAACGTCATTCTATATAACCAAGAACCGCAGAGTTACGAGTATTTTATGAAATTATTACACAAAAGGATTAGCGTATACATAAGTTTTTAGAATTTGAAATCAGTTTAAGCAATGGCTGTAGAAAATGCCGAAATGCAGCCAGCTGTTTGCATTAAAAAACTCTGACGATAAGCTGTACTGCGGCACGTTTTTTTCGTCTACTGCGTTTACGAACGAACCCATTATTATATTGAGCATATTTTATAGTTTTATAAAGAAAAAATATTTCTAGCTTTAAATAGTTTACGAGCGAGATATATTCTTTAGTTATTGGCGTAAATTTAATATATTCATACCCTAATATACTAAATAGCTAAATAAACTACTTTTGCTACACACAAATATGTATTATGGAAAATTTGCACATACACTCTCCTGTATATATTGCAATAGAAATGGTGAAGCGCGCAAATTATCAACTGGTATATCGAAAAATCCTTGGATCTCTTTTTGATGCAAATCCATTGTGATAATATGCGTTAAGCCAGAAGTGCACAGCATCTAAAAATGCAAGAGGATTTTTAATAAAAGGGACATAATGGAGATTTTTGTGAATTATGAGAAAAAGTGTTGGAATGAGATTTGTTGAACAAAAATTAGCGAAATTTATAATGCTAAAAGAAAGTTTTTTTTTTAAATCAATTTTATTTTACAAAGCAATGGCAAACCAATAAATTGCTGTTAGACACAAAATGTAAACAAATAAATTTTAAACCGACAACCAGCGCAATTTAATTGTGGTAATCAAGTTTATTATAGTAAGTCACTAATATACCCTTTCTATGGGTTTCTCAGAGACTAAGGAATTACCTCCACTCTTCACATTAATTACATAAGATGAGCTCAGAGCAAAAACGTCGAAAACCAATGGCAAATTCCATGCGCTTTCTTTGTTTCTGCTCTGAGCGCCTTGCAAAAGAGCAAACTTGATATCCTTCGGTTATGTGAAATTCACAATAATTTTGAAAGTTTTCAACGTCATTTATAGTTTGAAAATTTGGTTTGCCACTTATTGTATTTTGCATTCACCCTCATCGAAAAAAACCACTAGTCATCCAACACTTTTCTTAGCAATGAATATGTATGTATGTATGTCTGTATGTATGCAGTATGTAGAAACCTTCGCCAATAATTTCGACACGATACAACCACGTTTACGCATTTTGCATTGTTTCGAATATGGTAGATATGGTATAACGCCAACAATGGAACGTGCTGAGGATGTTCGACAAGCATATGCCATTATGAGCAATTCCATGATGTTGTTATTGGCATCTCTAAAATTGTAAAAGACAAACAAACAAAAAAAAATGCATTAGAAATACTTAAAACCGATTTCATCAAAAATCCAATTTACATACTTAGTGCCCGTTTGTATGATATAGATATCTTTGCCACGCACCGAATCGCCAATTTCCACCATAGTCTCCCGATTTGTTTTGTGAAACACAGAGCAACCGCCACTTTTTATGCCCATCCGTTCGGCCACTTTGTTAGCCAAATCTGGATGTGAGTTGCCATGGATTAGCACAATATCCGAAGCGGATGAATTGTCCATTTCGCTTCTGCAACGTTTTGGTGGACGCACGCTGCCCAATCTATTTATGAACGGGGAAAAATAATAAAAATAATTAAAAATTTGCTATACATAAATTAGTATATTTTTTTTTGTAGTTAACAAACAGCAAGGAATTTTAGCACAAAATCTTATTATTATTATTATTATCATTATTATTTATCCATCACGTATTTGCAGCAGTGCATTGCGCGTTGAATTATGAATGAAATGCTAAGCGTTTTATTCTTGGTAACAGCATAACAAATTTCGTGCTCGTTCATAGCATTTGCCAAATTCGTATCACACACAATTCAAAGCCAAAGTCAATATGAAATGCCAAAGGTAGGTCAATTTGACATGAAAGCGATTGCAACTAAGTAACATACCTATTCCAAACAATCATTGTTTATTTGTTGTTGGGTGCAGAAGAGCAATCAATTTGAATATTTATTAGGTTATGGCGCACTTTACTACATGAAGGTCACGTGCATGAAAAATAGTAGTAGTTTATGGCTTTGTGCCTTCGATGTCTACATAACGGATGTATGCATAACGGTTTAAAGCAGTTAGTGACAGAATTTTATATTGTTATTGCTGGGAAACTTATTTTATTTGTTTTTTTTTTTTTAATATTTGTATTAAAATTGTTTCACACTTTTTTAGCAATATTTTCTTTACATATTCTGGATATGTCAAGTAGCAAACAACGTAGTAACCCTGCGTGTTATCATGGTTACAAAAATGTCAATGTAAACATGTCACATTTGTAATAAATACATAAATGGGTGCACTTAATGCCACTTCAATTTGGTCATTAATCAAAAGCTTTCGCTTTTACTCCTTATACTTTTACGCGCTTGGTTTTTTACATTGATTACATAATACGATAATAGATGGTTGGATAACTCGGCAGTTGTCTCGCTTCCGCTCGCTGTTTTAGCCTGTGTTGCTTTATTTTTTAGTTTGTGGAAACTACCACTAAAATACCTTTTTACATGGGTCTGCTCCCCAAATAAAGCCATTAGCAAATGTGGGCATTACATGCAAAATACTAGGCAGCATGGGCGACGGACGTTTGTACCTCCTTTTAGAAGGGAGTCCTGCTAAGCAACAAAGTGGAAGTTATACAATTACCTCAAAGAAATGTATGCATTTTAATTAAAAAACAAACGATCTCTGATTTTTAGAGCCGAGCCGAACCGAACAAACTTCGGCCAATTTTAGACGAAGCCGAACCGAACATTTTCAAGGTCAAAAATATATTTTGGCGTAGAATACGTCTTACCTTACGGTATGGGCACCAATGTCAGGTTTTTATTGTTGTAATCTCTATTTCTTTAATTATAAGGAAACGGCTCGATTAATTTTTTTTTTTTTTTTTTTTTTGTAGTCAAATGAAGATGTTAGCTTTCGTTTGACATGCATTTCATGTTGGTTGATATCTTCCTAATATTTAAATTTCTCAAATGAAAATTGTATAAACGCATGCACACAAATATGTGTGTGGTGTTTGGTTGAGTGTTTGCTGTTGGGCGATTTAAATGTATTGCATAATTTTAGGCGGGCAAGTTAAAGTAGAGTAAAAGAAGAGAAAATGCTGCCAAGCACTGCAAAAAAAATAATAAAATTGATTCGCGTATGTTATTTATCATTTATTTTTACTATTGATAACAGCCATTGACTTCGTTTTTGCGAGAAATTTAATTGATAATTTAAAAACATTTTTATCCTATTTTTCCTATCATAAGCTTATGTACATATATCATCCAAAGTAACTATCAAATAAAGAAATTCATTTGCTTGTATTATTTATCATTTATTGTTACATATGTTTTCTGTCTTATCGGATGGCGTATTCTACGTTAAACTTAATGGCCGTGTCTCTGACACAGCCTGCTTCTTTTTTTAATAATTCTACATTGATATAGAAAAAAAGGTGCATACATTGGTTAAAATCCCATCCATTTCAGTTCATCACATATTTTTGTAAGAATAACAATAATAATATTTTAAATTTCATGCCTATTGGCATTTCCAACATGCATCCGATTCCGTATATCGTTGTAAATCTTTCCTGCAGCACTGAATAATTGCCCAGCCATTTTTTTCAACAGAAAATGTGGGCCTTAAGAAAAAGTATTCGGAAATGTTGCAATTTCTTGGCAGCAGATTTTAATTCAGAAAAGTGTCCATTTCGTTATGGAATGAATAGTTTAATTCAGTATTATTCAAATCAGGGATATGATCACGTAAATTCGAATTTGATTATTTTCCAGGGAGAAAAATATTAAAAGTTTATTCAATTTTTACACTAATAAAAATTTACAAATGTGCAATCAAAGTTCCGTTTTTTTTTTTGTCGAAGCCGAACCGAACCGAAATTTATTGGCCGAAGCCGAAGGTTGGTCGTTCTCTAATATATCCTAACGTACCAGGTAAATCAGAGTATAAGTGAGGATATTTTTGAGGGCGCTCCCCAGGCAAGTCGTAAGGTATCTTTATCAACTCACGGATGAGATCCGAACCGCTAGCTCCGAAGCATTCGCATGCAGGCCGGCCATAAGCAGCATTCACCTAGAACAATCCCCACCTTCACCAACTATCGCCCAGTGAATGTGTAATCGGGGTCAAACTACCACCCATTGTAGACGAGGAGGTGAGTTTAACGATAACGTGAATGGGTAATCTGATTGCGGATATACTTGCACAATATTAATATTTTTTAATTCACATTTTATTCGAAATAACAAATTTTTGCAAATACATTAATACAAAACACAGTCAACTGCCTATCTACTTTTTACTACCTTTTCACAAAAGGGGTGGAAATTACTACCCCCTTTTTCTTTTCAACTCAAATGCAACCTTGCTAGGCAATCGAAAAATACATGATTGATTGATGGATTACTTGCAATGCTAGCGTTGATGTTTGTTTTTTGAGTTATCAGAAAGTTAAAAAAAAAATTCATTATTTTATACCTACAAGCAGAGGACATTTAAGTATACGTATTATGTAAAATTGATTATATTATATAAAATTGATTTCATTGCTTACATATATGTTGGCTCTCAAAAGTACTGAACCGATTTTTATTTATTTTTTTAATGAAACATTGGCGACAAACTTTACAGTGGCATTCTTTTGTTTTAATATTTTTGAAGAATATACGAGTACATATTAGGGTGCATCACTCCCCATATAAAAATAAAAATCTATACTGATTTCTTACCTTACCAAGTTAGACTTATAAGGCACCATTGTCAAGGTATTTTCTAACCTTTTTCTTTCTTCCTTTAAATAAATTTTTAAATATTTTCAAGCGTTCCCATTAAATTTATACGGTTTTACCATTTCAAGTGTTTTGTTTGATATGTATAAGATGTTTGTCCGAGTTCTAAAATTTTCGAAATTATGTTTTATGGTTTGAAATGCAGTCTGTACAAAATTTCACAAAATGTTTTATTTCATTTATTTCCTTCTCCAACCCAATCTGGTATATCAAATTTGAGCAAACTACCGATTATAGTGACTAAAATATCGCAGATTTTGATTTTGTTAAATTACCGTTATATAATTTTCGGTATTACGTTTATTGTATTAAGATCTAACGCATGTATCAAATATCGTAGAGTTTGGTAAACTAGTTTCGAATGCATGTATTCTATTTACTCTAAAGTCCGATTACGAACGGACGGACAGACATAAATGGTTTAATCGGTTTCTCTTTTTATTTTGAAGATTTTGGCTCATACAGTGACTCAAACAATTGAATACTTGTTGATATTTTTATAATATTCGTAATGCTTGTCATGATAATTTTTTTGTTAATTTTGCATACAACTTTTGTTCGTAGTTCAGCAAAAAGCAAGTAAATCAGAATTTAAAGTTTTGTACAAGATGATAAAAATTCAAGACATTTTCATCAAAATTTCAAAATTTTTAATTAAAATTTGTGAAACACGTTTGTGTATGCAGTATGTATAGCCAACCCAATCTTGGTATCAGAATATGTAAGTTTTAAGATGCCAAAAATTACCGTTGGTCTATTAAAATTTATTCAAATCTCTATTTTAGACACTGTTTTTCATATAACGAATTGATTTCATATAAATTCTCGTTCATTTTAAGAATGTTTTTGCGCTGACGGCCACATTTTTTTTGATATACATATAAACAGTGTGCTTTAAAAAAAATATCTCCAATACCAAAATTAAAAAAAAAAATGAAACCAAAACAAATCCAAGGCGAATTCAAATAAGGTCGTAGCGTCGCACGAACTGAACACTTCACTTTGCACGGTGATAATTTCAAAATTGTTTTTATGTTTAAATTTTCAATTTTCAAATTGTAAAATTCACGCTTTCTTTTTTTTTTTACTTTCAATCCGTTCATTTCAGCGAGGTTATCTTTCTTAGGCTATCTGTCATTCAATCCATTCAAAAGCAAAAAAATATACATTGAGTTCTTGTATTTATAATGACGATACGATACCACCTTATATGAATTGTAAACCTCAACAAGCGCTGTGGACAGCAAAAGTTAATGATATGGATTAACTGCGATTTGAGACGATTAACTCTAGGTTTGGAGATGGTATATGCTTTTAAAAATGACTTTTTTCCTACTTTCAGAAACCAAAAAAATTTTACACTTAAGTCAGGACCCTTAAATTCACTATGAACACCATCAAATTTCAACTTAGTTTTTTTATAGTAAAAAATGTTCCTTACTAAAAATATTTGAATAAAGGAACTAAAAACAAGGTAAAGTATTTTTTCAATTACTCATTTCTTGAACTTCCAAAATATAAAAACAAAATTATAAAATATTCTAATAAAATATCAAATACGAGTAAATTCAATGCGCAAGCCAAGCTCGGACAATCAACAAGGTTTTTGAAATATCGAAATATATTTTAAAATGTAATATTTTATATGAAGACCTTTATTTTTAATAATTATTTTGAGCCGGTTAGGCATTGATTTAACCAACTTTTCGCAAAAACTAGGTTCGCTTTTCCCCATTCTTGTAATAAGATAGATTTTCATATAACGAATTGATTACATATAAATTCTCGTTCATTTTAAGAATTTTTTGCGCTGACGGCCACATTTTTTTTGATATACATATAAACAGTGTGCTTTAAAAAAAATATCTCCAATACCAAAATTAAAAAAAAAAATGAAACCAAAACAAATCCAAGGCGAATTCAAATAAGGTCGTAGCGTCGCACGAACTGAACACTTCACTTTGCACGGTGATAATTTCAAAATTGTTTTTATGTTTAAATTTTCAATTTTCAAATTGTAAAATTCACGCTTTCTTTTTTTTTTTACTTTCAATCCGTTCATTTCAGCGAGGTTATCTTTCTTAGGCTATCTGTCATTCAATCCATTCAAAAGCAAAAAAATATACATTGAGTTCTTGTATTTATAATGACGATACGATACCACCTTATATGAATTGTAAACCTCAACAAGCGCTGTGGACAGCAAAAGTTAATGATATGGATTAACTGCGATTTGAGACGATTAACTCTAGGTTTGGAGATGGTATATGCTTTTAAAAATGACTTTTTTCCTACTTTCAGAAACCAAAAAAATTTTACACTTAAGTCAGGACCCTTAAATTCACTATGAACACCATCAAATTTCAACTTAGTTTTTTTATAGTAAAAAATGTTCCTTACTAAAAATATTTGAATAAAGGAACTAAAAACAAGGTAAAGTATTTTTTCAATTACTCATTTCTTGAACTTCCAAAATATAAAAACAAAATTATAAAATATTCTAGTAAAATATCAAATACGAGTAAATTCAATGCGCAAGCCAAGCTCGGACAATCAACAAGGTTTTTGAAATATCGAAATATATTTTAAAATGTAATATTTTATATGAAGACCTTTATTTTTAATAATTATTTTGAGCCGGTTAGGCATTGATTTAACCAACTTTTCGCAAAAACTAGGTTCGCTTTTCCCCATTCTTGTAATAAGATAGATTTTCATATAACGAATTGATTACATATAAATTCTCGTTCATTTTAAGAATTTTTTGCGCTGACGGTAAAATTTTTTGATATATAAACTGTGTGCTTTAAAAAAAATATCTCCAATACCAAAATTAAAAAAAAAATGAAACCAAAACAAATCCAAGGCGAATTCAAATAAGGTGGTAGCGTCGCACGAACTGAACACTTCATTTTGAATGCTATCGAATTTTTGTGTTAAGATAGTCCCTTAAATTTTCGATAGGATTAATATCAGGACTTTGAGGTGGCGTTTCCAGAAAATGGTGGCATTTATAAACAAACCAAAACAAACTTGGTAGAAGTACCAATTATCAGCGAGATCCAATTTTTCAAGACTTTTTGGTAAGTTTTCTTTTAAAGTGTTAGATAGTCATTCTGGTTCAATATTCCTTCAATAAAATGCAAAGATCCTGGTCCAGAAGCCGAAAATGAATGTCAAATCATTACCGATCCGCCACCTTGTTTGACAGTTGGTCTCAGATTGGGCAGTTGCAGCTCCTCATTTGATTTCCTTCAAATATGTATATGGTTTTCCATCGGATCCAAAAATATTAAATTCACTTTCGACAGTAAACATAACTTTTTTCCCAGCACGAAAAATCCTTATTTTCATGTTCTTTTGCAAATTTTAATCGGATGGCCTGATTGCGTTTGCTAATCAACGACTTTTGTCGGGCCTTTCTGCCATTAAGATCAGCCTCATGAAGTAGATTTCTGATCGTAGATGCACTAGATTTTTTTCCCAATTAATTTTCAGCTATAACAGCTAACTTTGGTCCACTAAGGAAAGGATTATCTTTAACTTTTCGTAACAGATATCGCTTATCTGAGTCGGTAAAAATTTTGTTGTGGGAAGCTTAAGGCTTTTTTCCACTTGTTTGTTGGTTTTGAAGCACCTAATTACATATATCGTGAACAGTAGAATGACTTCTATCGACAATTTCAGCAACTTCACGCACAGATTTTCCATCGTTGAAATGCTTAATAACCAACTTTCTCAATTCAATACTTGTTTGGCCTCTTTGTCTAGACATTTTTAAATCACAAACCGTAATTCCAACTATGTATATATTAAAAAAAAAACTATCTGGGGAATTTCCGTTAGTCTGTTAAACACTATGCTTGAAGTTGGTTGCAATTCTTCGACAGACTTGCATTTATTTAGACGATAGTTGCCACTGTCCGAGTTTGGCTTGTGCATTGAATTTACTTTTATTTGTTGCTTTAGTAGAATATTTTATAATACTGAATTAATTTATATATTTTGTTTTTATATTTTGGAAGAGCGATAAATGAGTAATTGAAAAAATATTTTACCATTTTTTTTTAATTGCTTTGGTTGAAATATTTTTAGGAAGCAACGTTTTGCTACGGTGTCCGACATTGGCTTGGAGCTAATATCTATTATTTCAGAAGTAACGGCACTAAGCCCATTCTACTCACATTTTTTAAGCTGTGAATAAATACACGAAGTCGCACTTTTTTCTATTATTTTTTTTTTAAATATATCAAATACAAAAAAAATTTTTTTGCGGTTATTGTTAGTGAGCATACACAAATACATATACACATTTAGATATTATTACTACAATACTAAAATATTCCGCAACTTAATCATTAAATGTCTGTGCTCATCACGCACATTTCATAAAAGCGCACGAACTCTACAGACACAAGAAAGTGAAGTTATTCTGTTATAGCTCGGCTAGAATAACGTGCAAGCAATTAAATAGCTTCGCTAAAAGTTTGGCCTAGTCAAGGAACTACGAAAACTTGCGCCTTTATTTCATTTACACTCGCGCAAATTACCTACTAACATACAAAGGATACAAAAATGCCTTAGCTGCAAACAAAACAAAAACAAAGTTACTTCTTGTATTTATTGCGATGAGTCGCTCACAAAAAAAAACACAAACACCATGCATCACAATCTATTTAGGTAGCTAGGGGTAACATTTTGCGACGCATGGTAATCCAAATATCGATCAAACAACAACGTCACTTATTACAAAAAGGCGTTAATATTGCGCTTCTGGGTTTTAGTAAGGGTTCACCACATTGAGGCTGTCGGAACTGGGCAACTGAAACTGGTACAAAAGTGAAAAACACCTTAAAATTAGCAGTCGGTGTGTTTTTTATCCTGCTGTAATAATCTAATGCTGTCGCTGCAGCCACTAAGCAAGATACAGACACTTCACAAAGGATAGAGTGACTTAGTGCCTTGCGATTTAGTTTGTTTTTGTAAATCACCCGTGCCCACATTTTTTCTACATTATATCTGTGCGAATAAACGCGATTTTAACTAACAGCATACATATTTGTGGCGCGTTCAAGTACAGTATTGTAAGTGCCAAAGTGCGCGAATGTGACGTGTGGCAAAAGTTATTTTTAGCATAAAATGCTGACAAAAATATATGAACAAGTGTAAAAAATGCAAAATTAAAGTTTACGATTAGCACGCGAATTCATAAGTCAAGTAGCTCAATAATATTCTGCTTAGGCTAAGAAACCTCGAACGCTTGCGGTTAGCAGCAGTGGCAGTGCACCATTATACATACTTTATATTTTACTCACTTCACATATGAGCGTGTGTGGAATGGCATTGGCCTAAGGATGTGCCTTCTATGCATAAGTTTAGAAAATTAGCAGACAATAAAAAAAAAAATATATAAAATGTCTCAACGTTAAAATGGCATGTTGCAAATAAATCTGCGAGGGCTTAGAAGAGACATCATTGAAAAATGGGTGATTCAGGTATGTTGCATTGGGTCGTAGACAAAATGTCGAATTTCAAAAATTTTATCGTAGTGAATAAATTAAAAATTCGAATAACAAACAGAAGTTGAGATTTTTTCTTAATTAAAATACTTATGTACATAGATACATGTTTTGGGTAAAAACAAAAACCCGACAAAATTTGGTGTCGTACCCCTGACTGATCAATTTATCAATTTAGTACAACACTCTTGCTAGAGAATGCCAAAGAGTGATTGTGAAAATGCCCAACATATTTGTACGTATGTAGATCTCAATTGCCTGCTAATAACTTTAAGTACGAGTATATGAATAAACAGAAAAAACAAACATTTTTAAATGTACTACAAAGTACAAAATAATTTCTCCCAGCCTCACATAAAACACACAGAGAAATTGCTTATTGAAGGGCTTATGAGCGGGTCCCAAAATGTAAAGCTTTAGCTTATTCAAAATTTCCAAGCTAACTTGTTTTTTGAATTAAAACTTTAAAAATAATAGCTCCAGTCGATTGTTTCCATATGTGACAATCTGACAAACTCACTTCTATACAAAGTGAAACTGAATAAACACGTTTTAAGGAATTAAAAATAAATGAATTATTCGTATTTTTTGGTGTCTTATAAGCAGTATAATTTTATGTAAAAAAAAAAAATAAAAAAGTGGCAACTACCCTTTGTAATATTTTTACGAGATCTCTATAAATTTCAAAACAAACGGTTAAAATGGAGACGAGAAAACGCATAATAGCTGAGAATGGATCAGGCGAAACTTCACCAACTACGCAAACCGAAATTCCCTCTTTATAATGAAAGCGAAATTGCATATGGCTGGTCTGCACCGTCTCTACAGACTACGAAGATTCAACGACAGATTTCAGCCAGTACATTTTTCTGCAGCGAACGAGCCCCGAGAAGGTCGACCAAAATCTGCCACTGGTGAAGTCACTGCGGCTCTGAAGAAGTCAAAAGTTGACGAAAATCCATGATTGATACAAGAGATGATTGCTGATGAATTGGGCTTAAATGCTATGGCTGTATTTGGCATTTTAAGTTATCATTTTGGATCCACGATGAAATCTGTTCGATGGGTTTCACGAATTTTAAATGAGGTTCGAGTGCATTTTGCTAAATTTTTTCTAAATAAATGCGAAAATTGGCAGCCTAGCAATTTATTTAAAGTCATTACTGGTGACGAATCTTGGTTCTATATATACATAAGTAAGAGGCGGAACCAAACATGAGCTCATCAGCAACAAAAATAATGATGTCAGTTTACTTCCTCGGTTAAAAATCGTAGCTGTCATATTGCCCGGTCATACTGTAGCTGCAAAAGGGTATACCGAGGTCTGCTTACCAAAATTTTTCCAACATTTTTTGGAAAAGCGGAACAAAGAGAATTGGCGGCACTAATTTTAATATCATCAGAACGCGCTAGGGTTGGGGCTATTCGCATATTCGGATATCCGTTAACACGGATAAAATACCGTTAATATTCGTTGGTGCAGTTATCGGATTTATCTAGAACCAGTTATTATTCGTATATTCGGATATCCAAACGAAAAAATCAACTAATTGCTGAACAATAATAATAAACAACATACAAACATTTTTTATAAATAATTTTTCGATATGTGGTATTCCACGATGATCAATAAGCGCACGAACGGAATAAGGCAACTCGCGAATGGTGTTTGGGATCGAACGCTTATGGTTAAATTTAAAATAATTTTGAACATAGATTCTGTTTGAGAAATAAAGACTTCTCAATAGTAATTCAAAAAATTAAAATAAGTTGATACCGAAATCCATCTCCATGCTCTAGAGAGGTATCTGCAAGAAAATTTTGAAAAAAAGTTCGTTTACGCTTTTTTCGAGGCTAAGGCTCAATATATTAAAAAGAGATTGGAAATATTGTTAACACTATACACACTAAATAATGAAGAAAAGTGTGTATAATTACAATATAAAAGCTTTGGCTGTTTTTTTTTATATTTTTTTTGTAATGACAATAAAAATGTTCCAAGTTTTTTGTGTATGGCTAACTTCAGAAAATTTAGATCGACCAAAAAAAAACACAAATTTTAAGTAAGCATTTTTCAATTGTAGTATAAGAAAATGCAATTTTCAAGTGGCTCAAAATGATGGTTTATTTTTTAGATATTTTGTGCCGAAGGTGTTTCGCAAAATCAATTTCAATTTCCTGTAATCCGATTTCAACACAACTTTATATTTTGGGTTGACCATTTAAATGGGCCTGCCACTTCATTTCAATAGAAATCGCTGAAAAATGGCAAAAACCGTGATAAGACGAAAATCCAAGATGGCGGAATTTCGCCATATCAAATTTAGGAGCAATACTGCGAATCCTTTATCTACAAATATTTAAAATATGTTGTAAACTGCGTCAATACCTCCGATCTGCGAATTTTTTTGTGGAAAAAGACTAAAGTTTACAGGACAAATGTTTTTAAAACATCGTTTACAACACGCTTTTTGGTTCAAATAAAAACGAAATTTTATACCACTAAAAAAATTGCAACTACAAGACTACAGGTTTTTAGCACAATCTCTATGTGGTTAAGAACACATTTAGGGATAAAGAATGTTACTTTATAGCTGAAGTCGGTTTTGAATTAGTTTTCTTAATATTATTTTATAAAACAACTACTACACAATGTGTTTTTTGTGTCCGTCAGTCGAAATTGGCTTGCGTGCCTGAAGACACAAGGCGAATGCATACCAGATGATATTGAGTGTAGAACAACAAAAATGTACACTAGCAAATTGTGCGCACAATGACAGTGAGAATTGGTGAGAATTACAACAAATACATAGTTTTGACATTCAGTCCAACAATCGAGTTCACTCAGCTGCTTTCTCAACATCACCTTGCATGAATTCGCCTTGGTGAAGCCATTTCATAAATAATATTTCGAAAACACAAAAACCATTGGTTTTCTAAAGATAAATGAAATAAAATCAAGACAAAATGAAGTTTCTATGGTAATTACGCACAGCTTTTTTTTTTTGGTAATTTTTGGAATATAAATTAAAAACCTTAAGAACTTTTAAACACAAACGATAAGCTGCTTTTGTTTTTTGTATTGCATAGTAAAATAGCTTTGCATTGACGATAAAATGCAAATATGGCTTTGTTTGAAGAGTACTCAAGCGTCTGTAACGTCAAGTCATTTCGAGTTTCTTGATTTCTCCTTTGTATTTGACGATTTCGCCAGTAGCTAATTAAAAAACCAAAAACTTGAGCTCAACAAAATTGAAGAGTGTAAAAGTAAATAGAAAACACAAAATTGAAACCAAAAACTTGAACTCAACAAAATTGAAGAGTGTAAAAGTAAATAGAAAACACAAAATTGAATGAAAAAGAATTTCTTTCAAGCACTTGAATCACGTAAATTGGGTGTAACTCTTTTTTTTAACTCGTTTTGAAACTCATATCGGTTACTCAAACCATTGATTGATCACAAGGTGATTTTCAAGGGGAATTCATATTAGGTGGCGTTGATTTAGCAACAAATTTAACTTTATTTATCGAATTAGCATATGGATGGTCAAATTGAAATATTTTGTTTATTTTTTGTTGTTGTTTTCGTTGTGATTGTAACTGATTTTTCATACTTTAGTATTCAATTGAATTTGACAATCGATACGCAAAAAAAAATTTAAATTTTAAAGTATAAATTAAAATTTCAAACTTTTAAAAAATTTAAAAAAAATTTCAAACTTTTCAATCAGAATTTTTTAGGTATGTGGTTTAGTGGCGCATTTGATTTTAGCATAATAATGTGCAAGCCTTAAGTGGGTTAAAATCCCGTTGATTTTTGAAAATCTTTCGAAACTTTGGTTTTGGAAACCGCCAGTACAAAAAAAATTAGTAACAAAAATTTATGTGAATTTATGTAAAATTCATACAATACATGGAAAAATATTCGTAAGACCAAAAGTTAAAAAAAGAACTGTCACAAATCAACCGGAATTTTAAGCCACTTCAGAAATGAATATTATGCTAAAATCAAATCAACTACAACATTGCACATCCTAAAGTTTTCTAAAAATTCATAGTTAAAAAAGTGTGAAAACTTGATGCATATTTCGAATTTTTATAAATTTTGTACAAAGCTTGATTTTAATTTGGTATAAGAGCATAAAATTTAAAAAATGTGGGGGGAAAAATGACGTAACCAGGGATCATTTGACCTTTAGATTTTTGCGCATGCCGTTTAAATTCGGTTAGTCTATAACATGAGAAAATTTTGATAGTAAACAGGTGGCGTGCGTGAAATCGCGTCTAATACTCGTAATTTGGGTTTGTTTTCTTTTTTTCTCTAAACAACGACGATTTTGAGACACGGTGTACTGAATGCAGAAGGTGACGCCATTAGAGGTACCGCTACTGTGGTTTTACCGAGTTTGACACTTCTCAACGTTAACTATGTAGATAAAGCTTTTTTCACAAATTAGAGAAAAGGTCCACTTTTTTTTTTAGTATTTGGCAGATTTATTTATTAAATCTCTGCCAATAAACCCATATTTTTACACTTCAGAACAACTCAAATAAGCTTTTCTCTTAAATATTGGAAGTGAAATATTGGAAGTTATTCAATTTTATTTCTTCCGTATTCTTCTTTACTAATGGCGAGATCTGTCACTTCGCCGCGGGAAAGCGCAATCTTGTATTCTATCATTCTTGATTTTGAGATAGGGCGTTTTCATATTAAGGTAGCGATGTTTATGTGGAATCAAAGGAGCTCTTAATTTAGCTGATTCCCTTGGAATGGATTTGCGCGGATGTAAATAGTACAAGCATAAAATCAAAAGTTCAAGTGTACCCGCAATGGATGGCAATGGTGAAAGCCAAAGATATCGTCACTTGAAGTCGTGCTCTACTAGTATCATCTGAAAATGAGCTTCGTTGTGAGTTAAGTTAGATCATAACTTTGTTTATCACGACTGCTTGAGGTGTTCACCATTTTTGAATATTTTTTACGCATAAATTTCGCTTTTATTATCTAGAAAACACTTTTCGTATTATAGCAAATTATTTGCATATTTATTATTTTTTCGCACCCTATTCTGCAATAAGAACCACAGCAAAAGCGAGTACCACCAAAGTAACTAACTACAAGTATTTGCAAAGCGGCAAGGTGCACACGAGTATAACCTTTAGACACCTTCAAGTGTAAGAGATCATAACAACGATTATAGGTAAAATCCGAAAAACAATCATGCAACGTGTGAGAACTAAAACCGCGATAATCGGCACGCACGTAGACAAGAACCAAACGGTGTCATAAAGCCGCCTGTAAAAAGGAAAAATGCCAAGGAGCTGTGAGTGTGCAACATTATATTTTAGTCAACACTTATGCTTATTCAGCTACTGACACCATTTAAATAGAGTATCTAACGGTTATAACAATAAAGGATATTGCCAACGGGGACAGAGGTGTCAGACAAGAGGTTTAAGTGCCGCATTTCCGCTGTCATGTCAGCTTGTTGCACGCGTTGCAGAAGGAGCGCCATAAGAAAGAAAGTGCCTTAAATGCCACACACACACACACACACACACGTCACATTTAACCAGCTACATATGTATGCGTGTATATAGTATATGTTCATCGATGCACATGTGTGTAAAATTTGCAAGTGCTAGCGGTTAGAAAAACATAATTGAAAAAAAAAATTCTTGAGGTCGCTCATTGTTTTCCATGGCCGCTAACTGAAGTGGCTGCTAGTTCCTTAGAAGTTAGATGCAATTTAGTTGCGCTAGTTAATGGTCGTTCTATCCTGCTAAAAATTAGACTAGATATTTTAAACATGATGTTTGGCATGGCTTGCGATCCCTTAAGGCATACCAGCATGTATGAGCGCATGAATGAAGGTGGCATTCAAACCAAACGAACTTTTTATGTTATGTTTTTATATATAAAAATATTTAAAATTAATTAATTCCCTTGCATTTTTTTTTACATTTTCAGATAGTGAAGATAGCGATGGTGAGGGTGGACTTGGCAATGTCTCACGCGTTATTATACGTCCACCAGGTCAGAGTGGTAAGGCTAAGCGTGGACATCTTTGTTTCGATGCTGCTTTCGAGACGGGCAATTTAGGAAAAGCCGACCTTGTAGGAGATTTTGAATACGATTTATATTTGCGTCCGGACACTTGTAATCCTCGCTTTCGTTTTTGGTTCAATTTTACGGTGGACAATGTAAAGCAAGATCAACGTGTGCTCTTCACGATAGTTAATATAAGCAAATCGCGTAATTTATTCAATTCATCTCTGGTGCCATTGGTGAAGTCATCCAGTCGCCCCAAATGGCAGCGCTTACCGAAGAAGAACGTTTTCTATTATCGTTCGTTGTTACATCAAAATCATTATGTATTGAGTTTTGCATTCTCCTTCGATAAGGAAGATGATGTATATCAATTTGCAGTGGCGCCGCCTTATAGTTATTCGCGGCTTCAATCATATTTGAATGTGATCGATGCGCGACAGACGGAACAACTGTTCGTGCGCAGTGTGTTGACGAAAACTTTGGTAAGTGTGAAAAAGTAATTAAATATGGTAGATAATTATATTTTCAAGCTAGCTAATATTATGTTGATTTTGAATGTAAAAAAAAACTAATTTTGAAACTGCATCTCCATGTGCCCATGTTAGACAATTGTTAGGGCCATCAACATCTCACATCTGTTCCTCTCGGACTACGCCAAGAGGCTTCATTAAACTGTTCAACGCTAAGTTAATGAGTTCTTTGTGAGGCAAAGTGTTCTTCTTTTAGGATAAACTGAATCAGAACTGGAAATCTACCGCGTACGATACCGCTCTATTAGGCTCATTGTTCCAGATTTTATATTTCCCCTGATGTGATTCAGGATCTGCCAAAAGTAGTTGCATAATTTTGTATCTACGCATTTAGCGTATCAGGATATGTTCCTGCAAGCTTTCGGAAAATCTTAAGCCCATAACCATATTTAGCCTAATCACAGTAATTCACTAAATGCCGTTAACTTAATGTATAAAAAAAAAAGGTTCTAAGCCTCTCAGATACGATTATTGTATGACAATAATTACTAAAAATTTGGTTTATCCCTTTTTTTCTAGATTTATTGCTCTTTATGAATCTCACCACATGGTGATTTTTTCATAATATCCGCACTGTTTTCCATAAAACATTTTTCGTAATTTTTCTTTTATAAAAAAATATAGTTTGCTTTATAGTAAAATGCAAAAAATCAGGATATAAAATTTTGTAGAAAATTTATGAATATTCAACAAATTGTCATCAAATTTCACAACTATACAATAGTATGCAAGTCTGATGTGGCTAAACATTCTGGTTGATTTTTAACAATGTAAAAATGTTTTATATAAATTTCTGTTGGGTTTTAATTTTTTTTTTCGTACTGATGGTTTTGGACATTTTTTGCCATATAAATTGCATTCGTTAAATGAAAAAAAAAAAATTTTGTTTAGCTCCAAATTTCAAAAATCAACACGAACTTTGAGACCTGAATTTATAATACTAAAATCTAATCTGCTACAAAGTAAAACATTCATGAAACTTTGCTTGTTTTTTTTTATAAATTTCCAACGAAATTTGAAATTATATAACTGCACTTTAATAAAAAAAAAATTACGAAAAAAGTTATCGTAAGAAGCAATGCGAATATATATATAAAAAAAGTCACCATGTGGTCAGTTGTTTGAGCCACCCAAAATACTGAATAATTTATAAAAAATATGCCTTCTACTTATGTGCATAAAGTTTTATAAAAAGAAAACTTAAAAGCAAAAAACGTACTAATTCCACAACCTAAAACTCATCAAATTCATTCAAACTGAAATTTCCGATTTCAAATGATTTTGCGATTATGATCGAATACAATTCCGATTCCGATAGAAATCTGATTTCAGAAAAGACCTGATAAACACGATTTTTGAAATCTATTTGTATCTGTATCTTGGCCCAAATACCACATAATATTTTTATAGTTTAAAACATTTATTAAAACATTTTAATTATAAACCTCATTGATGTTCCAAATCATAATATTAATGTTGCAATACTTTTCAATAAAGCTCAACGTTATTTTCGTTAAAGTGTATTAACGTTTTTCGTACAAACATTTACTGGTTAAGTTGAATAAAATCGGTTTATTAATTTCTACTGAAAATACTGAGAAATTGTTGATTAAGTGCCAAATATTTAAACTATGAGTAATTCAAATATTCAAAAGGAATACTCCTTGTTGTAATGACGTTGTTTTAGGAAAACTTGGGCGTTCGCGTCCAACCTATAGCTTCTACATTTTGCAGTGTACATTGCTAGCAAAAATATTTCTGGATCTGTATTGAACTTGCATCCCGTATAAGAACTAAATGGCATTATAAATAATAATGTTTTGGCACCAGATCCGCCTTTCGAGCAATATTTGCAAAATAAAAAGTGGTATATATATATTAGACCAGAAGTCATTTACCTATTAAGGAAAAGCATGTAAACAATTCGTTTCAGGCTCGAGCCTGCAAAAACTAACAGATAATTTTATTTATATAAATAAATTAAGAGATTACAGCACTACACTACTATCCACATATTTACGGTAAATTGGTCAGACGACTTTGCTTAGAACATTTTGTGCTAATATAATAACATACAAATATTAGAATTGAAAGGCTTCTGATGGAAAAACCACTTAAAAAAGTTACGGGAAATTTAGAACCGAAGAACAAAAGAAAAGAGCTCCATCTGTCACGGGAAAAATACTACGCCTCACAATTACTATTATATACAAGTTTTTGCACAATGTTGCATTTACTATTTATTCCTTTGGCAAGGTAATTTTCTATTCTGTCATTATAAAATCATACCAAAAAGCAAACATTAATTTAAAAGGGCATTGCTTTTGTAATGCAACTTTTAAAAATAAAAACATTAATTTACAAAAAAAATTACTTCATTTTAGTCCAAGTTAGTGTTTCAAAATTTTTTTCTAAGGATAGTTTTTAAAATATTAGCAAACAATTTTGAGTTTTGGGTACTTTTACAGTTATCGGCAGACAGCTAAGAAAATGCAGTATTTACTTTCGTAAAATATTTAATTAAATGAACGACCGGTAAGACGATTCCCCGACAGTCGGGCCTACATACCGGAAATTCTCGGATTTATATCCGGTCAAGAACCGTCATTTCAGAAACATTCCGCAATAGTTTATGGGGAATGTTTTATGCAGTGACAACAACAACTACACATATGGGACAAGTTTAATTTTCGTATAAAAATATCAGACCTATTAAATTTTAAGTACAATTAGTACTCAATACAGATACTTTTTAAAGTACTTATAATGAATACGTAATTGTTTTCTAGCTGAATTGAAATTAGGACTCGAGTACAAGTACTTGTAATTGGAAAATATTTGGAAATACCATCAAGTACTGAAAGTACTCGAAAATACTCGCTAAAAGAATTGCAATCCTTTCCAAGTACTTCAAAGGAGTGCATAGTAATCCAATTCGTGTAAGATATTAAAACTAATCAAACTAGAAACAATATTTTGTTCCAGAATATCACCGTAATCCGTGTTTAAAAAAAAAATAAGCTTTCGCACTTATTTTGAGTTTAGTTAAATAAAATGTGCGAAAGGGTATTAAAGGTTGTTATAAAAAAATGAGTGGAGAGCATTATTTCCGAAAATGAAAGAAATATAAGTTCGATTTCCCTCTTTTAGGAAAAATCTGAAATAAGCATCATAACTAACTATGAAGTTAACAAAAACAAATCACTCCCTATTTTTTTCCTTACAGCAAAACCGTAATGTCGACCTGCTCACAATCGACCACGTCACCGCTAAAACAAAGGCATCACGCGTGGACCGCGGTTTCATACGCGTTATTGTAATTTTATGTCGTGTACATCCCGGTGATACACCGGCCTCCTTTATGTGCCAAGGCTTTATAGAGTTTCTTATCGGCAATCATTCGATTGCGGTGGCGCTTCGCGATAGTTTCGTCTTTAAAATTGTCCCAATGGTCAATCCAGATGGTGTATTTTTGGGAAATAATCGTTGCAATTTAACTGGACAGGACTTAAATCGTGTATGGCATGTAGCCACTGAATTTTCACATCCCACGTTGTTTGCAATAAGGAATATGCTCAAAGATCTGGATAATTCTGATGTATGCATGTATTTTAAATTTAGGCCATTTTATGTACTATTACTATTTGCATTATTTCATTGCAGATTTATCAAATTGACTTTGTGATCGACTTGCATGCGAATACGAGTCTTAATGGCTGCTTCATCTACGGCAACACATACGAGGATGTTTACCGACACGAGCGCCATCTGGTCTTTCCGCGACTCTTCGCAACTAATGCGCCGGACTATGTCGCCGAGAATACTATGTTCAATGCGGACGAGAAAAAAGTTGGTTGCGCGCGTCGTTATTTTTGTGAGCGGCTTAGCGATACGGTAAACGCCTATACAGTGGAGATCTCGATGGGCGGCCATTATTTAAAAGACGGCAAAACTGTGGCGCTCTACACCGAAGATGGCTGTAAGTGAAAGCAGCATATAAGTAGTCTATATAAATATTATATATATGTAAATATCTATTACCAGATTATCGCTGTGGCCGCAATTTGGCGCGTACCTTTCTCCACTATTATCGCTTCATCAATGTGCTGCCAACTCCTATGGTATCCGAGGTGCGTTCACGTCGACGCAACCGGCCACGAACGCATCACTCACGTTCGCGTTCCCGCACACGTTACGAAGTGAAGCCGCGTCCGAAGACAACGCGCTGTTATGCGCCCATTGCGTATACGAATCTCTCGATAAATTACGACTCCGGTGGGTCTTCCGACGAGGGCGGCTTCTCGCCCACACGTCCCATAGCGCCAGGTAGCAGCCTCTTCAGTGGCTATCGAAATTATCGACGCACGCATGGCAGCTCTGCCGTAACGCACGATCAGTATGCACTGTTGGCGCTCAAGTCCACACGTTACGATAACTTGGGAGATTTTGGTGGTGGCGGTGGTAGAGCGCATGCGTATCTGCAGCAAGGACGTGCGACAACAGCGGAAAAGTCGAGTAAAGCAGTGACTTTCGAGCAGCAATTAAATGTGCCACCAAAACCATATTTATCGATTATCGATCTCAATCAGCTAACGCGCGGCAGTTTGAATCGCAAGACTGGCAGTTTCGACACAGAACATCGCTGATTGGTGATGAAGAGAGGAGCTGGGGTGCGTGGAGCTAGCAAGTAGTTAGGATAACAAATTTTTCGATCTAATACTAATTCAATTTCAATACTACAAATTTTTCCTAGTAATTTTTTACGCTTTCTAAGTTCAAATTAGCAATGAACTTGTAAGCTTTCATTATCTATTATCACGATTTACATACATACATATATATTTACCTATTCGCAGAAATAAAGAAGCTTTACGAAGACAAAAATCAAATCAATCACCTACTATTGCCGTTATGTAAAAAGTATGTATGTATATACGCAGACGTTTTTATACATGAAATGTGTATATATGTATATATATATAATGCATTGCTAGGCGAATACTCACTCGCCCATTGCAGTTCAGGGTCGCTGCCAATTGCCACTGAATGCAGCCCTGTATATAAAACATACGAATTTATTGTACATACCTATGTATGTATGTAATTATAAAAGTACTCTAAACAACACTCATTAGGTATTTAAGTACCTTTTATATTTCATCATCGCACAAATCTAAATGCATCGCACGAATTTACATCAATACATACCTACGCAAAGTAGTAAGATCGAAAAGTTTCTGGCCTAACTGTAATCTATATGTCGGAGATACAAAACGTGCATTTCATTAAATTACTGGAATTTGGTTACCCACTCACAACAAAAAATTAAGTTATTTCATTTTGTTATAAAGATATGTAGATGTAGTGTAACAAATTCAGCCTTATCGGATGTTCAACAAAAGTGGGGAAGTCATTGGAAGAAGACAAAGAACGTGTGCATGCCACGTACAAAGATATAAGAAAGAAGATAGTTCCATTTCGAATTTTTTTTCATTAAAAAGCAGATTATTGACATTTCGTCAGATGCAAACTCTTGGCAAAGCATTACCCCATCGAATATTTTTAGGTGAGAGTAATTTTCAATTGTATATTGGGCATTATTCACAAATTGGAGGGTTTCATGATAATTCGAATATCGAAAACCTATTAATGACAAAACTTTGTTTTAAAAATTAATTAAAATAGCTTTCATAAAACGAAGATATTCAAAGAGACAAGTTTAGAAATGTTTTGCTAGTTTTTTCTTTGTTTTTTATTTTTTAAGATTAGTTTCAAGATTTTGTTAGTTACCTTAACCCGTTTTTGAAATAAAATGCTTTTTTTTTTGGATACAAAATTTATTTTATTTAGTCCTACCCACAAAACTGGTTTAGAATTTTCGCATTTAAATAAAAGATTGTGTTTTATAATAAACTTATTAGGATCCGCGGTTAATGGATCCTAATTACTTTTCGATTACCTGTTCCAAAAATTTGGACTATTTCCAGCAGATGTTCTGCATACAAAACACCCTTTACCTCTTAAAAGCAATACAGTGCTTTTGACACGCCCTTCGGCTTAATCGTGCGCGTAAGAGAGATGAGTATACACACTGTGGGCAAGTCATATACCTCATGCCAGCAGCGCCTACTCGCAGATATACGACATAACTGGGAATTGAAAGATGCTTTGATAAAAAAGCAGGAAATCTTTTATTTTTTAATTGCAATCAAGAAAAAAACAAAAGAAGACTTTTCGACTACGGATGGTAACACGAAATGTCATAGTCTGTTTAATTGTTCTTTCCCCTGTTTAAAATCAAGAATGAGTGAAGTACTGCACTCAGACATTGGGCTTTGTGAAGTTTTGTGAAGAAGGAAAAGGCCGGCAAAAAGAAATTCGAGCTCAACGCGACCAAAAAAAAAAAAACAACTCCACCTCAGCGATAGATTATGACTACAAACTTTTTGGATTACGAAGAAATTTTACTGGCAAATTTTAAAAATCGCAAAGCAGGAAGTAACGGGCTGTTATTATTGCGACATCCTATTAGAAGAAAACTATAGCGAGGTGTGTTGTTGCTTTATCGTAACGCGGAACGCGGTTCCAATGAGCTCGACAATTTCCCATATAGTCCTGACTTGGCACCAACCTACTATTCTTAGGTCCGTTCGATGAGTGCACTAAAAGAGTAGAACAGTGCAGGACAGAACAGGATCTGATATAGTCCGAAACAGTTTAGGGCAAAAACCTCAACGAACGAAAATCAATATAAATCACCCAAAAATGAATCAAATATTCCATTCGATGCAGAAAACTCCAAATTTTTTATATATTTTCTTTTGCATAGTTTTTCTTTTGGAACACGATGTTTTCTTTTTGTGCTGCCCTAATTTACACATAGATTGCTTTAATTCAAACAGTTCAGAACAATTTAATGCAAAAAAAAGAGCACTTCATCGAACATTTTGTGTTGCAATAGAGTAGCCTAGTGCATTCATCGAACAGACCAATTAAACTCTAAATTGAAATCTGACTTACGAGGTAACAAATTTAACACTGATTATAAATGCTGACCTTAAGCTGTTTGGAACATATTGTCGGCGTAAATTCAAAAAAGAAAGTTTAAGATTATGTTAAATGTTAATAGTGGGTTGTTATTCGCGCTTTATTTTTTAGTTTAGGTCAGAAACTTTTAGACCTTACTACTTGCATATTCACTACAGTCATATATGTATACGTACAGAGAGAAGGCAACTAATGCACACATTTATGCTGATGGCCAGTTTCTTGGCGTCTGTATTATTTGATTCGTTTAGAAGTAAATCAAAATATTCGTTCCGCTTACGTTTTTGATCTACATTGACTTGTTTTGTTTTGGTTCAAATTGTACTGCAACGAATAACAAGGATTGCATGCAGGCAGCTGGTCAAAATAAATGAGCATGAGAAACGGTTGCTTTAGAAAGGTGTCGTCGAGTGCATTCAAATAAATTATAGATAAATTTTTGGCATTGCTGACGTATCAAATATGTATGTACATACAATTATAAATTTGCAAAATACCAAATTCGAAATTGACTGATTAATATTATAAAATAGATTTAGCGAAGAATGTGTGCCTACTGGTATATTCATTTTATAATTACCACCTTTAGTACCTGCATATATTTGAAAATCGTTCTATAATTTGAAGCTAAAAGATTTTTTCCTTTTCACATTTTAAATCGGCTTAAGAACCCATATGACCCTTATGTTTTAGATATATTTACATATGATGTGTTTTATATAAAATACGACTCGGTAAATTTGTTTGGAACATTTTAACCCTTTAACGCCTTAATAGGTAGGCCTCTTTTGTATTTTGAGCAAAGTAAAAATACCAGGCTATAAAATTCGACCAAATACACCAAAGCTCAAAATTCAGCTTGAATGTCAGAAGCACTTCACAACTGAAAATATGTTTAAGGGCTAATATCGTACTTATTCAGAATTGGTTCGAAAATATCCCAAAAAACCATATTTTAGGAGTTTGTGCTGTGGTTCCTCTCTAAAAACTACTACATCGAACGTACATTTGGCTCTACTTTTACAGAAATGGAATGTAGTAAAAAGAAAAATATTCGGGGGAGGGCTACAATGCGTTATTTTAAGGATAACAGGCCGCTAGCAAACTAGGCTGCATACATATATACACCCGGGGTCAAAAAAAAATACCCAGAAATATTTTAAAAGAGATAGATCAAAAAGCGTCAATATTGAAACAAAAACTAACAGAAAAACGCGAATGTTTGGTGTAATGAAATATAATCACAAGTTTTTAACTCTTTATTGGAGCCAATTCCCGGACATTGAGAAACCATCAATAAAAGTTATATATCATTTAACTTAGAGACTTCTGAACTAATCCGGTAAGTAACCTATTACACAAGGCAAACATCAAACCAATAGAAACACGCAGAGATTTCAGGATAGCTAAATTAAAGGCCACTTACAAACAAAAAATGCCCCTCTTTCCCCGATTACTAAATCCGTGAATAGTGCCACAAAAGTACCCGATGTACCTTTAGTAATCCACAAAATTATCAACGCGGTCCAAGGCCTAGAAATCCCATCAATATTCCAATCTTCACACATTTAACAAGTCAACCACCGCCGCTTCATAGACATATCGTAGCAATTTTCAAGACTTATACAGGAGCTCGCTAACCACAATTTTTTTAAATAGTGGCATAGAACATGCTCTTCAGTTTTCTTCGTAGAGACAATAGCAATAGTAGAAGCCCTAAACATAGGAAAGGCAAAACGGGGATGTTTTGCTATATGTGCTGACTCCCTTCGGGCGATTTGGACATGTTCTCCAATTGACTTTCAAATTCACTCGAAAGTGAAATACCGACAATGCCTGATTGACGCGATTTCTAATAATGTAAACAATAACCCGTGGCTACCCCAGTATGTATTCCCTAATACGTGAAAATATCCGAAAATGAATTTCCTGACCAAGTCGAAAATGAAAGTATTTGCTTTCCTTCAACATTTTCCCCAAATTGCTATTTGCTAGCCTACAATTTTCTATTATGAGCTAACAATCGAAATAAATAAAATAAAATATTATTCAATTAATGGCAACTGTCATATAAACACACAAATTAAATACCAACTAAAATATTAACTTCATCTTCTACCATTCTACTAAATCAGCGCCACAATCTGATGCATCTCATATAGTGACTTTTTCTCCCCGGAATGCGAGGCTACTCGATATTTTTATGTACAAACAGATGTATGTATGTATATACCGCTTTTACTGAAAATAGTGCAATATAAACAAATCTTCGCTAGTTCATTAGCATTGTATTAAATACGAATTTAGACGCAACAATTTTGGCTCACGGCCAGTCGCAATTCCAAATACTGATGGATTTATATATATTATTATTGGGGGATCTACCCACTTTTGTTTTTAGTTTCATTGATTTCATTTCATTTTTTATTATAAGTATCATATTTATTCTAGTAAGGGATTATCATACATATTTAGCTTATTTTCGGCCATGGCTCTTGTGGATCAGGCATATTTTATCAAAATGATAAAAACGCACAGATTATATTTGACAACAGGGTTCACAAACATACATATATACAAACTAATAATTATTAAATATATATACACAGTATGTACAACTGGGTGTTTCTTCTAGAGGCACTAGAAGAGACAATCTTTATTATCAAACAGAATAGCCATTATTATTTTGGGTTTATATATTTGGATACCAGTGTAATTTATTGAGCTTGAGGCCAGGTTTTTATTCAGGGAATAATTATTTTAATTTATTTTTTAGCATGATCCATTCAATAATAATTATATCAAATTGAAAATATAATTAGCTCCACGATTGGCCGAACTTTTCCTACAATTTGTGATGTGTATCTTGCTTGTACCAAAATTTCAGCGGTCTACAGTTTAACGCACATGATTTTTGAGAGAATTTGTTTCATGGCAGAAATGCGCTCGGGAGGTCAAGATAATCTAGTCGGCCAATTCGCTGGCCCGAAGTGTGACACTAACTGCTTACCGAAAAATTTCACGCGTTGTGTGGCAAGTAGCGCCATTTTATTTTTATGTTGACCCAAAAAAATGAGCCTTCACGAAAACAAAGGATCTTCAATTTTTTCCTTAGCTCAAAGATTGAAACAGTAAAGGAGTGAGAATTTACATGATGACATGTCAAATAGATTTGTCACAAAATCTCTACTAAAAATAGCTTCCAAATGAATCACCCATTTCAGTTGTGTTGCCATTTTATCACCATATATGGCCACTGACAGCTTATCAACACTCGAAACATTTGAACGAGTGAGAATCGAAGAGTCTATGAAACAAACTGCTAATCATGAGGGAAATGAAAAGTGGGAATTTAAAAATGCATGCAATATAATTATTCGGCGTACTAAGAGAAAGAGTGGCTATCTATATAAATATATTTTGGTGGTGATAGATATAAAAAATAATATCTCCATTTTATGTATATGGGAATCATTTAACACGGTCCAAAATCATTTTATCAAAGTATGACGGAAAGTCGTTCCAATATATATGTATACTTAAACCAGCCTTGCATCCTTTCGGAATAAATAAATATAAATAAATTTGACTCTTTCAAAAACAAACAAAAATAATATTAAAAATGTTTTAGAAAATAGTTCGAAACTATAGCAAAGCAAATATTGGTCCTACTTAAAATGCAACCTGAATTTTTGAGGGATACGAGAGCTATAATTTTTAGCCAAATTAAAATATAATAAATATACTAAAATTGGTGAACGAAACACAACTTCGATCTACCATTTTAGTGAAGTAATTTCCATTTAGTTGCTTGGTTTTAGAAAACTTCAAAGTCGTATTAAGCTGCTATGCTTTGTTGTCACAGATATAATGACAAAGAAAATCGATTTAGATGCACGAATATAAGTAAATGTAAATGCTGCAAAAAAACTTGGGTAGAATTTTAGATATTCTAATCGAGCTCGCCATTGTGTTTTATTTTCATATTGACGCAAGTACAGCAAAATAAAGCATACTTTTCTTAAGTCTCCCAACCAAAACCAAAAAAAAATCCAAACAGTTTTAATCTGAGTAGTATTGGGTTTCGGCGAGGAAAACTTTGTTCCTGTATTAACATTCGACAGCTGAAAACTTTCGGTATTATGCAAAGCGTATTAGATAATGAAGACAGTGATAACGATTTGTGACAACAGCGATAGTGATGTCTCTAGTGATGTCGATAGCCGCATCGAAAACGAATGCTATTTGACTTCACATCAGGTACCAAAACAATCGAGCCAGGCATACCGGAAATACCGGGATTTATGGTGAATACGGCTTCAGAATCGTTAACTAAATTTTCTTGGGAATGCCTTCTATCGTTACAACAACATCAAAACATTGCAATTTAATTTAGCATGCCCAAAATTGACCATTTAGATAAATTAGTAAAGGCGAAATACACAATACTTTACTTTTCTGAAAGATGTGAAGGAGACGTATTTCTACCTCAGCAGAAATTCGCACAGATTTGTGCCCTCATTGTATACAGATTGAAAAAATGTTGGTGTTCATAATACTACTTAAATACTTCAATTTTGTCAATCATAAAATATAAAAATATACTATACGCGTGCGGCAGGAATTCGCCGTAAAAAAAAACAAAAATCAACTGAAGTTTTATCTGCATGAGTAGTCACAAAAGTGTAAACGATTTGAGAATGACGAAATTAATCAAAATAGAAAACATATACCATATTTACATATATTATCCGTAGATAACAAATTTCAAACATAAATATATACACACATACATACACTGGCGAGCAAAATCGGCCGAATGGTGATTAATTTAATTTTAATTTTATATAACACTATAGTCATACTATAGCGAAAATCATGTTAACTAATGTTTCAATATTTATAAAAAGGTTATAAAAACGCAACAAATAAACGCATACAATTTTTCAATTTCTTAGTACATTTTTTGGATATGAAGTTTAATAGCCTTTTCAATTTTAGCATAATAAAGTACAAGTTTGTAGTGTCTATGTTTTTTTTTTATAATTTTTTCAAATTTCGGCTCTGCAATTTTTTTTCAATCTTTTATCATTTATCGCCTATTCAAGTACATATTTTATTTGATCGAAAATGCAGAATACTGTCGGTGTATAAATTTATTAAAAATCCACGGTAATTTTTATAAAATGCAAGCGTTTCAAAAAAAAAGTTCGCAAGACCATAAATTCAAGAAATTATAAAAAATCAGCGGTAATTTCTGCTTCAAACTTGCCACTTCTTAAACTATAATTAAATAAGCTATAAAACTGCGTAACGGGGAAAATTTTTAAACATTCTTCACAATTTTTTTTTAATTTCGATTAAAATTTATTGAGTTTTTATAAAGTTTGACACATTACTTTCAAAATTGTTTGTTATAGTATGAACTACATTTGTATATAAAATTATCAAAAAATTTATCATGAAACATCTTGCTAATATTGATTAAAAAGGTCACCCATTCGAACGGCTTTGCTCGCCACTGTATATTGCTCTATAATTCTACCGTCTTGCTAACTATTTTGCTATCTGTTCCCGTATCTTTGAGTATTATTGCCAAAAATCCACTAACTTCGCGTCACAAACATAATTCACACACCCACATGCATCTTCTTTTGATTAAATCAATATATTCCAGGTACACTACAGTGTAACTACCACTAACCAGCAATATGCAGTTCAAATCATCGCTTACTGTATGTAACAAATTCTCAAAACATAAATAAATATGTATCAATTGTTGAAATAACCGCTGTCAATCGTTTGCAAGCAAAAGATATGGAGTTGGTCAGTTTTTACGCGCATTGTCCATTGACGACGTCTCTCGCACGCCAAGGCTTGCCAGGGTGTTAAGTCACTTAGGCCGGCGCACAATGGTATAGATCAGAAATAAAGCGTGATAAATCTCAAAAATTAATCTTCATTTCGGTCCTAGAATCGAATATAATTTCATAGGAATGTCTGGTAAGTTGAACCCTCCCCTCTAGGGTTTTCATAAATTCCTAATTTTTAAATTTTTCACCTGTAATCCTTCAAATTTCAGAAATCGCTAGAGACATATGTATGTATCTAAGACACTAAGTATTTTTTAATGTTAACAAAATTTTGTAAAAATCTTTTGACTTGTTGTTAGTACAGTCTGTCTAGTAGAAGCGTGATCGGCAAAATTTGCACATAGAGTGCCGTTATCAAAATAATTTGAATGCACCTTGGTAGCGACATCATTTTTGTAGTACGCATTGCAAAAACTGTCAGTTTCGTGGAACTATTACAAAGTGCACGTTGTTTTAAACAATGAGTTCCGCGTACGAGAAGCGATTTGAAGCTGTATTTCTTTGTCTACACCCTAGAGGGCCGAAAATGTCACGTTTAGCTGCAGCAAAATATATGAAGAAGTCGAAGTCATTCGTAACGAAGTGGACGAATCGGTATTTAGGAGTAAAAAATGTCGACGATTTGCCTGGGCGGGGCCCTGAAAAAAAGACCTCACCAAAGCAGGACAAGAAGATCCTTGATTTGTTTGCGACGAAGCCGGGCTTATCGTTGCGTAAAGCTAAAGAAGTTGCAGAGAAAAGTGTTGTTCAAATATCGGTAGAGACGATTCGAAAACGGTTAGGCGCTAACGACGTCAAATACTGCAGCTCTCTTAAAAAACCGTTGCTCTCATCATCACACGTTGAAAAAAGACTCGCCTGGGCCTGCGCCAATTCAGAACGGAATTGGAATAATGTAATATTCACGGATGAATCTTCATTTTGGGCAAATAGTAACATAAATCGATCTTAATGTACCGCTAACAATCGATTGCTCCAACGAACTGTTAAACACCCAGTGAAGGTCCATGTTTGGGGATGTTTCTCAGAAAAAGGATTTGGACGCCTTTTCGTGTTTACCAGCAACTTGAATGCGGTTTTGATGAACAAATTTATCAAACAGCTTGATTACCATCAGCTGCGAAGATGTTCGGGAGAAGAGGACACTCTTGGATTTTGCAAGAAGACAATGACCCCAAACATCACAGTCGAATGTGTGCAGAGTGGAAACAGCAAAATGGTGTTGAGGTTTTAGATTGGCCTTCACAGTCGCCTGATGCCAATCCGATAGAAAATGTGTGGGCAATAGTAAAGCAGAAACTCAGAGGAAACACGATATGGACAGCAAAACAGTTGTCAAGACAAATTCGGCTGATTTGGAAACGATTGCCTCGGCAACTTGCTCAGAACTTAGTGCAAAGTATGAGTCGGAGGTGTGAGGCCATAATAGCGAATGGCGGTGACTATACATGTTATTAAAAGTATTGCGTACAATAAATATTATAAACGTGTAAAATGTTGTTTATTTGAAACGAATCGGACAAATAGTTTCCAAGTTATGGCGATCACGCTTCTACTAGACAGACTGTACATATTAAACATACATATAAACTACAGATTGAAAAGAAAATAATAACCAAAGTTTGAAAAAATTTGTTTGGTATATCATTAATAGAGGAAACTAATTTTCTTTCATAGGAACATGATTGTACCGAAATCGCCGATACTATTTTATCAAATTGCACCTTTTCCAACTGTATTTTAGTGAAATGAAAATGTATTTCAGAAAAATTCAAATGTGATTTGAAATACATTTAACTTTTTCTGAAATAGATTTGTGGTTTTCTGAAATACATTTGACATTATCTGAAATACATTTGGGCTTTTCTAAAATACATTTGACATTTTCTGAAATAGGTTAGTGGTTTTCTGAAATGGTATTTGCGTTTCTCTTAAATACAGTTGGAAAAGGTGTATACTAAATTTGGTACACACATTGCATTTTAAGTCAATAAGAAAATTGTGAAAATCGTATAAAAGTCTCTCACTAATGATAACTAAAAAAAAAAAAATAGTTCAATATTTTAGTAACTATAAAAGGCAATTTTTACAAATTTGGTATATACATATGTACATATGTATGTATGTAAAATTGAGCTGAAGAAAATAATTCATGGGCTAAAAAATATTGGAAAAAGGGATAAATAGCTACATATATCTCCGAAACTACTTAATCAAACTCTACCAACTTAATTAGCTTAATTTAAAAAATTAAATATAGATTTCTTATAAAAATAAGTCCACCTCACATATAACAGTAATCCACAAAAACCAAAAAATTCGAGTCAGTAACTGCAAAAAGTACACAATATTGTGTTGGAAAAAGGAATACGTGGGTTCAAACTTTTTGAAAATAGACGTCGTTGGCACCCCCAAATTTAGAGCAAATAGGTTTATCTATTATTTATATTTAGTACACCATTTACATTTCAACTTATTAAGCACAATTCCGAAAACCAAAAAAAAGGTGAAAAAACCACACCACCACGCCACATTAGAAACTATCAAATTGTTGGGAAATGAGCGTTGTACGTTAAAAGCTTGTTTTTTTTTTTTGAAGATATGAGTTAAATCAGGCTGGATCGACCATTCAGACCATTGTGTGGCGGCATACAGTAGTTCGCAGTTTTTTTTTTCATACGGTACCTCAGCAAAAAAAAGCAGAAAATATTTATGCAAATTTTTAGGGATTTTTAAATAGGCTATACAACTGCGAACCAGAACCTTTGAAATTTCTTAGATGAAAGAAACAAATTGTGGCGTACATTTTTTCAAGATTGTTAAATTTTCACAATTTTTACAAAGTTCAAAATTTGATTTTTAAACTTATGTTATTGAATAAACCATATTTTTTTTATTAAAAATACATGAACAAATTAAAAATGGAAAATGTAGTCAACATTGCAAAAAATAACACTGGACCATTTTCACTGTGCGTCACTGTATACAGGATTTTCTTCTCTAACTAAAAATATAATGAAAGTGAATGAAGATCGCTCAAATTTTGATTTGCTCCTATCCGTATGCTATCAGTGTCGAAGAAGGCGCAGAATACCAGTGGATTCCGATTATCTGAGGGGGATGTTTTCTGTATGTATATTCGTTTTGAATACAACGGCGCGGCACGTCTGATTGTTTTGCTTATCAGCTTTTCTATTGTTTTTTCTCCGCATTTTAATACATTTCACTTGAACAAGTATTTTACATCTGTTTGCGTATGCATTTACATACATATATAGTATATATAAATAAAGCCGCAAAAAAACTAACCGATTTGATTTCAAATCGAGAATCGCTCTGACAACCGGAAGAAACAATCGTACTAATGTAGCTGGATTTATGCGGAACGAAATCTAGAGTGACTGTATGTCAAGAAAGGCAATCGTATAAAAATAAAAGCAAAATAACAACAAATAGATATACTTAAAACAAATAAACACAAAAGCAGCTAGATTTAAAATCAGACTTTACAAATAATGCAATTATTATTTTTTAACAATATTTGCATTTAGTAATATTGAGAAAAATAATGGAAGAGCCAGTGACGTGGAGCGGCGACGAAAGAAATAAAACGCCGTCTGACGAGTTTCGAATTTCGCTACGGCAGTGTGGAATTTCATACATATATTTGTTGGTAAACTAATTTTCACATCGCAAAAATCGCTGAGGAACTGAATTTGAGGTTTATGAATAACGCGAATGAATATAAAGAATTTAGCTTTTACTACCTATGTAAATATGGATGTATGTTCAAAGAATGTGGATCACTAAGAAGGCGCAACGTATTTCGTTTTCTGTGGCAAGAATCTCGTCCGAAACCAATTGGATCTAATTGCATTCTAATATCAATCAATAAGATTAATCTTGGTATGGTGAAATCGGACGAGACTTCCTGTTAGAGGAACGGTGGGAGTGGTGCAACTTCTGGGTAATCTACGTTATTCGGTATATTTTAGCTTAGTTTACATCTGAGCATACATTCTTACATACATATGGTATTCATTTTCTGGTATTTAAATCAAAATATGACTTCATTTAAAATTGATACTTAATACTTAGTGATAATGATTACACAACTTGATTCAAACAAACATATACACATATATTTATTTATATATGTATGTATGTAGAAAATGTTTCCGAAACAAATAAGAGGCTGTGACAGGGACAGCTAATTTGCGGCATATAATTACTGTCATTGAGACGCAATTACGTGCTTTGGAAATTTTAGAACACATTTCTTTAATTATTTTTTTTAATATCATAATCTATTTCGTTTTTAACTGCCAAATTTAATCCGGACATTCTAGGGTATGTGTAATGTAATGAGTTAATTGCATCTCTTTATCAAAAGGACACTCCAAACGCGGATAAAATTTCCTTTCGCTGCCTATAAAATCGACCCGAAGTGAGATATAACAAAGTTTATGGAATATTTTAAGCAGTTACAGAAGCAAAACAAATAAAATGAAAAATACTGATTTTTTTCTAAACGCATGCGTTCCTAATCTTAGAAAAAAGGCCCGTTTCTATGTGCCCGAGTTGCAAAAGAACTCTCCAACTCGGATAAAATTTCCTTTAGTTATAAAACCATTTTAATTTTTCATGAAACATTAGATTTGTTAGTGCTATTTAAGAACGGAGAATAGTTGTGCGGACAAATTAATTTTGACGTAGTTATACATACAATTTAAAAATACTAAGCGAATAAAAACGAATTAGGTCCTAAACTGAAATTTCCCATGAATTTGCTTACGGCTCATTCACAATGGCGCAATTTTTTCTCTTCCCAACACGGCATCTCAGGTCGGATATCATTTTACTGAGTTGGCTCAACTCGCATATTTTTCTAAGTTAGTGTTATTGCTCTGCATGCAATTCGTTATCCTACCTAGTGTTCTTTTGCACTTAGGTTACAAAGAAACCTTGCCTAGTCTATAAGAAGTTCACTTGCTTAGGCTATGGTAACAGTGGGCGCCAATTATGACAAGAGAGTGGACACCAATTTTAAAGAGCATAACAGATAAAAAGCTATTGCTTTGCGTGACATTTGTAACTTTGTCAGAAAAGCGAATAAAGTAAAAGGGATGCCACAATAAAAGCTTTTTATTGTGAAAGTTTAAAGAACTATAATGCTTAACATTTTTTTGGTGAATCTTTAAAATGACATTATTTTGTGCGCGAACAGATGAGAGTTGGCGAACTAGACGATATTTTATGTTAAAGGAACAGTGGGATGGGGTGCAACTTCTTTGTAATGTACTACGTTCTTTGGCGAAACCGTCACGTAAAGCGAAGCAAGCTTTCTATCTAGCATAGCCATAAGGTAGAGCTTTAAATATTGTTTCAGAATTTGTCCGACACCCACCAAACACTTTTCGTACATTTTGGAATAAACGTACATTATTAGCACATTAGGGTACGCATACAAAAAAATAGGTACTATTTCTCCATCGGAATCATAATATTCACTATATTTAAGACATCAACCAAAATATTTCGGGGAAAGTTTTAAAATTTACGTGAGCTGGACTGAACCGAACACAACTCCAAAATTGGAGTTTGTTTCTGAACAATATTAAAAAAAAATCACCTTAGATCTTAAAACCGTTTAAGCTTAAAAGGTGTGCATAAAATTATATTAAAAAAATGTTCCAGCGAAGCATAATATTTAATAATACTTTGAATTCAAAAATTTGTTTAACAGAAACTTGAATAACTTAGCCAACACTCTACCGATTTAGCCTTATAAGGATTCGTGGTTAGGCATTTTCTTTTTCATTTTAGCGAATAACCCAATTCCCGACCCTTTTTATTCCTTCGAATAAAAATTTCAACATTTTTAGGCAGACCTTTTAAGCCTAAACTATTTATTATCTCGTGATTCTTTTTTAATTTTTAAAAACAAATTAAAAATACTATTTTTAAAAAACTCTATTTTTGAAGTTATGTTTGTACATATGTACATTTTATGATTCCGATGGAAAAATCGGAATTATTACAACCAAATGTATCAATATACTGATCGATATAGAAGATTAATAAAGTAGGTACTATAATTTTCGTTAATGTAAAATACGACTATGGCTAATTTCTTGAGCAATTATTAACTTCCTCCCTCCGTCGCAAATCAAACTCGTTTTAACAATAGAATCGTGCGCAGTTCAAAATGCCCACAACTGTCAAAATAAATACACTCAATGAAAAAGATGTATGTACCTACATATATGTATTTGTTTTTCGGACAAAATAATTAACCAATCACTCGAATTTCAAAACCTGTTTCATAACATTGATTGATAGACGATTTTGGCAAAGAGGCAGGTATGCTTGATTTTTTTGATTACTCCATTTTTGGTAACTTTGAGCAAACAACAACAATATGTTTGATACTTGAGGTTTTTCATTGTATTCGTTGTTCCAAAAGAAAATTTATAGTAAAAATCGTCCAGTAATAATTTGCACATTATATTTATCTTAATGCTTTGGTGTAAATGTAATTGTATTTTTTCGCTTTCATGTCAAATAAATTTGTAAACGTTTCCGTCACATGATATAGGCAATTACACTATAAACTGTAGAAAATAATCTAAAGTGAAAGCTTTTAATCACCTCGTAAACATGAACGGTTGAACTCGAGATCCCACACTCTTTATGACCAATTTTAAACGTTCACTTCTTTTCAATTTTTGCTTAATATACAATATAAGCAAATTTTTTCTTATTATTATATGTAGATTTTAATAATTTTAATATACATTGGGGCACACGTCTCTTTGTTTTTACTTGAGCTTTGTATTTCCACAATTTAATTACTAATCTAATCGGCACCAAACAACGCACGACGAGAACTGTATTAACGCGTGGTAACCACGAACTCGACTGACTGATAAATTTATTACTTGATGTAGTATACAAAACTATTTCGTTTCTCGTTTAGATTCCAGCGATCAACTGACATGTAGTATAACAAAAATGAATTTTATAATCGCCGAAACTTATGTGGATTTGTAGAATGAATAAGTGGACGGACGAACCAGCAAACGTGTGCTTTCAGTTAACAAATGTACTGAAACCCAACGAAATCAGCAGCGTTGTGCCGGCAAACCGAATTAGAAATCAAAAGCGTCAGTAATCGAAGGTGCCAAGTAAACAGAGAACTCACTTGAAGGTTGAGAGAAAGAGTAAATGCTTACTGTAAATATTTTTGTATGTACATATGTATGTATTCACACTTGGTTGGTTCTATCGATAAGTTGTGTGGGTGAGAGCATAAAACGGTAGAGACGTGGAGCAACACAATTAACGAGTAGTAAAAAGCGCCACGCTAAATGTGAATATAAGTAGTATGAGGAATTAAATAAAAACTGATCATTAGGAAATGTCAACTTTTAACAGTACCATGTTAATATTCAAAACTTCTGAAACCTCGTGATTTACCACAAGTGTATCTACTCATGAGAGATGTCTGAAAGAGCAGAAATTGACGTTCCAAAAAATTGATCGAATTGGTATTTGTAGGTTGGCTGTCTGACGGCCGGTAGGTGGCTTCGCTAATTAATAGTTCGGTGTATTTTTAGCAGAATGTGCGCCCACACTCAGCACTGTTATTTATATGCATACATACTTACACACCTTACACCTTTTTATATTATCTTTATGTACCTCTCTCGGCATTCTCGAAATGAAAATTGAGGGCGTGAGAGCAGCACTTTACTACTTGAAATGGGAGGCGACTAACAAAAGTCCGCTTAATTCAGCAGAAGAAAAGCAAGAAAAAAAAATTTTTTCATAATTATTTTTAATCTTCGTTGTTGTTCTTGTGGTAGCGGCTAGTCATGCCCTGTAAAGAACGGATTCACCCATGGTTGTTGTCGTCATACTCATCTAAGGAAACATGCGGTTTGACGGGGTCGGACCAGAGTGATAGGCGGGTGAGATGAGTTGGTTTGAGAGGGCATGCGAATAGGTATTTGGTATCGTGCAGAGAATCTCCAAATTAGGTAGAACTTAAGTCTACTACAATATCCATATCTTAATTGGGCCAGAGTGCCACGGGACTTCCGAGGCAGCAGGGACTTCTCATCTGCAATTGGTGGTCGTTGGGCTCCTATTACGGCATTTACAAGGCGAGAGTCGATGGTGGTAGTGACTATTTCTTTGTGAAAGTTTCTTAGGACCCGCCGATAGGTGGCTCATTTGCAACCAGATTCCTATTTGGGTGTCTCTAACGGTGACACTCAACAAGGAACTGCTTGCTGAGCATGACGTTGTGCCCCTTAACCTCTTAATCTTCGTCTTTGTTTTGAGTACTCTACACAATCGCCATGAATTACAATGCATTTCTTAAGCCGATAGACCCTCTACACAAACCAGTTTTCAAAAACTTTTTTTTTAAGCTTAGCAAGTTCAACATTAACGGCAACAATTATCTCCGCGTTGGTGTTAAAACTATTTCTCTCAAAAATTGATTTTAGTTTTTGTAAATAAAATGACTTGTTGTTTTAAAAGTCTGAGCTGGCGCGTTGCCCTGTTGTAAAAAATAGCACTGCTAGGACTTTTCCAACAAAAATTTGAAAACTTTTGGTAAGCAATCTATGATATACCATTTTGCAGTTACCGTTTTCTAGGGGAATAGCAGCTACAATTTTCCATCATAGAAGTAATCTGGCATCATTACATTTATTGGTTTGGATTTTCGTTGCTTAGCTTAGTAAACCAACTAGGGGTTTACTCCATTTGGACAACGTACCATGGACTGCTGTTTGGTTTCCAGATCGTACTTATAAAGTCGAGATTCGTGCAAGATGCGACCTTACTGAAGTTTTTAGACTGCCCATTTTAGAATTTATTTAGGAAAAATGAGCGAAATGCACTCGAGCCTTATTTAAAATTCATGGAACCCATCGAGTAGATTTCTTGTGTATCCTCGACGATAACTTAATATTCGTGGTTGAATTAATTGAAGAATTTGGTCGACCTTCTCAATGCTCGTCCTCTTCAGAAAAATGTCCCGTCTGTAATCTTTGGCATCACTAGGAAACAGTGAGTAGAGACGGTCCAAGCGTTTCATATGCATGTATGTACATATGCAATATTTGTAGTGGCTTTAGTTTGATCCGAAAACCGAATAGAATTTCCGTTTGCGTTGTTGGTGGAATATCATTATCATTCATACGTAGTTATTTTCCGTTTTCTCTTCTCCATTTTAACTGATCGGTTCAAATTTAGAAATAAGCCTAGCATGGCAATAGCGAATGATTTGGATTTGGTATTTTTTGTTTTAAAGATTTAAAAGTCACCTATTAAGCGAACATTTGTTAGTCCATGTGTAGTTTCAAGTTTTAAGGTACAAATCTACATATCGTTGCAAAGATGAGATATTTTTCCATTTTTAATTTCTACGGTCGTTTATTTCCATGCTACATAATGTGGGTTAGGTCACTTCGGCGCTCACGGTTTGGATTGTGATGACTCCAAATGAAATACAAAATTCAGTATCAAATACCAACTCATAGCAAACATTCAGCTTCGCGCAAAGATACGCACTTTTGAATGTACAGATGTAGTTATATGTGTATTGTATTTATTCGTACATATGTATGTATATCTAGCGACCGTATAACTGGCCCCTTTTAACAATAAACAAACGAACAGCTGCAAAGCAACGTCACCTAATCAAAGAAAACCAAGAAGAAAACAAAACAAAAACTCGCGAAAAACTGCACAAAAGGGGCAATCTACATATATGTATGTATATACATACAATATTGCATGCTTAAATCGGGTACCTCGCCGGAAATCCTGGCATATAAAAAAAAATAGTTTAAAAAAACCTGTTAGTTGTTTCTCGTGAGCGATTATTTCTTTCAATAGTTATTTTTTTTATCAATACATATGTATGAAAATGCAGGTTTGACTTCCTACGATATTTTGCCGGCAAAAATTCTCTGTGTAAAATCTGTCACGACCGATTGGGAGACTGCTAACGATATACTATAATCAGTTGTTTTCTCCATGTTGCAACTGAATTTTGTTTACTAATAACAATGGTGTGTATTGGGGGTAGGCCGATCTAAACAGGGTTAGATCGCCGAAACAACAGTCCTTGGCCGGGTGAAACCCGGGTCATTCCGGTACGTAGAACCGACTGTCGTGGGAATGTGTGTATTCTTTCCCGTCAGTTATGCTGAGGGAGTTAAGTGAGAGATTTACGCGAGCGCTCCTGCGACAGTCCGTTCCACGATACAGCAACGACCCGGTCAAGGACTGTCAAATCAGCAACATTCCCGAAATTTGTATGAGGAATGGAGTATGCTATTACAACAACAACATACATTTGCTTAATATCTTAAATTCACAAATAACTGACACTAACAAAAATGCTTATTTTACGAAGTTAAACCCTGAAACATCTGCGGTTTGTTGGTTGTTGTTGTAGTAGTTACTAGTAAGTTGCAAGGACGCTTTAGCAATGGTCGTTATCATCAATCTCGTCTAGCTGAAGTTCCAAGTAACATGCTGCACGATTTATCAGACGCGTGCTAGCTATTTTTATGTCAGATAAGCTGCAGCAACTTCCCCTAATCCTGTTCCTTTTCAGTTTGCAGAATGTCGAATAATGCGCAGCCAATTCACATCGTCTACGAAACAATAGTTCTTGGCTACGGAAAACCCGTGCCATTCCGGTGCGTAGAAACGACTATCGTGGGAATGAAGGAATTTGGTCTTCTCACGGCACTAATTTAATTTCAAACCCATTAACAAGGAATACTAAGTCAAATAAGCGCATTCTAAGGAATTTTTAAAATCCTTTTAAAACAAGTTTTAATTAATTGGAAAACCTAATTCATTATATGTATGTATGTATCAAAAATCCAATGGCAATGGCTCGATTTGCCTACTTCCTAGGTTTATATTTGAATACATTTTTTCGCCAATTGTAAATAAGGACTTATGCAATAATTCCTCTTCCCCAAACCATTGTGATTTTTTATTACATGGAGCAACTGTCAATATAAATAACTAATAATTGAAAACAGAAATCAGAGGGCTTATATTTAATAGGATCGTTTTTAACCAAGGAAATAGAGTTAATTAAGCGTTAAATTAACAAAATTTAATTGAAATCATAAACACATTACCCGAAAGTAAAACCTACAAAGTGATACCCATTCTAAATGGACGGAATAAGAAACACTAGATTTTGCGTAAGCTAAGGCCGATACAGTGCAGGAGAATTTTGAATTTGAATTGCTTAACTTTTAAATGAATACTTTTAAAATAATTAAATAACTGAAATTGCACAAAATATAAAAGTATCCTTTTGTAACACACCGAGCAATGTTGCCCAATTTAGCTTATATAATGCACTGAAGCGAATTCGTTCCGATTTGCCCTACAGGGTATATTTGTATATACCTGCATAACTAAGTATGTACATACATATCTACATATATTTATTTACATATCATACCATATGGCGCATGGAAAGGGTTTGGTTAGTTGCTGGTACGGAGTTGATGCCAGTGCGATTGAGCAAAAGCTGATAAGCAAAGGTGCAATTGCTATGGATATAAATATATATTGATATATATGTATATACATATGTACATGTATGTACATAGATATGATGTTCCTAAACCAAAAAATACAAGAAAAAAAAACTGGAACGAATGCTAAAAACAAACAGAAACACAATATGGGCAAATAAAAAAACAAGAATTGCTTAAAAAGAAGATACATACATATTACGTTGCAAATAATGGAAGGCGAAAAACGGTAAGCAGCCGTTGAGGTAGCACCTAACTGCATATGTAGGCAAGTACATAGTAAGTACTTTCATACATACATATGTATGTATGCGCATATATGTATATTCTCCATTCGTGGCGACTATATGTATGTATGTATGTACATATCGTATTTACAGAAGAAATTCATGGCTTTCGGTGGCCAGGTTGGTCGACCGGCGGATCAGCCGTGCGTAATGTATGGAGTAATTATACATATATGAATGTAGGTACATACATACATACATATATACTTTTATGTACGTACATGCAGGCATACATATGTATGTACATATTTGCGAATATAATACACGGTTTTGAAGCGATATGCGACAAGTTAGCTGGCACTGTCGCCCGACTACACACCCAGACATTTATCTACACCCTTATTACCAAATTATTAACACATTTTAAGTCATTAACACAATAAATCCGAACTTAAATTCTAATTTTTAGGACATTTAAGCAACAGCTAATACTAATTTTAACTTTTAAGGGGGTCACATGTAAAATGTAGGGTGTTTTCTTATTACTTGTTTCGGTTGAGAAGCATTTTGCCAAGGATCCTTATTTTTTTCTACTAAAATCCGGTGTCTGCCCGTGTTGTGTCCTGTCCGCTTTCACTTCCTTTTCTAATAAGCTTCACACTTTTCCTTTTAAAGGAAAATATATCTAAAAATATATGTAGGTATGGATATTTTAACTGCGAGAAAAATATGTAGAACCTTTTCTTAATACGCCGGAAATTTTTTTTTCGAAAATGCACTGTACGCAGCGAAGAAGAGACTGAATAACATTTCTTTCGCTGACGAAACCCCAACCAAATGCACAAGATAATACATATAGATAGGCCCCCCTAGCAAAAGAAGAGGCAGCAGCGGCAGCAGCAGCAGCAGCAATAAAAGCACAGCACACAGCAGTGTAGTTCTCTGCCAGGTTACAATAACAACAACCATGTATAAACTGGAGCACAGAGCAGAAAATACAGAGAATTTGGCGCTCTTAGCACAATACTAACTGAGAGTTAACTGTTTATGTTGTCTGTTGTTATCAAATGTTAATTGCACTAATTAAATTGTTAAATTTATATTACCCAATTACTTTGCTGATAATCCTTTTGTTATTGTACGCGTTACGCAGCGTCAAAAACGCACTTTTAACACACAAATATAAATGTTATTCTTTCTCTAATATGCACAAGTTCTAATTGGAAGCCAGTGTTGCCAGTTTCTAATGGTCGGTAAGTAGCACAATCTATTACACTGCCACAACTTATACAATCTATTACCAAATACAGTAAGCACGAAATGCTAAAAAAGCAATGACAATAGAATTAATGATAGATTAATGATGTGACATAAAAATATGTAGAAATGAATTCAAAAATCTGTTAGATAAAAGGACTGTTGTAAACTTAGTTGCTTTTTTGAACTGAAGATGCATATTTTAGTTTAACAAAAACAAAATTTCGAACGGTGCCCTATTTTTTAAAACATGCATGATTTGATTCATAACCCAACTGTACGGTGCATGTCTTGGATAAAGATTTAATTTATATCTCATTTGCTTCAACAACAACCGGTAGCATTAAGGGTGACTCATATCTTTAAATATTAAATTAAGATAAAACATGTTCTAACTAAAATCAAACTTTAACTTAAAATAAGAATTAAAATTTCAGCCAATCATTGGTATGTTAAAATCAACTTTTAGATCAAATGAAACGGAACATGAAATTATTGTGGGTGTACTAATTTAATACGTTTAATGCTGTATTTGTTGTTGTTGTAACATCATAAAACATTCCGCATAAACCTATAAGGAATTTCGCTAAAGTAGCAGTCCTTGGCCAGATATATGTACATATGTATGTATGTATGTAAAGGCAAAACAGAAAATGCAAATGTGGTTATTTGACAATTCGTTTGATGGGTTGATTGGTTGACAATTGTTCAATAGCTGTAATTAATCAAATTTTCAATAGCGAAAAATCTTTCGAAGTCACTTAAAAGCTAATTCGTGAAAAACAAGCAATTCGTGTTTTTTTGTGTAAAATTTCTGACTCAGCGTTTTATGTCCCACGAGATGAATTTTCAAAAAAAAAAATTGTCACCCATAGTGGTTATCAAAACTATACGTCAGGGACTTCGTGACAAGTTTTGACCCTTTATTTGCTACTTAATATTTTTGCATTAATTTTTTATAAAAATACAGTTCATTCTACAACAAAACCGGTTTAATTAAATCTTCACTTTATGTACAAATTTTAGTAAAATTCAATAAATTTTAATTTTTAATTTTTCCTTTTTAATCAGAGTTTTTAGAAAATTTTCGTGTATGAAGTTGTTCAGCCCACTACAGTTTAGTATTGTAATGAGTATAATAATTTTTAAATAAGGTTCGAGGCTAAAAATTTCGTTGGCACAATTCATACCGGATGCTGAAGATAATGGAGAGTTGACTTCGGGAAATGGTCCCTTCAATCAGACCCCCTATGATGATGACCTAACAAAACTCATCAATCTGACAGTTGCCAGATTTAATGGGCTTACAACTGTCGCAAAAACCGGGTTCACTCTCTAATAATGACGACTGTCATTGTAGTGGTTTTGCCCTACTCAGTGCGGGACATAACCTGTCAACGGTCAGATTGATGAGTTTTGCCAGGTCATCAGCATAGGGCGGAGAGGTAGTATAGCTTAAAGCTTATTTTAAATTATAGCATTCTTATAATTTATGTATTAATAGTTTTTTTTTACTTATTTTATTTACATAGATTTCCGTATGCACATACATAGTATTTGAAAATAACACAATCGCCATTTCCTCTGATACTAATTTTACATTCAAAATATTTTCTAAAAAATTGTTTGCAAAATCTGCCTACACAATTTTTTCCCATTATCCTTCTTTGTAAAAAGGGCATTTGACATTTGTGTGGTCTAGGTCATAAGCTGTAAGATACTTTCGAAATAAATAGCATTAAAAATTTTGTTCGGTATGTAAGTCAATTTCACTTATGGCATTTTTAAAAACAATCCCTCTTTTTTGCTAAGCACAGAGTTACAATAAATTTTTGTTATCGACGTCTTGACCGACTTCCGCAATTATTGCGGGTAATGATCGTAGCAATCAAACCATAGATCATCTGGTGCGTCATGGGAGTGATATTTTATTCCATACACACCCCCAGAGAGCTGAAATCTTTCAACATGCCACGGTTCTTCAAAAGAAGCTTCTAGTACAGCACCAAGTTTCATTTTAAAAGTTAAAAATAACTTTACTTTTTCCCTCAGCAATCCCACAAGCTTAGATTCCCTACTACATTCCATCCATAAATGAGTTTTAGTTCTGAATTACTGCATATATTTTAACAGGACAACGACGTTCTGGATTTCTATTCCACCGCTCAACTTCACCCAGACGATCCTTTCTCCGCTTACTTGACGCAATTAGAACCGCTGCTCTTCCACTTCACAACTAATGCATTGTTATTATTTAAAAAAATTGAAAGATATCGCGGCGGTTTATGTAGTAAAAAAACGTCAAATATATTTCGTTGCCCTTAGGTAAATTTTTTATCGGTCTCATATCCAAGGCCACAGTCTTCAAATGTACCAGGCCCTTGAGACACTTCACAATCCTCTACGGTGCCACAAGAAGTACCGCATACACGATTTTTTTAAGCCTACAGATCGGGTATAATTTTTCGTCATTTGAGTAGCTTGTTATTTCAGTGGCCAACTCAATACAACTCTTTCTTACCCTCTCAATTATTGACTTAGCACAGTTTACTTGTCGGCTCTGGAGTAGAAACGTCTTCAAAGTGTCTATCTGACATAAGCTAGAGGAACTTGTCGCCGGGAAATGAACTTAAATATGGCAGGTATTAAGGTGAATTCATATGAGGTGGCATTGAGAAAGCAGCTGAGGGAATTCGCTTGTTGGACTGAATGTAAAAACTAAGTGTTTGTGGTAATTCTTACAGTGTACATTTTTGTTATTCGCTTTGGCAGGTATCTGACATTACTTCGACGGCCACATTTTTAACCAAGGCAACCCATTATAATTGCACATATCGGGTGTTTTTTTTAGACAGATAGAACCGATAGCGATCCCTATCGAATAGCTGTCACTTGACAGCTGGTAAATGACATTCCGTTTTGACATTTCTGTTCAGTAAGCATTGACAAATCATCATGGAAAGAATGACGCGGCAACAACGTTTACAAATTGTGGAAATTTACTTTAAAAGTATGTGTTCTGTTGCGCCCTTCATGAATTTTATGGTTCAAATAATCGAGCATCAGAGCAGCTTATTCGTTGAACTGTTTATAAATTTTGAACAACATTTACTCTACTCGATAAAAAACCAACAACAAGACAAAGAACTGTACGTACAGAAGAAAATATTGGTGCTGTAAGTGATAGTGTTGGCGAAGATCCGAATTTGTCTATTCGCCGCCGGGCTCAACAAGCTGGACTTTATCCGTCCACATCATGGAAATCCAAAATTGAACTGATCGCATCCGATTCATCAAAGCTAGTCTTGGCGGACATATGCCAGAAATCGTTTTTAAATATTAAATGTTATGAAAATATCTTTCAAATAAAAAAAATTTGGCATCATACTTAATTTTTTATGTGTTTTATTTCTATTTAAAGTTCTATCAGTCTAAAAAAGAGCACCCTTTACGTAGAATCGCTTTATATTGTCGACACAAAGCGCGCCTCTTGACCTCTAGTAGCCAATACATACATTTTAGTACATTGTACGACTTTTTCATTGTGAGACTTTGAAAATAGTTCTAAATATATTCTAAGGGCGTTTTCACTGATATCTGATTTTGTCAACCATGCGTTATATGACGTTCGGTATAAGGGAATGCTTCACGTTTTTATTTATCTCGTTTGGGAGGTGTTTAGATCTAACAATCCGAGAATGATGAAGCTAGATCCATGGCATTTGAGTATTCAATTTCTGTAGTTAACTCGTCATTTGAAGATTCATTAACGATGATTACCGGGAGTAAGTTATAACCTTTTTACACGGCTGGACGGAATTATACAAAAAATGATGTGGACAATTGCCACCTGCTAAAAATGTTATAGTCAATTGAATAAATAAGTTAAATTACATATTGCTATATGTACATATATTTGAATATATGGACCCCCTTCGAAAAGCGAAACAAGGCGAATTCATATAAGGTTGATTTTTTTTAATTAAAAAAAATCATTGGCAAGAATTTGTTCAAAACAAAGCTCGAAAATAGCGATCTAATCCTTATGCCATATGCCATAAAAAAAACGACCTTATTTTCATTTTGAACATTTATCGTTTTAAATCATTGCATAATCATTGTTTTGTGATTTATATTTCTCCGATCAAAAATAATCGTTAAGCTTGGATTTACAATTCTTTATCAAAATAAACGCCAACAAATTTTTGTTTTAATTTTTTCGATCATAGTCTATCGATATTTTTTGATATTTTTTCGATTATAAAATATATTATCCCCATCGCCGACAATTTTTTCTGCTTTCAATAATAATAACAATTCTATAAATACGACTATTTTTGAAAAATCATATTTAATGAAAATTATAGCCGTTTAATTTGCTAGTGTACATTTTTGTTTTTGTGCTAATAACACCACCCAAGGCGAATTTATAGCAGGTGGTGTCAAAAGAACAGCTGATTTGATTTTTTTCATTTAAATTCGCCTTTTGTGTCAAAATTAATAATTGTTTACGTTTCAATTGATGACTTTTTTCAACGTTTTTAAAAGTTGAAAAACTGAATTTTAGTGATTTTTTTTATTTAATAATCTGCAAGCTTTGTAAAACAAGATGGTGAAGTGCGTCCTATGCTGCGCAAGAGTGGATGGGGGAAAGGGCAATTTTATTTTTCTAACCGCCAAAGAATTTTCAGCGACGTGCGCTGTGTAGAAAAGCGTGTGGAACGTAACTTCGAGAACGGGATGTGGTTTGGGGTGACTATTTCTTAGCAATGGAAGGTCCAACTCTTAATAACCAAGTAATTTCAACAGTGTTGAATCGGCTTGTGCTGCCTCTAGACTCTACGCATTCTATTGACTAGCGTCAACTAACTTTAATTACTATAAGTTAATACAATACACAGTAAAACTTTAAATTTGGTAACAACAAATTGTTTACAGTGGTGAGCGAAACCGGTCGAATGGTGACTTTTTATATTGCCTTGGTTTTTCATTATATATTTGTTCCTTAATTTTATATAAAATTATAGTTCATAGTATAACGAAAAGCATGTAAAATAATGTTTCAACCTATATATACAATTTTTAAAAAGTCAACAAATTTTCATCAACATTTAAAAATTTTTTACAACAATGTTTAGAGATTTTTTGGGAGGCAATTTTTTAGCCTATTTAATTTTTTTGTAAATTAAAGTGCAACTTTGAAGTGGCTAGAAACAACCGTTGAATTTTTATAATTGTTTTTAATTTGGCTTTGGAAACCTTTTATACTAAAAAAATTTAGTAAGCTGTGAAACTGCATACTCGAAAATTTTCCAAAAAATCTTTCAAATTTTTTAAAAATTTTGATGAAAATATCCTGAATTTTCATATATTTTTAATTAAAATTTAAATATTAATTTACAGGGTTTTTGTTATAGTATGAAATATATAAAATTAACAAACCCAAAACCATTCGACTGTTTTGCTCGCCACTGTATGTTTGCATAAAAAACTCGCCTTAGACTGGTTTTGACAATTGCCACACCGAAAACAAAAAACAATATATAAAGGCGAATTCATATCAGGTGGTGTTATAAGTACAAAACCAAAAATTTGCACTAATAAATTATGCTCACAATAGCAGTATGATTTAAAACAAATAGATCATTTTGACTTAACGTTCCCCAAGCGAATTTAATCAGCTGCTTGATCAAATTCATTTTATATGAATTCGCCTTGACAAAACACATGTAAGTTTTGTGAATGAGTTCGCTGTTGCTATTGCCACCTTATATGAATTCGCCTTGATACTAGTAATACAATTATTTGTACTCGTATTTTATTTTATTTTTGTTCCCTTTATCGCCTATACGAATGGCAAAATGGCGTTGTTTCACCCGTGACAAAATAAAAATAAAAAAGTCATTAAAAAGTTCGTCGCTTTTGGGATTTTCCAAATGCTATTTAGAACCAGTTATTACCCACATTCACCTACATACGTAGTTTCAATTATTAGCCATTTCCTAACCGCAAATTGCTATCAGTATTTGTTTTTGTTTTTTTTTACAAAGTTGGCAATAAAAATTTTCGCACTTGCCACAATGTGAAAACAAGGAGCGAATGAAGCAGAAAAAGTATGCAAAAAAGTCAACTACTTTCTATATGTGAGTGCTGAGATTGCGATTATAAATTTCCACACGTCGTTACTCATTGAGTGCCACAATGTGCCGCCACACACACACACACACACACCCACACAAACAAATTGAGAAACGGCGTAGGTGTTCTTACGTGGATGAGATGCAGTGAATTGGTAACATTAGTTTCATTGCAGCTTAATGGCCGCGTCAATGGCAAAACTTAGCCCATTACAAGGCGAATTTCCGTGAACCGGTTGCAGGGCAGAGCAGAGTCGCCATTGGCAGCGTCAGTAAAGAGAAAAATGTCGCGAGGCGAAGAAATGAATTTTTATGGCGGATGTGGAAATGCACACAAACACACACTTGCATTGCACACTAGCATCCGTATATGCACAAACGTATGCATGTATGTACATATGTATGTGTGTGTATTAGTAGCTGTAATTCGAATGAAGAAATCGACGAAACTTTTCAGCGGAAAAAACAGCACTTGAAAAGTTTTGCGATTGCGACGCGCGCGTACAAATACGACGATTTGCGATAAATGATAACGCGAGAGGGGATGAGAAGCATAATGTGTGTGGGTTGAGAAAAAGCTGCCAGAGCGCATTTGGCTGCAAGTGTGGCTAATAAGCACGGCGTCGAGAAATGAAAAGCGATTGGGATTGTCAAACATTCATCCAAACATAACTAAACATTTATTCTGGAATCCAGTAGGAAAATTCAAAGTATTGAAATTTTTTCTTAGCTAATGTTAGCATTTATGTAGTTAATAAAGCTATCAATTAAATAAGCTATAAATTGCACTGATAAACAAAATTCTGTAGATTAACCAGTGATGGTAGATTTTTGTAGGATATTAAATGATGAACACACCAAAGTTGTGACACTTTGGAAAACTTATAACTTACCCAAAAATATTTACATACATATTTTGAAATTGAAATACTATGAGTGAACTATGATCTTAGTTTCATGTATGAGAAATTCTATTTGGATTTGATGAATAGTTTAGTTAAAAAGGGCAACCGAGTTAGCAGCGAGACAATTATTTTGCATGAGTTTATAAAAAGTCCGGCTTTTAGTGCGCATTGCCAAATTGCCAAATATGTTAAATTGCACCATACGAGAGTTTCCAGGGTTCTGAATCGATACAAAATTCCAAATCTAATTATATAACAACAAATAGTACCTCATTATCTCAAATAAATAAATAAAACACAAAGATTGGCAGTTACTACAAAGTCTGGCAGCAGAGGTGAGATGGTCAATGTGATCAAAGCAGCGCTCAGAAGGTTCTCTGGGTGTTTTCGCAAAATCCAAAGGTTTCGTCGCGTACTGTTGCAAAAGCTGTACGTAAATCGCAGTATTTTGTATAAAAAGTAAAGCGTCAAGCTTCATTTGGAACTTTTAAAGCTCAAACAGCTACAGATCAAGGCGCAAAGCAAAACCTTACAGGAAAACCCCACAGCCGAAAGCTGAAGTCTTTCACATAATGCGCTCGTTGGAACCTTGTATGAAATGTTAAGGAGGCTGATCCCGCGAATCACCCCCCTTGTGAATTGGGCAGATCACACTTAAATTCGAATCGACCGGCATGCATTCGTCCGACCATATCCTGGAAATGAGCTGAGCTGCAAGCTCTTACCAGCTCTTCGCCACCATATGCTTGAATAACTCAGCTGGTAGACCATCAGCTCCAGCGGCTTTGTTGTTCCGCATCCGCGTTATTGCTATTCGAACTTCATCGAGGTCGGGTGACGGGATGTTCATTCCGTCATTAGAGATTTGGGTTTCGGGATCTTCATCTTCGGCTTCTCCGTTGACGCTGTCCCTGTCATAATTTACTTTGCTAAAGAGAAATTTTCCCTCCACAATTTGAGTGTGGCTTCGACATCGGTCGCCAGGTCGCCGTTTTTATACTTATAGGAGTTTTCCACGGCCTTAAAACCATCCGTAAAATTTTCGTCGGTTAGTATCTCTAGCTCTGCGCTCTCACGTATTTCGGGCTCTCTCTTCTTTCTGCGAATAATACGTCTCTTTTCCTTTCTCAACTCCCGGTAGCGTTCCTATACAGCTCGCGTTGCGACTGATCGCAGCGTGGCCCCGTAGGCAGCATCTTAAGTTTCTTCAGGGCCGCTGAAAGCCAATTACTTCCTCAGCATTAAGATAATAATCCGAGTCGATGTTCGGTCCTCGGAGTGTACGTACGTTTAATAGACTTGAAGCAAAAATTTTATCTATCGCAATATAATCGATTTGGTTTCGCGTTTTTCGATCGATTTTCTTGTGCTGAAACCTGGTACTACAGACTACTCTGTTTCGAGGGCGGCAAAGTCGATAACTTTCAGGCCGTTAGCGATGGTTTCATCATGGAGACTGACTTTCCGACATTGTGACCAAAGATCCTTTTCTTTTCCATCCGAGCATTGAAGTCGCTAAGCACGATTTTGATATTGTGACAGGGGCAGCGCTCGTAGGTACTTTCTAGACGCTTATTAAAGTGATCCTTGGTCACATCGTTCTTCTCTTCGACCGGGGCGTGGGCACAAATCAGTGAGATGTTGAAGAATCCCGCTTTCATGCGAATCGTGGCGAGATGCTAATCCACCGGACTGAACGACAGTACTTGGCGACGAAGTCTCTCTCCCACCATAAATCCAACACCGAACGTGCGCTCCTTTACATGGCAGCTGTAGTAGACGTCCAATGGCTTTCTTACCTTGCCCCGTCCATTTCATTTCTTGGATGGCGGTGATTTCAGCCCTTGCTCTTATGAGGACATCAACCAGGCGGGCAGCGGCGCGTTCCCCATTAAGCCTTGGGCATTCCAGGTGCATGCCCCTTAACTCATAGTCCTTAATACATTGCGTATGGTCGTCATCAAAAAAGGAAGATCTCGTCCGAGGCTTGTTGAATTTTTCCATTGGCTTTAGTATTTTACGTGGCGGGTTCCAAATCCTGCGCTGGCGTTTTGGTTTGTTTTCGAGACACATTTATGTAGCGACCCGCTTGCTCCAAGACAGACGTCCGGTTACAGCCACCCCTACTAGTGAACAGACGCTGCTAAAAACTTTAACATTTCATGTCTACACTTTGTCCGACTACTATTCTTACTTTCACTATTCGTTTCATATTTTTCCTGCTGGAATTATAAAATTTTACAAATGTTTAAATAAGCATTGCCCCCTACAAGGCGAATGCGACTAAAATTATGCAAAAGTGGCAGAAAGAGGGATAGTAGTGGCTGGTCTAAAAGTAGATACCAATTGTTAAACATTTTATAAGGTACAACTTTTCCTATGGTATCAAGCATGCCTATCTACATCAAATGTTATAGTAGGAATGTACATACATATTTATGGGTGATGGCTTATTTTAGTCCTACAGGGATACATGCTGACTAACATGCCTTTGTTTGCGAATGCACGTCCCTATTTCAATTACACAACGATAGTAGCCCCTCTGAGCGCCTGATCCAGTCTGATTGTCGGAGTTGGAAAAAGGTTTATGTTTGTGATAGCATTGATTATGTATGTACACACTTGACCAGGATCATTGAACCATTAAATGGGCAATTAAATTCAATTAACTTCCGTCGTCGTAGAGGAAGGAAACTGAAAGCTCGACTCACCTAAATGCGTACACAAAATTCAGCGAGATTGTTTTGTTTCCTTGGACTCCAAGTAGGCGTCATATCGCCTACCGCTAAACTACATTGGCAGGTACCATGGCTTCAACTCAACTCTATGGCGAGTTTCTTGAAGGCCGCGCATCTCTCTCCAACTCATCTCCCTGCAGCTGATAAGCACTGCATTTTTCCGTTGTAAAAGTTTTCTCAGTTCACTTATAAATAGCAAAGACATCAGACTACCAACATCCATTCGTCTCTACCTGCAGCGTCACCGCAATCGCTTCTAATAACTTTTCGGATTTATATCTTGAAATTGCCGAATTTGTTCCTGGGGATTTGTGTGCGATTCGCACCGCTCATATTCAACCGGAATATATGCTAATGCGAATTTTTGTATGTATATGTATAGCACGATTTTTATTTTTTCCTCTTCAGAATTTGACTTTTCACCACCAAGCACAACGTTAGCTTTCATACTGCACTTGCAAATAAATATCTATATCTGTTTGTATGTGTACATGCCCGCGTCTGAATGTCTCCTGTTGCTTGCTAAAGTTTTTCGCGTCTGCTCTGCTTCTTCTTATTTTCATTTTAAGTTGCTTGTTGAAAAGTTTGCCGCTTTTGCGCATTTTGATGAATATCATTGATTCTGGCGATTTTGGCGTTTTCAGAGAGCAAAATTGGTGTTTGTTGCAGCAGAAATTTGGCCAACTCAACAAACCACTTGAATTTTCATAAAGTCAATTCGCATGAACTGAATTATGTTTGTTTGGTGGCTTTGTTGGCTTTGTTGGTTAGCTTGATTTTATTTTATTGTTTGTTGTTTTAACTACCGCTTTTCATTTTCAATTAATATTGATTGCTTGCGCTTGTTCTTTGCCCTCATCAGGTTAACAGAAAATACATGTATTTTCTTCATCCAGGTTTTAATTTACAATATAAACCGATACAGAAAGTTCAGTAAATTTGAAACTGGCTGCAAAATTTTTAGCAATAACCTAAGAGCCTTTGAAAAGATTATTTTTAAATTGGTGTTTAATTAAATTTATTACAATTTTTGGACGATATATTGACTACCATTCGTATGCGAAACAAATTTTTTTATGTTTGTTCTGTTGGCTTGAAAAGTAAAACTAAAAGCAAAAATTAAAAAAGCTTATTGTTTCAGTTTGTTTCTAACTTTAATTTAGATAAGAAAATACTGAAGCGGTTTTTGCGTAACATTTTTTCAGATCGGATGATTAATTAAAAGGCTAACAAAACGAATTTGGAGAGTCAAGAAAATAACTTGATATTTTTTTAACATGTCATGTAATAATGTATTTAAAAATCTAAACTAATCTTAAAAAATAAAAAACTCAGCAAAGTCAGCAAAATATTCTTAAACTTTTAAATGTGAGCTTATTCGACTATCCGGTTAAAAGTTTTATGAAAAATATTTTAATTAATTTCTGAAGCAAAGCCAAGTTTTCGAATTATAGCAAACCCTCCATTTTGTAAATAATGCTCATCGTAATGTTTCAACTAATTTTGGCCGAATTTGACTCCAGCACATTACGCTAATGTCACCCAAAAGTGATTCGAAGACAATAAAGCGCATTACGCAAGGGAAGGCTTGAATCCACCTACTGTGCCAGTGTTGCGATCAATTGATCAAAATTGGGCTGTGATGAAAGCCAGACTTTTGATAAATGGGAAACAATTACAGAAAGAAAAAGAATGTGACGGACAGCATCGCTAAAAATGGACAAAACCGTTGTACAAAACTTGATGAGGGCCTCCGAAGAAAAGTTCGCGCACACGGACAGTAAATATTTAATATACATTGATATAATTTCTTTTCATATCATTACTACAACTATGTATTTTTATATTAATAAAAACAAACCAATTTTATGCACTTAATGAGCGTTCTTTTATTTGCAGAACTTTCAGTATCGGCCCGTATTTACATACTGTAATCAATCGATGAGCTCTTATTATGGATCAAATGCAAACTAAACGAATATACTTTACTATATTTCGGCCGCTACCAGTGCGTATACGCAATATTAATGTTTCTACTTCTATTTCTATGTGTAAAAACTAAAAAAAAAATTATGCAGATCACTAAAATTTAGTATGTGCTCTTTTTTTTTTGTATATTCCTCCAATTTGTCGGTTGGTTTTAGTGTTGCCTAAGAAAAACTTTAGATCCAATTAGCGCATGGAGAGCCATTTCGATACGCTGATTCGCTTGCAACCTGATTTCCCTGCTGTTGTGATTCCAAATTTCCAGACGTATTTTCTGCTGTCTACTACGAGGCAGAGAGTTGTAAAAGAAAAAAAACAAAGTTGTTGCTTGAATTAATTCAAAGCGTAAAGGCGTTATTGTTGGGATTCGTGGATTGCAATCGGTTTGCACATAATTTGTACATGATATAAAATGCTGATAAAAATTATGAAATAGCTGAATTGTTAAAAATTGTCATACATATTCGCAGATCAAAATTTTGCGGAATTGGGGTTAGCATTAATTCAAGAATTAGCCACAATCATTTTAAAAGAGAAAATCCAGCCCACTATATTCTACAAACCTCACATCACCTTTTTGTCCTCTCTTTTTAATAATTCTCTATAAATGACATCTAACAAACATGTTATCAAAATTGTGACGTGTCGGCCAGAAGATTACTCGTTTAATTCTCCGTTGTACACGTCATACAGAAGTTGTTAGAGGGTAAAAATTAATATCAAACGTAAAACATAATCTATATAATTAATTACACGGCGTAACAAAAATTTAAAAAAAAACCTGCGATCATGATTTTGTCAATATTTTTTATTAACATTAGTAGCAGGCTTACGAACTGTGTTTTACTTTTTTTGGATTGGCTCTAGTTCTTAAGATAAACGAAACTTTAGAAATTAATGAAAAAAAATTATATGACCCAGTTCCAGTTGTATTAATTCAATTATTCCTTAATAAGTTTTGTTATATAAATTATTAAAACAAGTAGTTCGTTGGTTTAAATATTTTATTGCCCTTGCAAGAGTATGAAAATGTAAAAATTGTTTTAGCAAAAATGTTGTATACACAACATAAGTGGTCAGTATGCGTGGACTTGAAGATGGTGAATTTTTTATTGGGCCAACAAAGTGGGTATACTAAATACCCCTGTTTTATATGTTTATGGGACAGTCGTGCAAGAAATGAACATTGGATTTGAAAGGACTGGCCGGTGATAAAAAATATGGAGGTAGGAACAGCAAATGTGGTTCATGACCAACTGATAAGCCGAGAAAAAATCATTCTTCCACCACTTCACATCAAGCTTGGGCTAATGAAACAGTTCATCAAAGCCCTTGATAAGACAGGTGACTGTTTCGAATATGTGTGCAAAAAATTTCCAGTCCTTAGTATGGAAAAATTAAAAGCAGGAGTCTTCAATGGTTCTCAAACTCGTACCCTTCTAAAGGACACTGAATTCTTAAACCATATGTCACAAATTGAATCTGAAGCCTGGCTAAGCTTTGTTAATGTAGTCAAAATTTTTTTGGGAAATCATAAATCACCAGACTATACAAAACTAGTTGCTGATATGCTTCTAAATTTTCGCAAACTAGGAGCTAAAATGAGCATTAAATTACATAATTTACATAGTCATTTGGACAAATTCCCGGACAACCTAGGCGATTACAGTGAGGAACAAGGTGAACGGGATATAAAAATAATGTAAGAAAGATACCAAGGTCGATGGGAAGACCACATGATGGCAGACTACTGCTGGAATTTAATACGGGATTGTCCTGAGCAACGACATCATAGGAGGTCCTACAGAAAAAGTTTTTTGTAATTGTTTTTTAAATTAATTAATGAAAGGAGTATATTTTTTTTATTTTTGTATTATTTTTATACAGGCGCGCAATAAAAATATCATTTAAATCCATATTGGTATTTTTTATTAGGTTTTTTCGTGAAATATTTAAAAGTCTTTATCCGAAAAACTAGTGCCAATTGGACAAAACTGATATTATTTTCGTAATCAGCGCCCCCGAATTTCCCTAAATCGACTTAAAAATCTCCGACCGCAAAATTTTGTTCCGCAGTGTTATCTACTAGCCAGGAAGAAACCAATTTACGTGAAGAAGGTGGATGAAATCGAATGGAGTTACGAAATTTTTAATCATTTAAGCCTTTCAGAAAAATAAGATGTGACTTCCCCGCACTTTTCTCGAATATGTATTTTTCTGTGTAGTGAGTTTTCAGCAAGAAGATTGCCATAAATTCAATCAAAGCATTAAAATATTAAGTTATAAAACTTATAAAATATGTATATAATTAAATTAACAACGTATACAGTTTAACAGGATATCAAACGAAAAGTCGAATTAATTAAATTACACACAAGTTATGTAAAATACTAGCTTTTACCCGCGGCTTCATTCGCATGACATTCGACTTAACTTGAATTCAGATGTAACTTTCTGGAATTAGTTTGATTAAGGTAATAACTTTCAATTCATCTGTAGTTTTAGTTTTTTTTACCTATCCAAACGCTAATTTACCCCTACTTCATAATTTCCGATTACGGTTAGTTGCTGAAACTTTTTTCTCATTGGCAACTTAATTTATTGTTAGAAATGTACAACGTACTCAAACGATGGTGAAATATGAAAGTTTTGCTTTCATGATTAAGTTTTCTTAAGCCTACTTTTTGCCGTATATTTTTTTCAACTTAATAATCTAATTTTATTTACTTTTTTAAATATTTGGCAACACTCTATATATTAAATTAGCTTATAAGCTTTATATGTGCAAAATTTTGTACAAAAAAAAAAAAACAAATTAAAAAGCATACAAAATACATACGGTAAAAAAGCTGAATTCTAAAATCATATATAATATAATAAATGTTTTTTTAAAACTCCAACACTCCATTAATATATATTCATAATAAAGTTTTTTAAGCCTATTGTTTTTTAATCCCATTACGTGCTACTTCCTTTAACTTAATAATTCTATTTAACTTTTTCTTTTAAATTATTTTAAAAATAAAGTTTTTTTAAAGCACTTTCGTTCGATATCCATATTTCAATATTTGATTTCAATTATTATAATTTCAATATTTTTTTTTAACACGTGGCAACCATCTCCAAAAGTATCATTGAAATTAAATTTTCTTCAAACTTGCCAAACTAACTCATAATGTAAAATGTTATTTATTTTTTTAAGGCAATTTAATTTGCATGTAAACAGGTGGCAACCTTCTCTCAAAACATTTGGGAAATGAAGCTTTATTAAGCCTTTTATATTTGACACCCATGCGCCGTATTTGATTTAATTCATTGTTTTAGTTGAATTTAACCTTATAAACGGGTGGCAACTCTCTATAATCGATTTTTTGGTAACCTTTATAACGAACTATACATGCGCCAAATCTTATTCAGATCAATCCAGTCGTTATATAGCAGTATGTGATTTAACGCATTTATTTAATTGACTATAACTTTTTAACAGGTGGCAACTCTACATAAATATAGGCTACATGCTAACTTTTTAACTATTATCCAGGATTTTAATCAAAATTTATAACTGTTCTTTCAGCTGAGAAAAGTTTACTAGAACAAGTTAACATAAAAATTAATCAAAATTTCCTATATCTCCAAACTATCATATTCGACATAAGCTACTTTTCCATACGAACACAATTTTTTTTTTTTATATACCTCAATACACTGAACACATTTATCTTGATTTACTTGCATAAACAGTCATCAACAAATGCGACGAGGAGTAGTATGTCAACCGCAGACAATTTGGCAAAGGTAATCACAGCAATTTGTCAATAGGAATTCCCCTGAAACAGCCTGACAGTCGGTCAATGTGAGCAATGCGTGGTAGCAAAAGATGCCAGGAAAATGGCAAACATTAATATGAAGTATATGCAAGTAATTTTATATGGCACAATTTGTGGTGAATAGGCGCTTGCAACAAACAAACACACATACATACATACGAAAACATAAAAATTTGTATGCGTAAATGCATGAGAATATTTGTGCACACACCCACATACATACATACATAGGTGACTACTTTTGTTATAACATCTATGTATATTGCAACCCAGTCAATGCCAACAATAATTCTGCTCAGTCGGAAATCCTAGCTACTGTTGCACATATTGCAATGCTGCAGTTGTTGTCTTCCATTTGGTTTTTCGTTTTTCGTTTTTTCTACTGCTGCCTGCCACTTGAAGACTTGACTCCTGTGTTCGCACTGTCACATCTGTGCTTTTGGGTAGCAAAAGTCATTTCAGTGAAATCCCACAAGTCGTCTCGCTTGTCAAACGAAAAGAAAGGCACACAAAATAAAAACAAACAAAAAAACACCATAGGAGGCATTTACTCTTACTCGAACTGAAATTTACAATGTACATTATTACATTTACACACATCCACGCCTACTCGCAGTATTTTTGTTGAACTAAATTGCATTGGGGATACAATTGCTCACTTTTTGTTATATTGCCGTGAGTTCTAGCAAGTCTACATCCATATGTAATATAAGAATGAACTCATGCCCGGACAACCACAGACTGCTGTGACAAACGTGCGCTACTGCAGCAAAAATACTTAAATCATTTTGTGGCATCCACACACCCACACACACACACATTCACTCGTTGAGTTCTCCTTAGCACACACAGAGCCAAACATAATATCCTTCGTATTCTTTCATCATTTTCTTCCTCATATCAGCTGTGGCACGTTGAAGGTCCTTGGTTGCTGCCTACGCGCCTGTCGACAAGTAAACTCGTAAAGGTGCTGTGACCGTCAACTGCTTTTGTTGCTGTCTTTGCGCCGGCACCACATATGCGAATTTCAACTTTCCACTTTGATTTCCCACCCATCTACGTACACGTAGCAGCGCAGTGCTGGTGAACTTAACTCATCGTGATCTCCTTTTTTCGCTGCTCTTACTGCTGATGGCAGTCGTAATGTACTTGTGTTATATAAGTAAAATAAAAATAGTATCGGGTGTTTTTTTAGGGGTATAGAACTTCGAATTGAAATAAAACACAAGAAAATCGTTTTAAGGTCCATCAATTTGGCTTTATTGGAAGGATAATTTTATGCCATTAATGTTTAAATATGATTTCGGGCATGTGGCCGCCGCGGCTGGCTCGAATAAAGCCAATTCTACAGGTCCAATTTTCAACCACTTTTTCGAGCATATGGGGCCGTATGTCGGCAATAACGCCACGAATGTTGGCTTCCAATTCCCCTAACGTTTCTGGTTTGTTGGCGTAGACGAGCGACTTCACATATCCCCAAAGAAAATAATCCAATGGTGTCAAATCACACGATCTTGGTGGCCAATTTACAGGTCCATTCCGCGAAATTATGCGCCCATCGAATGTTTCCTTCAATAAATCGATTGTGACGTGCGCTGTGTGGCATGTAGCGCCGTCTTGTTGGAACCACAACTCATCCACATTCATGCCATCCAATTCGGGAACAAAATAGTCGGTTATCATGGCTCTATACCGGTCTCCATTAACGGTAACTGCCTCTCCAGCATTATTGCGGAAGAAGTATGGCCCAATGACTCCACCAGCCCATAGAGCACACCAAACAGTCAGTTTTTGTGGATGTAATGGCGTTTCAAGGGTCTCATGTGGATTCTCTTCACTCCAAATGCGGCAATTTTGCTTGTTGACGTAGCCATTCAACCAAAAATGAGCCTCATCACTGAACAAAATTTTGCGCTGAAAATCAGCATCGAGATCAATCTCATTTTCGGCCCATACACCAAAATCACTACGCATTGCATGGTCTCGCGGCTTTAATTCTTGCACAAGCTGGATCTTGTAAGGTCGCAAGCCAAGATCTTTGCGCAAAATCTTCCATAAAGTTGATGGACAAAGCTCCAATTGCTGTGCACGGTGGCGAATCGATTCATTCGGGTCCTCTTCAACACTTTGCTCTACAGCGGCAATTGTTTCTTCGGTGCGCACTGTTCGACGTCTCTGCGGATGCGTATTATCACATAGAGTAAACGTAGTGCGAAAACGATCCATGGTTAACCGAATTAATTGCTCTGATGGACGGTTATGTCGACCATAAAATTGACGGAGCTCGCGGTAAACTTCGCGAACTGAACCATTATTTTCGAAATAAATTTGCACGATTTGCAAGCGTTGTTCTTTTGTCAACCTGTTCATGTAAAATGGCAAACCAAACTGAACATAAATGACATTAGAGTTGCCAGATTTGACCACAAAATGCCAGTTTTATCTCTATTCGAAAAACAAACCAGTAAAAAAAACACCCGATATCTAGAAGCATGATATTATATTAAAGGAAAGGGTAATTGGGGCATAAGTTCATAAGTGCTGTTGGGCCTGCTTTACCTTCGTATAGGGAAATATATTGCGCAATAAATCATATATAAAAAATTAAATATGAGAAAAAGCTGATGAATAAAAGACGCAGGCGATAAAAAAACCTCTTTCAAGAGGTAATGAAATGCAAAATATTATTATGGAACTCGATAATTTTTATACATACAAGAATTGTCACCTTAATATGTAAAGATTCTAAATCATTATTAGTGTAGCTTTAGGAAAATTAATAACAATATGGTAAAATGCTTAGTATTAAAGGTATAAAAACTTTGTAAATGCTCATTTCATTTCCATAAAACTGAAAATTTTTAATTTGAACAATTTTTTGTAGATTATTTCAAAAACTATATATGTAGAACAATTTTCCATTTTGTAAATTACCGTTATACTTATGAGAGATGAGTGTAGTTCTTGATCGATTTCAACAACTTTCAAAATTATGCTTCCTGGCTTAAAATTAAAAGTGATCATCTAATTTGATCATCAAATTCCTTTCTACAAACGAATCCTGTATATTGTTTCAATCCGCGATTCCAGTTGCTTTGGTGTCTAATGTTTAGGATAGGGTTTAAGATTTAGGTTTTGGAAATAAGTATACCAGCGATTTTCGTAAATCAAAAATAAAGTAGTTTAAAGGACACTTTTCTTTAGCGAAAGCAGAAATGTAAAATCGGAATTTAACATTTGATTTAATTTATAGCGCTAGTGGGACAATCGCACTTCGAAGCACAGCTTTGTAAAGGGTGGTTAAATTTTAAGGGCCGATGTTGAATGTGAACCACACCTAAACGTCAAGTTTTTTCTGCATTTCATTTGACATTTCTCAATTTCAGACTAACTCAATTTGAACATGGAAAGACACATAATCGAGCAACATCTTCAGTGATGAGGCTCATTTTCACCTCAGTGGATTCGTCAATAAGCAGAATTGCCGCATTTGGGCGAATGATAATCCAAGAGTGATTGTCGAAAAACCAATGCACCCACAAAGAGTGACTGTTTGGTGCGGTTTATGGGCTGGCGGCATCATCGGGCCGTATTTTTTTCCAAAATGAGGCCGGACAGGCAGTTACTGTGAATGGTGTTCGCTATCGTGAGATGTTAACGAACTTTTTATGGCCCAAATTGGAACATATGGATGTGGACGATATGTGGTTCCAACAGGATGGTGCCACTTGCCACACAGCCAACGAAGCAATGGCTCTTTTGCGCGACAAATTCAATGGCTGTGTTATTTCACGTGGTGGCGAAGTCAATTGGCCACCAAGGTTATGTGATTTGACACCGTTGGACTACTTTCTTTGGGGTTATTTGAAAGAAAAGATGTACGTCGATAAGCCAGCAACAATTCAAGAGCTAAAGGATGAGATAATTCGGCACATTAACGGCATAGAACCTCAATTATGCCTCAGGGTCATTAAAATTTTGAACCATCGGATGGAGGTGTGCCGCCGAGGTCGCGGTGGACATTTGGCCGATAGTTAGTTCCATACATAATTGAACCACACCATATTATCATAATAAAAAGAAATTACAATAATTTCCAAAATAATTTGTGTTTACTCAAAATCAACATCGGCCCTTAAAATTTAACCACCCTTTAGTAATTAGGTAATAGTTAAGTTAACAGAGATCCTACCATGTTTTGAAAATCTACCAACATTTTGGAATGAAAGAACCTCTAATAATAAATTTTGTAAAATTTCTTTAATGGTAATTCGGAAATTCTTAACAGAAAACGTGTAATGTAATCACTTTAAATAGTTATTCAAAATAACGCATGCACAAAAAATTAAAAATTGTAAAATTTTAATAACTATGTCATAAATATTTCATAAGTGGTAAAAAATTAAGGTTGTTTTCATCTAGATGTAGCCACTTTTATTGATTTTTTAAAAATAATATTCATTTATTGATTTAATTTTATTTTATAATATTGCTTGAAGCACACCTCTTATGAATTGACTTTGCAGTAATTGTTGTAATTCATAATGAAATCCTTCTGATTTCGATTGCAAAATACATTAGAATCAAAGCATACAAAAAGCAAAGAAATCCTAAATTTCACATCACTTGCCATCGAATTTGCAAATACAATGCTTTTGACAGACTGCATTTGAAATTTCACATAAGGTATGAAACCTACAGAAAAATCAACACTCGGAAGTGAAATGCAAAAAATGTCTGATAATCAGATTATTATTATTATTATTAATATTGTTATTGTTGTTGTGAATAGAGCACTATTGTGCTCCCTTTCGTGGATAAGGACTATTCTTAATCCTTAAAATTTAGTATTGACCCTGAATCTTTGGAATGCATACTACCATCCGTTATTAGGTATTCACCCAGTGCTCCAGAATGTATCTTGCAGTTTCCTTTTCTACTTCGCAGAATCTACTATTACTACTATATGCTTTGATAAGCCCATGCAATTCCTTTACCTTCTATGCCAGTATGACCCGGAGCCCAGAGAATCCAAATATCGTTGGTCAGACCAAGTGTGTTCAGTTTTTTAAGTGACTCCATCACCAGTTACGAAGTTACCTGGCGAGATTGGAGGCCGTTAATAGTTGCTTGGCTGTTGGTCATTATGGCAATATTCCGGTTCCGATAGTTCCGGGTGATATTGAAGTGCACATATCTTTCGATATTTATATGCTATTTCTGCCTGAAAGATAGACATTCGTTTTCCCATGGATTCTGATTATCTTAACCCCGGACTAGATACACCTACCCCGGTACCTTCTTCAGTTAATGAATCATCTGTGTACCAGGTTATCATACATTGGTTTATTTTATATGTTTTAGACATGCCTACCCAATCCATTTTGTTACTGCATTCTGTTTTGAATCTTTTTGTAAAGCTAAACACTAGTTGCATAATATCGGTATTGCAGTTTTGGAGTATTGTTTCATATACTTATCCTGCCCCATTGTTGGTACTAGTCATCCTCCATCTTCGTTTGCATTAGAATGTGAATGTGCAGAGGTTTAGCTCCAACAGAACCTAATGAGATCAAAAGACGTAGAAAACAAAGTAGTGGAATTACTTCCACCGTTAGGTTAGGTTAATGTGGTAGTTCCCGCAATAGGAACTCACTTAGGCAAGGATTTGTGTTTGAAATATTTAGTCTATATAGAACAGTTTTTTAGATTTTTAAAATGAATGCCAGATTATGTTAGATTGGTTCACTCTGTTTTTTTGCTTATCGCTTACACAATCTTGGAAAATATAGTTTCGAGAAACCCCCGTCAAAAGTTTGCGGTCAAAAGCGCGGCTGGCTCGGCGTCAGCCAATTGCGTGAATCATCTCTTTCACAATTTCGAGAATTAGCTGTTGATTTTTTGAAATGTCTAAAAGTATCCCATTCTTGCTTAGGCCGACATAGGGTACTCTTCCATACAACCACAGATTTATAAGAAAAGTCTTAAACCGAAATGCAATATTCAATAATTTTAAGGAATCTTTTTATGATATCTTTAGATTTCTTAGACTTATCTGTCGATAAATTTTCCATTTAAAACAAAAAGGTAATTGTTCTAATACTCAAGAGGGTTAACATATACATTTCTGTACATACACATGTAAAACATACAAAAGTGCGGAAGTAATGGAGTATCTAATAAAGCAGCAGAACATCCCAGAAGTTTAAATACTTTAAAACATGTATTTACAAGAGTATACATTTTGCTCGCATCTTCATACAAATAAATATAGCTATGTATGTGTGTATGTGTGTGGAGTATCCGTAAGTGCATATATTTGTATGTATGTATGTATTTTGCTACTAGCATTTGTAACATATTGAAGCACTTTTGATTGTGGTTTTAATTACAATAACTCAGACCATGAAAAAAGAACTTGCACAACTTAAATGAAGCCACTTTTTGTCGACATTCTGCCATTTGCCACCTTTCGCAGCAAAGGAGCCAAACAATTTCAGTACTAAGCGTTCGAGAATGCCGTCTGTGAGTAAGTGATATGCACTTATTTACTTCTGCATATAAAAATATGTTAGTTCGACTGCAGCTTGGAATGTAGAAATTAATTTACTCCAGACGATCAAGCATTTGGGAGTTTCCTGATATTTCTTGTGTCGCTTGGCGCTGGAAATTGCTTTCACTTTTTCCTCAGCGTTATCCAAGCTCATTTTATTTGGCGTTCGTTACTCGTGGTTGGTTGGTTTGGTGGGGCGGTCGGTCGATGGGTTGTGTTTTAATTTGTTTTTGCACCTAAGATAATTGCCCGAGTGCTGTTGACATTTTCGTGCAGGAAATCGTTGCAAGTACTCGACAATTTTTTCCTCTTAATTTCCTTTTTTTTTCTATTCTTTTTATCGTTTTGTGTTGTGGCGCACAAGATGTTGCTGCTGCAAGTTGTTGGTGGTTGGTTTTTATTTTTGATATTGAGCTTATTTTTTGTCAATGTTTGTGGTTTGTTTTCAAGTGCATGTTTGTTTTGGTTTCATTTCCGTAGCACACATCCCAGAATACAGGTTAAACAAAAAATCGCAATATTGAGATGACAAAGGCAAAAGGAATGAAGCAACGAAAGTTGAATAAAGCCAATTCAAAGTTCTTCCGTTGGACACTCATTTCGTAGATGTCTGACGCCTTAGCTGTTTTCACCGCAGAGTTGTGTATTTCAAAATCTTTAAGTGTGAAATCTATTTAATTTGTATGCTTCTAGTTGGAATTGAAGTTTTATTAGCATATCTAAAATTAATATGTACGCATATAATTTTGTTAAAAGCTTGATAGTTTTTATAACATTTGAAATAAATCATTCCCAAGTTCGTAAGATTTCACCTCGTTTTATTTTAATTTTATTTTTTATGATAAACTGCATTTTTTCCCTCATGTTATATAGCTTTATTTTGATTTGTTATAATTAAACTTGGTATGATTTAAACCTAAAAAAAATTAATATTGTGTGCTAGTTCGCAGTTAGCTTTTTATAAATAAAAAAACTCAACAACATTAATTTTTGAGCTCAATGCCAGTATAAGGAAAGTATTTGCGAAAAAATACAAGCACTGGGCAAGTGCGTAGGCAATGGATCACAATCGACTTGTGACTGTTATTGCTTTTTACCACCTTTCTTTATATCCTACTACTTTTCCTAATATATGAAATAAATGAACCCAAAAAATAATGTATGTAAAAAAAATCACATTATCAGGCCTATTTTATGTGCCTTCGCTATGAATATATGAAACATGTCCTTTTTATTGCGCATTTAATTACACTGTGCTTCGTGCATTGACGGACCTTTGTTTTTTGAATAACTGGGCATCAATCTGGTAAAATAACCTTAAGCATGTTGAATTTAGTGGCGCTAATAATTTTCTAGGCTATGTCGTTTAACCAAGTTATTTCAATTTTAAAATTCTTATCTAGTAAAATTGCATTTATTGCACCTATTGCGGTATTAAATTAATTTTTTTCGCTAAAAATTTATAGGAAATATTTAATTTTAGTATAATATATAGTAAATGGAAAAAATATTTATAAATATACTGGTCGATTATTTATTGGAAAATATGTGCGGTTTCTTTACATCTCTCCAGGTTAAGTATACGCCCCGGTAATCGGCTGAGCCAAAAACCAAATCAATTCATGCGACCTGGGCACAATGATCTAAAGGTAATCCAACAGCACAAAACTAACAAAACATATCACCGTGACACAGAGTGCAAATCATAGTTGTGACTTAGAACCCAGCCCATGCCAACCGCACAGGCAGGGCGGCGCTGAGACAAGTCCTTGCAAGCCATCTCACAGTGCACCGAACATGGCAAATAAGTCAAAATTAAGTGTTTTGCAAATACAAACCTTTGGTATCATTTGAAAGCTCGAATTCCAATAAATCAAAGCTATTTTTTCATTAGGTGTATCTGAAGTTTTGTGCAGCTTCTAAAAGTTGATATTATTTGTACACTCTTATTTGCTTGGTTTTCATTAGGTCAAATGTTGAGCGTTGATCGAAATCAGACACGCCTAGTGCACATTTTATCGTCACTAAAATTAGAGGAATACAGAAAGCTTTCACTATTACTATTACAATATCATATTTTATTCGCAATGCCAACTACGAAAATGTTATATGCCCAATAGCTACGAGAAAGACTGCGAAATAAACAAAAAGAGATCAGAATCCTAGTAATTATTTGCTTAAAGCAAAATAAGTTTCCTGAAATTGCATTACCTTATCTTATTCCTTCCGGAAGCGTCCACCATTCCACTAAAATAAAACAAGCGCTCTACTGGAGTGGACAAAGGATAAGGTGTGATGAGATATATCAAAATTTTCTTAATAAGTGGATATTAGGTATATGAAATATTTGTTATGACAATACATAATAGAATCCGTGCATTATCCCCAACTCCGAAATTTGGATTTGATTCGGCTGATGAATATGAATATATATTTTTATAAGCCGCTTCTTTTATACAATGAGTCAATATTTTTTTTTATTGCAATTAGTCGTCAGCAACATGCAAAATTATATACTTATATAAATTTTCGATTTTACTTTAATTAAGTATTGTCTTTTCGATCTTCCTCCAGTAGATCTTCCTGTGCAAATTAGTTACTCAATCTCGTTACGAAGTTGGGCTTCTCTTCTATAGATAAATAGCTACGAAACTCCTCCAAGTTTTTATTACATTCCAAACTCCAAAATCCAGAGTTTTTATAACATTTTCCAAAGGAGCCATATTGGAAGAAATAAATGTTGGCAGTTTACAAAGAATAGTTTGCAATTGATAGAATATAAATGCAATTAAGAATTAAACCAAGTAAGAGAAATAAATGTGTTTTTGTGAAAGAAATGTAAAAAATATGAAATCTATATGCCAACATCAACACATCAAAGAAGTTTGTATGTTTTCAATATAATATAACAGATTTACGTATATTAATAAATTTATAAATATTTAAAAATCAATATATGTATATCCAGTTCTCTAAAAAACTGCTAATCCACACTGTTAATGACATTTTTTAAAGTACTACTATATATTCTGCAGTATCGCTCAAAATTAGTTTAATATTTTAAATTTAATCTCATGATTTCTTAGCAAAAACAAAATATTCACTATCTTTTCCCATATAATCAGAAAATCCATTGGTTATGCTAGTAGTTTTCGCGTATTTGACTCTGGTAGCCCGCCTTTTCGCTTGCCGGCTGTTCAACTGCCCACGATTCGGTTTTGTTCCGAGCCTAAAACTTACCTCTTATGTTATTGGTTTTTCCTTTAAAAAATAATCATTAACAACCTTCCCTTATCCACACCAAGATGGATCCATAGAAGGTGATATCAAGACAACCAAGGCCAATTATCCTTGCTCTAATGCACAGAGAAGGAACAACGCAGCTAACGACAGACTTTCTGACACAAAATGGAAATTATTACCCTCTTCAAGATCTCCATGTAACATAATTTTGATTTTGATGTATAAATTGATTTTATAAATGTCTTTTGGTGGACATTTTGAAATAAAAAGAATGTTTGAAATGCTTGAATTTTTCATGTTAATTATATTACAATCCACATTTTCACACGCATTTTTAAGGTATACATAATTTTAATAATTCTCTCTTGGTATTTTACAGTTACTACTAGCTATTTCTACTAATTTCTACCAGTATTTTTATTAATGCTACTGCTAATTTTTACCACTATTTTTGCTAATTTCTACTACTGTTTTTACAAATTTTTTCCACAGTTTCTACTAATTTCTTCCATTACTTTACTAAGTCTACCACTTTTTTTTACTAATTTCTACTACTATTTTTACTAATTTCTTCCACTATTTTTTTAAATTTCTACCACTGTATTTACTAAGTTTTTCCAGTGTTTTCACTAATTTCTCATACTAGTTTTAATAATTTCTACTACTATTTTTACTAATTTCTTCCACTATTTATTTAAATTCCTACCACTGTATTTACTAAGTTTTTCCAGTGTTTTCACTAATTTCTTATACTAGTTTTAATAATTTCTACCACTTATTTCATACAACTATTTTTTACAAATTTCTACCACTATTTTTACTAACTAAAAATTAGTTTTTTTACAACTAAAAATTTTTACCACTTTATTTACTAACTTTTACTAGTTTCTACCACTACTTGTATAAATTTCTTCCACTATTTTACTTATTCCTACCGCTATTTTTACTCATGGCACTACTAATTTCTACTTCTATTTTTACTAATTACTACCACTGTTTTACTTATTTCTACCACTATTACTAATAATTTCTTCGACTTGTTTTACTAATTTATATCATTATTTTTTTACTAATTGTACTAATAATTTCTACCACTATTATTACTAATGCTTCTACTACTTACTACGACTACTTTTATTATATTCTACTACCAAAAAGAAGTTTTACTTCCGGCTCACACAAAAAAAATTGTTGAAAATTGTTTCACTTGATTTGAAAATAATTTCATGTAATCTGAAAAGTGTTTAATTCCAAATGAAAATGCTATATTTAAAATCTTGAACCATTTTCAAATGCAACCACACGTATGTGAACTTTAAAAATATTTCTTAAATGTTTAAGTACAAAAATTCGTGCGCATAGCTTTTGTTTTCATCCAACACCCATTTCACACACATACACACACAGTTTATCTATCCTAACACACCATAAACACTTACCAAACACAATCTACAACTACGTCTATATATCGAAAAAAAAAAACTGCACACAAATAGGCGTGAAATCCAACAAATCGCACCCAAGCATTGCATTCTCCTATGCACAAAAACTACACATACAACACTCTACTCTCTACATAGATATTGTTGATGCAGTTAATTGCCCCTTGAAGAATACCTCAGCCAACTAGAAAAGTCAAAACATTTTAACTGTGCCTTCCAGTGATTTTTTGTTCCAATAAATACTCGAATTGCGTAGAGGCACGTCAGAGCATTTTTTCGTTTTTGATGTTATAAATAAAGAAACATACAAAAAATAGAATGCATTGCTTCCCAAAAAAAAAAAATATCCGGGGAACCTGAAAACTGCTATGACAACATTTGGGTTTGGTTCAAAAACAATGTTAGATATGTACAACTGTCAATATGTGTATGTAGTATGTAGTACATAAGAACCCAGCAGTGAGATATCCAAGTTCTATCCCAGCTTACTACTAGTATGCTGAGCAACCCAACTAAGTATTTAATTTTCTGTCGTTTCAATAAGAAACTCTGAAATATAAATTTTCAAGCTATGGATTAGGAGTTTACAAAGTTACAAATTAGTCAGCATCTGCTTTGGCATTACCAGTTGGTAATATTTTTTCTATCATTCATTAAGATGAAATGGTATTATTACTTTGGTTCGATGTTTGTTAGTATATGTTTGTTATATATAGCTTATATTTGAAGCTCCTAGAGAACGAAAAACGACAACGACCGGGTTGTCTCCAAACTAAACGTGCTGGACCGTAAGTTTGTTCGGCGAAAATGATCTGTAATATGCCCCCTTTTTATTAGATTTTTTTCCTGTAGTAAATTGATTTTTATCATTTGATTATTATCTTTAAACTATTGCAGATTATCAATTTAAAAAAATGTTATGTTCAAGTATTATTGAATAACCCCCTTATGTTGACGACCTGACAAAACTCAACAACCTTCGCCTAAAACTTTGCGGTGAAAACGGTTTTCAGTACGTGACATAGCCGTTGTATTCTTACTTACTTATTTAATTGGCGCTATAACCGCTTAAGCAATTTTGGCCGAACTTCTCCTACAATTTGTGGTGTGCGTCTTGATGTTGTAATACAAATTGAGGGACCTTCAGTTTTACGTCGACCCCAAACGGCGAATGTTTTTGTGAGAAGTTTTTTTCATGGCAGAACTTCATTTGGAGGTTTGCCGTTGCCTGTCGAGTGGCAACCGCTATTAGAAAAAACTTTTTCTATAATTTTTGGATGCTACTTCCACCGAGCTGGATTCGAACATGGAACCCACCGAATGAAGCGCGCACACGCTACACACTCGGCTACGGCGGCCGCCGTTGTATTCTGTGACATAGTTTTAGGCGCAGTAAACCTGACAACTGTCAGGTTGATAAGTTTTGTCAGGCTATCAGCATAGAGCGGTAACTTATATTTAATTAGTTTGAAAAAATTCAAATAGCCTACCCGTTGCGACTCAAACTTGTGTCGTCAGCGTCATGACAGGCGCATAGAGTGCAATTTGGGTACTTCTAATTTAATGTTTGTATAATAACGAATTAAAATATGTATATGATTTCATGTATTTTTATTGTATGGGGGCAATCTCAGGAAAAGGTATAAATAATCAAAAAGTAAAAAAAAAAACAAATATTTTAAAAATCGTATTTTTGGACCGATATCGTTAAAATTCGTTATACATAATACATAAATATTAGATATAGTAAGAAAAATATTTACAAAACATGGACCAGCTAGCTAGCATCTGGGGGTGAAATATTGTTATATAGTGTTTTTAAAGACCTATACAGAAATCAAAATAAAAAAAGATATTTAAATTATTTTATTATTCTTATTTCAATTCTTTGACTTATGAGCTTTAGTAGGGAAGCAAGAGAGAGTTTACCTTCTGTTTTCTGGTTCAAGAAACTTGAAAATGTCTGCCTTTGCTCTTAGGGTGATTGCCGACAAAATTTGTAGGACGCATTTCATATAATCGCTTGAGTTTATACGGTTCAGTTTATACGGAAATTTAACCAGTTTAAAATACAGGAAGGAAGTATATCTACTTATTTTTATTCAAAGGTAAATCTAGTTTCTTCTAACCCATATGCATTCTCATATAACAGTCGCACACTTCGCAGCCACCACAAACCCACCACCAATACACCAATATTTGTTATCTTTTTATTGACTTTGTAGTTGCCATGCTTCAATTACAAAATATTTGTCTAAACATGTACAAATTTTTATGGAAACCGAATTTTTTTATAAGATTTTTACGTTTATCAGTTTTGCTACTTCACATGAATCCCCCTATTGTCACCAAAAATACATAAAAAAACGATTAGTTTTTTCCATTATATCATTTTTAATCAACTTTTTTTGTATCTATATGTGGATGTTTTTTTTTTTGCAATTTTTATTGTTATTACTTGATATAAAGGAGATCGATAAAATATTCCGGAAGTGATGCGATTGAAACACAATTTAAATGCTTACATGGTAACACTGCTGATTCGGAAAATTAAACCCAAGATTTTGAGATACAGTATGCTGAAGGATTTTCATGATTTTGTCTCTGTATGACTCAATTTTTGCAAAACTTTTCATTAATTAACAAAACGAATCTGAAGTGTACATAAAATTTCACAAATTTGGATATCAAAAACATGCACATTCGTGTAGATTTTCCTTCTGTTAGACCCAGTTTTATGCCAGAAAAGGTCTAAAGAATTGAATAAATTTCATATTTTTCTGAATAACTTTTGGCTTTAACTTCTGAAGGAAAGAAAAAAGTTAGGCCTTCATTATTATAACTTGAACTTTTACGAAGAAATATTTACATATACCAAGAGTATAGAGCGGATTCACCGTTTTTGTTCGAACTACATTTTGTTGGCATTTTCGTCGTTCGTTCTTGGCTCACTTTGCCTCAGTGAGAGAGCACCAAATTTACTTGAAATCTCTTAGCTGCTGGTGAAGGCTTAAACATTTGAAAATTATTTTTTTCCACAAATCAGGGTTCATATGATAATTTCACAAGTGTTTTGTGTATGCGTTTTTCAGAATTTATAGTCCAAAATTGTTCAGAAGTTTGTTTGGCATAAAACTGGATATAGGAGTGAGAATACGAACGCAAACGTTTTGGATAACCAAATTTTTCTTAATTTTATATACAATTACGATCAGTTTTCAAAATTTTCAGTTCACGAGGCAGTGTTCGCAATTTTTTTTGAAAAATTGAACTTAGGTTAGGACACAATCAAGAAAAATCATCAGCATCATGTATTTTAAAATCTACACGTGATGGGGAAAAAACTAAATCCCACATATAATTCAAATCTAAACGAGAATAAATTAACAAATTAAGGATGTTAATCCAAAATGTGAACATATATAAGTATATCGTTTTTTAACTTTTTATTTCCAACTTATATTTTTCATTTTCCCTTTCCCAAATTGTGCACTGTGCGGTGGTCAACATATTACATCACTTTTCCATTTCGGCCTTGGAATTTCCTTTCGTAGATGATGCTGAGACGCAGTCACCGTCTAACTGGTATGATAACCTCCAATAAATATACCAAAAATACCAATTCATAAACCAGCTGGTTGTTTTCTACTTTGGCTTTTCCCTGTTGGGCATTTACGTGCACGTATTTGCTCTGCCTTCGCTTCAGGATGCTGGTCAAACAATTGTGATCCGATTCACCGCTGTGCTGGAAAATTTCTAACGTACCGCAACAAGGCCGCGCACTACATAGACGCGATGCAGTGAGAGGTCGAACAACAAAAGGTAGCAACGCACATACTACTCGTAGCACTCACACACACTACACACGCACAAAAACAATTGTGTATTCTTCTACGTTTAGGAATATAGGCTCATCTGAAGTCGATCTCACTCTAGCGCCACTTAGCAAGGATGCCGCCGTCAGCTCATGTCAAGCAATAAAAATGCACGAAACAGCCGCAGCAGATTGAATCCCAATCATGGTTTGACTTTTCGGCCTACAATGTGTAAACACGCAATGGTAGCCCACCACAATTTCGACATACACAAACACACCTGCATACAAACCGAATTTAGTACAGAGCGAATCTTACACCTACGCTTTCCATTTAAATTCTACACCTCTTCTCTTTCGGCCAGAAATGTTGGATGCTATTTTGTTGTTGCACTTGTTCTTCTTGTTGCAACAGTTGCTCTTGTAGCGGCGTTGCCACCTTATACTCCTACATTATGATATGTTGTATTTTCTAAGCTGCTATGCCATGCAAAACGATTTGGTGCGTTTGATTGCGTATTTTGAAAACAGCCTAGAGTCTAATGATACGTCGAACTAGCTCACCTTCCGTGCCCCTTTACTAACTGAGTATGAATGTTCTAGCGCCTATTCTATTGGCGTTTAGCATACATATGTACATCCATTCACACATCTATCTACATACTGCTGTACGGTAACGATCTAAATGGCCTGCTGTGTCGCTCAAGCGACGCATGAGTGGTTGGGTTGGCCCTGTTCCATGCCAGCGATTGTCTATTTTGTTATAGCCGCCTAAGCCTCCATTTCTCACTCCTCGCCAGCCAGCATGATTCGTCGTAATGTTTCTTTTACGTTGACATCTGTCACACTCTTGTGTGCAATTATATTCGCTTTGATGGCTTTTAAACTTTAACTCCGGTGTGTGCAATTTTTGGTGAAGGCTGAATGAAGGTTGTCGCATGCTGTTGTGGGCTTTGTGGTTGACGCTGCCCGGTGTTGTTTGTTAGCGCAGAGAGTATTTGGCAAAGCAAATTTCTGCAATGTGTTGCAATTTGTTGAAATTCTTCGAGGCATGGTTGCCAGTGTAGGATAGGTAAGTGATGAGGCGAAAGTGAGTAATTTAAATTTAATAAGGCAATTGATATGGTAAGAGAAAGGTGTTTAAATTGAAGAAATAAACTTGAAGTTATGCTGGAATTACTAAAAAAGTTTCACTGATGATTTAAAAATAAGAGGAACAATATAAAAAATGGCACTTTTGAAGAATTTAATATTGTGGTTTTGTGAGCATATTTTTTGAAGGCGACATACATCTGGGTATTTAAGCCTTATTGGAATTATTGACAGGTTTTAAAATATAAGTGATTTACTAATACCGCCTTATAATAATAACAATAATAATTTGACACTTACAGCATATATATTTATATAGATAGATGACCGGACTTCTCTTTTAATTTGTGGCGTGTGTCTTGATGTTGTACTGCAAATTGAGAGATACATGCCAATCCGAAACGGGAGATTATTTTTGCGATTTTTTTCATAGTAGAAATTCAATCGGAATTTGCCATTACAAAGCGAGGACCGACCAACCGCTATTAGAAAGAAAGGGCTTTCCATAACTTTGTGATGTTAGGTACCCCGGCCACGTTCAAACCACTGGGTGTCTATATAAATATAGTAAACTAGTAAAATACATTTCTGCTATGCGGTACATTCGATTGGGGAAACAGGCATGCATACTTATACTTATAGTTATATCTATTTTGAAAAGGGTTTCCATCTGTTTGAAAAGTCGAATTTAAGTAGACTATATAATACAAGTTATATGAAATATTAAAATAAGGGTGTCAAATAAGGATGGCCAAATGAAACTTATATATGGATATATAATTTATCGATATTTTTAAAGAGTATCGGTATAAGCAGATCAACTTATATTGATATTGCGATATATCAATGTTTTTAGCGCTGGGAGAAATTATCCAAAGTACAAACATGCGATTGTTTTATTGTTTTATTTATTACTAGCAAATACCCAGCGTACGTTGCTACGCTTCCAAAAGAGCAACGAATTCAACTGTGTTTGTGTACTGAAAGAATTTATTTAAGAACTTGGATTCAATTTAAAAAAAATTTACATATATTTACATGTACAGTAGGATGCCTCATCGAAAAAAGTTGCGGTTTTTTCGCATTTATTATTTTTAAAGACTGTTAGAAATATCGAGTTCAATGCAATTTGATAATCGGAAGTAAATATCTTATACCGATAATTCGGGATTATAAATATCGATATATTTATCCGACACAATATTTTGAAAAACTTGGAGACTTTTAAAAATATCGAGTTCGATACAATTTGATAATCGGAAGTAAATATCTTATATCGATAATTCGGGATTTTAAATATCGATATATTTATCCATTGTTTTCTTTAAAAATATCGATAGACCAAGCCTTGTGTCAAACGGTACGTTTGGCTGAGGAGAGATTTATAGCTTTATCTCGAAGAGGGTTTTAACCTGTTTGGTAAGTATAATTCAATTAAATTATTGACAAGTTAAATATGTGAAGCACGTGTGAAACTATCGTATAAACCTTCTTCTCAACTAATCATATGGTGAAGAATAAAATTACTTTTTCTTGTACTTGTATTTGCACCGAATTATATTATCAGTGGTCAATGAAAATGATCTTCATAGAATTAAAATATGGGGTATTTAATTATTTCAAAATCTCACCTTTGACCCTTTAATATAAGTTTGGACAAAAAAGATTATATAGCATTTAAATGAGAAGAAATCTAATAGTTTAAAGTTATTTTTTAGCAAAGGTCAAATTTCAAACTTCGTAGACTAACTTCGAAAAACGGCGTAATTACTTTTCCCAGTAAAAAAAAATTTATTTCGCTCTATAGTGTGAAAAAGACGAAAACGTTGCTGCAAAATCTCGACGATTTGGATGAGTTAGCTGCAATAAGTTAAAATTTTTAAGTTTAAAATGTCGGACATTTTTACATTCTGTCTATAACAGATCATTCGAGTAACTTACAATGGTGAGTTGCCAAACACAAGATTTGTTTCATTAACAACCTGTTCTTAGAAGCGTACACTTGCCATTCGCGAAGTAGAATTTTCAACCGTATTCAGGCCAAATATAACTTCTCCTGGATGCGTGTAGTATTGTGCCTCCAACATGTCTAATATTAACTGTTTCTATCCACTATTCTCCAATTTATAGCACTTTTTAGGCATCAGTAGCAAAACACAAGTTCATTTAGTATGGAACAACGAAGAAATCCCTAAAAAAAAGTTTCTCGCTATTGGAAACGATAACAATGAAAAAAATTAAAAAAAGAACATATGAACGCTGTCTGTGCCATGATAAAAATCGTGGTTGATGGTTTCAATGTCACGATAGAAGTCCAGTTAGTAAATTCAACACATTTGTATTTAAATAGGAGTGTTTTTAAGCAGAATTTCCATGCACAGAATTAGAGATAATGGTAATCGACACGTGGGAAGTTTTCAAATAGTTCTAGTAAAAATTATGTATTGTCTAGGGACGTAACACTCTAAGGACGCTTTAAACATCAAATGTCCGCGTTTTCACATATAAATGTAAAGCTTTGATTACCAATTGTATTTTGAATATCTGGGTATATACCATGACCAAAAGAAAAGGTAGTTTAAATAAAGAAATTTTAACAGATGATACATTTTTTTTTTTAAATTTCGTAAACTGTGAGTAATATCAATGGCCTCGCCACCTTGATATTATAACGATACTTCCGAGTAATTTCCATTTCATATTTATACCAATTTTAAAATACTATTTCAAATCAAAAATCAGCGTTTTTTAATTACATAAAATAATAATATAAATTATATGGTATAATAAAAACAGCAATCAGTTACAAGTTTTTAAGAGAAGACTAAAAGCGAACCTTTTCAAAGCAAGTTAATCTATATTATTTCGGGCCAAATTCACTTTTAAATTTTTTACCAGATTTTGCGAATCACCATTAACTTCAACAAATTTTGAATTGAAAACTTCCAACTTATTCTAAAACTTTGAGTTCGACTTTTAAGACCATCCCCCGTAAACTTCCTTCATTCTTTCTGAAATCTGATGTCGCCAATAGCATTTTTGAAATGAGGTAGCCAGAAAAATTTCCAAATCCGTCATATGCTCAACTTTTCAGTGGATCCTTTTCTGTTAAGTTATTTTTATAGGGAATAAAATCCAATTTATTTGGGATAAATCATTAAGATGCAGTTTAATACAAGTACAGTGTGTAATTTTAACCCAAATCTACCATACATGTTTTTATCGGCATTTTCTTGACTAGCCAGTGCTATCAAAATTTCATTCGAATATATTCGAGTATCATATTAATAATAGGATATTTTTTTTGACATACATATTTACACATTTATGAATGGATTTCAATACTATATAGGACAGTGCCAAAAAGCTACTCAAATCAGTATTGAACTTACACTCATGTTAGAGTAGAATTGAACAAATATGACACGTCGTCCGGCAATTCTCTTGAAGTTCATCGCACACGTAAAAGTCAACTTTACAACAAGATAATTTTAAATGTTAAATATAAGCAGGCAAAAGTACATGAACTCATATGTATTATAAAAATATAAAATTGTAATAGTCGTTAATGCCCTGAGGGGAAATAATTAACACTCGCACAAAGCAATGTGACAAAAAACTAATTATTTGCAACCACACTGTTTGTTATCGTAGCTGTATTTCTGCCGATGGTGTTGCGCGTTTTTCCCATGATGCCGGCACAAATATTATTAAAAAACGAAATTATCAAAAAACAATGGTAATTTTTAACCACATGAAACTTGCACTTTAATATAATAAAATTTGATGGGATAGATAGAAGACGGCATACTCGATAGTCTCTAAAAAATTTGATTGAAAAGTTTAAAAATTTTAACAAAATGTTTGTGAAATTGTCAACTTTTTATAAATATTGTAAAAGCTTTAAACTTTAATGACAGTCGCTCTAGGTAGCCAACTTCAAGACGTAATTAATATAACAATAAAATAAAAATATATAGAAATACAGTTTTATGAACTTGAATTGAGACTGTTAAAAAAATCATTTCAAAATAAATATGTTTTTTCTAAGTCCTTGAACTTAAACGACAAATATATTGATTGAAAATATATGCAAGATAGGGTATTTGACTGCTTCCCATGACAGCGCCTCCGTGTTAAATAAATCCGGGGAAAAATTCAAAAATTTAATTTGTTGGAATAGAAATAAGAGTCCTTGATAAATTACTTTTTAATTAATTGTATTTCCTGCAGGGTATGTACACGCAAACGCCTTCTGCCTAATGCAGGAGCGGATTTAGCATTTAATTGACTTCAATTTCATTACTTTTGTATCGGGTGTTTTTTTTTTTTAGACTGATAGAACTTTCAATAGCGATAGCTGTCACTTGACAGCTGGTAAATGACATTTCGTTTTGACATTTCTGTTCAGTAAGCATTGACAAATTATCGTGGAAAGAATGACGCCGCAACAACGTTTATAAATTGTGGAAATTTACTTTAAAAATCAGTGTTCTGTTCGCCAAACTTATAGAGCACTTCGGGAATTTTATGATCCACATAATCATCATCATAGGCATCAGAGCAGCTTATTCGTCGAACTATTGATAAATTTCGAACAACATTTACTCTACTCGATGAAAAACCAACAACAAGACAAAGAACTGTACGTACAGAAGAAAATATTGGTGCAGTGAGTGATAAGTGTTGGAGAAGATCCGAATTTGTCTATTCGACGCCGTGCTCAACAAATTGGACTTTGTCAATCCACAACAAGTGTTTCAAAATTGGACTGCTCGCAACCGATTCACCACAGCTAGTCGTGGCGGACATACATATACCAGAAATCGTTTTTAAATATTAAATGTCATGAAAATGCCTTTCAAATAAAAAAAATTTGGCATCATACTTCATTTTTTATGTGTTTTTTTCCAATTTAAAGTTCTATCAGTCTAAAAAAACACTATTTAAAAGCTTAAAAAAAATTAAGCTTCCGAAAAACTTAACGTATTAGATTTTTTGCAATTCGTCGAATAGAAAACAAAATGTTGTATTTTAAAGTTCAACCTCGAAGTCAACTTGCGTTACTTCAGGTGTGATCCTGTTTTTACTTTTCATCAATGATTTACCAAATGAAAATTTAGATGTACGCTGATGACGTTCAACTTTTTCATACTTATCCCACAAACTATGAAAGAGAGCTCCTTCAAGGTGTTCTAAATCATCCGGTAAAATAGTGTGATATTAATGGCATGCCACTCAAGCTTCAGAAATACAAGCTTATTTGTTTCTCAAGAAAATCATTTCAAAATTATGTACATATATATAAAATACTACACCAACTTGTTTTGGGTATTACGCTTGATCTAAAGCATAATTTCAACCTGCATGTAAATTGTTGTGTTAACAAAAGGAACCTTATAAGTATTACTCAGACATATTATGGATTATAGAACGGATTAGTTGAAAATCCTTTGTGGCTGAGCGAATTTCATTTAAGTATTACTACTAGCCCTTTCCACGTATTTGTATTATACAAACAAATGCGAATATTCTTTCACGTTTTTTGCAAAGGTTACCTAGGCTAGCCAATGAGAGTTTAATAATTTCAAATCTAGCACGCGTTGCTTTTTTAAATACCAAATTTTACCTCAAGAAAGAATCATGCGTCATTTTTAATTAATTTCCAGAGAATAGCCTGCTGAAAATTTTTGCGCTTTCCACAAGGTAGCCAAAGAAATCATCATTTAACACTTTAGTCAAAATAAAACAACTCCATGTGCAAGTTAAGTTTTCTCCAATCAATGCAAATTAAAAATAAATTAAAAATCTGCGTACAAAATTGGAATGAACGTGCATATGAGCCTGTACCTTTTCCTTTTGGAAATAGTAAAGTCAGTAATCGGCTATATTATTTAATCAATTTATGACAGATGCCATTTTTGAAAAATTCATGTTTAATACCAATTTGTATGCTACACAAACAACAACACAAGTTTTGCTTAGGCCATTAAAGAAAAAATTAAAATATTGGGTGAGCTTAAAATGCACCTCATTATTTTGGGACGCAACATTGGCACTTTCCCTTTTTAAAAAGACTATGACATTGCGTAGATTTCAACAACTGCACTCTGCCTAAATTTTTGTTTAAAATTTAAGTGAACAAAAAAATTGTAGCGATAAATTTATAAAAGTACGTTCATTAATTAATGCGATAAAAAATTGGTGATTTCAAAAACCAATAGAACATAAGGTATGCATCAATGAACAAATTATTCGATAAAGGTGAACTCTAATGCAAAATTTACTACGAAGAAAAGCCCAGTCCTCGGTGTATAAATATGTATATTATTTGTGGGAAATCTGGAATTTTATACCACAGCTCAAATTGATCAAGAAAATTTATTTGCTTTTTCGGTTTCAACAGCAATTACTGTACATTTATGTAAAAGAATAATTCAAGCGAGAAACAACTCATATGCCGGATACATAACATCGTTAATTACGTATTTTCGTTCAAATTACTTGGAAAAACCATGTGCGTTCACACTTTCCATTTCTACTTTGTATGTATTAACAGCTCTGTAGCCACAGAGTTGCTTAGTCCGTCGGTCAAAGGAACAAATATGAGAGATTATGTATGTACATATTTAATATCTGAAAATTTTATTAAGATAATTTCATAATTTCTTTAAATTTACGATCATGAAAGATAGCTTCTAGAGGCAGTAAAAGTCAAGGAACAGTTCAGCGAAAAGCTAATATTTCAAATCGAAAGAAGCGAGTTTCTGTTTACAAAAAATTTTTCCACCGCCAAATAGAGAAATTAACAGGAAAGGGCTAGAGCAATATGCAACTTAAATTAAGCTCTTTTAAAACAAACACTTTAAGGCTTCTAATATTTCCAATTCGCTTTCTAACATAAAAGCAGTTATCTTGTTTTCATTGAATAGTCAATATTAGTTTAATCATGTTATTAATTTGAACAACAACGGCTGAATATTCTTTGAGATGACAATATTATTGCTACTTACGTACTAGTTACTGATGTTTGCTGAGCAGTCCGGACTGTTTGTGTTACGTGCACCGGTTTATCGACTTCTATATTTTTTCGCGGGTACCATCATGTCATTGACGATGTCAAACCTGTAGTGCGATTCACTAACTTATTTTAACGATAATCGCATGGTTAACTCATCTTCACGAAAATTTTAACGATGTTGCTATTCAGCAGCCATTTTTTAACGATTTTCGCTATCGCCGAATCAGCTGTTGCCATTCGCTAGTCGAAAATCGAAAACTAAACGACAACAAATTTGATGTTGTTAACTCCATCGAGAAAAGAAAAGTTTAGTAAAAGGTAAAATTAAAATTCGGTGATTGGTTTTCTTGAAATTAAAAATGAAGATTAAATAATGTCGTTTGAATGTTTGGAATATGAGTTATCATGAGATGTAAGCGCTTCAACAGGGGATCGATGTTTACTCCGGGATGCAATAGAATTCCAAAAGCTGTACCTAAATTCTAAGCTTGATAGGTTTCCTATGACCCAAGTGTAGCGCCAAGCTGCTAAAGAAATGTTTGCTTCAGCGTCGTCACCTTTTGTGGTAGTAAATATTGGGACCGTTGATTGTACTCGTGTATCAATTTTGGCGCCAAAGAATAATAAGGAGGCTTTGTCAACCACCATTCAATTGGTTTAAAAAAGGTGAAAACAAACTTTAATCAAGCATACAAGTATAAAAACAGAAATATAATTTATTTTTAATATATGACTAAATGATTATAAGTAAAAGTTTTAAATATATACCTAAATACCCCAGAGTACAACACGATTCATAATGGAGCGAATTTTGAAAAAAAACCCTTGCCTATTTGCAGCTGATTCCGGATATTCCTTGGGGTAGAGTTGATAACTATTCTACCAAATCACTAAGAGGAGATTCCGAAATTCTGCTACAACGGAACCTTGCAATATATAAAAACAATTATAAATGTGTGTACTCGTAGTTAAAAATATTTACATATATTATTTCAGTTTAATCAAATATAATACACCCGGGCTCCAATTAGCGGCAAGCATTCATTTGTTTGTTTTTCATACCAGTTTGTGTTTTTCGCCCATTTTGGCGTTTAGTTGGACCTCGATGCCACTCTTTATCACTTTGAGTAAATACAACAAGACAGCCATTAAGTGCCGTTAAGAATAAGTTAATGAGTCGCACAATCGTTAGTGCAAACGATTCTCGGCAAAAAATGCGATTGTAGGATCGTTTAAAGTTAGTGAATCGCACTACTGGCTTTATTAATGTTTTTCTTTTTCAGCAATTTCAAGAAAATTACTTATTTTGTTTCTTTTATTACTAACTATTGTTTTTATAAATTCAATTTTGATAAATAACCGTAGATTGGGGCTTTTAATATTTTGTTCGTGACGTCTATTTTTCTTTTATTTCACCCACAACTACCCTAAATGACAGCAACTGTACAGATCCGCTCCAGACCTCATGTACGTTTGCAGCATAGCAGCCAAATAAGTTGACAGTTTAAAGTTTGTTTGACAACTTGTGACAATGCGCTTTTGTGTGCGTGTCGAAGCGTTTTCGGCATTCTATGTTACAGTAGCTGAGGTGGTGAAAGAGTATTGCCAAGGCACCTTTGCTTGTTTGTTGTGCGATCCCTTTCTACCAGAGCGCAAGCAACACATTTTGGTCCTTCGAGATAGCTGCTACTTGTTTGGCCAAAAAGTTAAAGAGCACGTAAAGTTGCGAAACATCTTCACTGCATTTGTATGCTGTGTATTTTGATTTTTATTTTTTATTTTTATCAAAGCAAGGTTGTACAGCGGCTTTTGTTGTTGCTGGTGTTGTGTACTTTAGCACTTACTTTTTTACGCGCACACACACACACACACTTTTGTCACTTTACTGGATAAGTAAATTTCCACTTACTTTTTCTTGCACACATTTCTCACGCACCAATATGTCCTCCCAAAAAAAAATATAACACGTAGCGACATGAATATATATGTATGTATGTGTATGTGTGTGTAGAAAGATATATGCATGTAGAAATAGTTTTTACAGGAGCATGCAACTTCGTATATTGAAAAGTTGAGTAAAAGGTCAGACATTGTCAATTTGGCGCACAATACCGAATGTCCAAATGTTCCATTGGTGTCGCCAACTATGTACATAGGTACTTATATATCTGCGTTTGTATGTGTGTAGATATAGATATAACAGTGAATTTATGTTAGAGTAGCGGCGAAGTAGACGAGAGCTGGAGGTGGGCAGTTTTGAAGGGCAGAGTCGTCGACTGACAAGTCCAGTTATATAAGCTTTTTCGATTTGAAATTACCCTTTGGCTTTCGATATGACAATAAAATTGCCAATACTTGTAAAGATTACAATTTTTTTTATTGCGCAAAAATATGTATGATTTGATTTAAATGTTTAGTAAGTCTATTGCCAAAGGACTCACTCACCTTATTTTTAAAGAATATTCTATTAATTTTTAGATTGAATTGAAAAATTCGCTTATTTTTATCTGATTTATCAAGCTGAAATCTGTTTGGCAATGCTTCATTTGACTTTAAAATTTCCGCTTGTCTTCACCGTCTCCACATATTATTGATGACTATTGCTGGCTCAAATTATTCAATCTCTTCATACAGTGGAAAAGAAAAAAAATATAGAAGAAAAAAAAGAAGATGCGTATAGTTAGAAAATAAAAAGTGTGATATTTGGAATCAATAGAAACATTTTAGCTCTTCATTTTTAATAGTGACATAAACTTTTGAATTCGATTTTTGGAACCCACCATTGCTTTAAAAAAATTTCCAAATTAGTAACACTATGCTACAAAAACAAACATTCGGCAGTAAAGTTTGGAAAGATCAATGATTGTGCTTTTATAATTAATAAGTTGTTATAAATGTGTATCAAAAATTAAAGAATATTTTTCGACCAGAATCAACAAATTTTACTAATTTTTTCACTTTTTCAAATCCAATGGAATTTTTTGGTCACTTCTCAGTAGTGATAAATTTTAAACTAGACTTTGAATTAGAAATTTCCAAATGCTCAAAAATAAGAAAACTCAGTTTTTTAACAATGTATCAAAACTTTTTGTGTGTAAAAAGTTTTTTAAAAACCGTTGTGTGATGTACTCGACCAGACCAACCACTTGCAGTATGTTATTTCATAAGTGTAGAGTTACTGTAGCACGGTGTAATAGTTACACTATGCAACAAAAAACTTAATTTGGGAAGGCAATGGCAAAAATCGTATCTCTGTTACCTTCCAAAAATAATTCTGCGAAGTGTTTTCCTCGATTTGCTCGAGTAACCTGTTCAAAATCTTCATCCATGCCAAAAAATGGTTAAACTTCTGAAGGCTCTGTGGTGGAATAGATGCAGAGTATATGTTAGGACTTTTTGAGTTGCACATCAATCTAACGATCTGTAACTTACCAACTTCTCTGGTTAGCGAAATTATGATCACGCCAAAAGAAAATTTAGAGAATTTAGTCAAATTAAGTTTGACAAGTATGGTTAGAAAACAATCGCTATTTTTAGTTTTCGTTTTTTCCCCCTTAAAAGTCATTAGAGAAATTTCGCTTAAAACAAAATACACCGGTCTAATTTTGTTCATATATACTAACCAAATCTGTCCTAATTTTTATATAAAGGGTGGTTAAATTTTAAGGGCCGATGTTGAATGTGAACCACACCTAAACGTCAAGTTTTTTTCTGCATTTCATTTGACATTTCTCAATTTCAGACTAACTCAATTTGAACATGGAAAAATACACAATCGAGCAACGTGTTAAAGTTATTCAGGCTTATTATGAAAATGGGCGTTCAAATCAAAGTGTATATCGTGCTTTTTCGAAGAAAATCATCTTCAGAGATGAGGCACATTTTCACTTCAGTGGATTCGTCAATAAGCCGAATTGCAGCATTTGGGCGAATGATAATCGAAGAGTGATTGTCGAAAAACCAATGCACCCACAAAGAGTGACTGTTTGGTGCGGTTTATGGGCTGGCGGCATCATCGGGCCGTATTTTTCCCAAATGAGGGCGGTCAGGCAGTTACTGTGAATGGTGTTCGCTATCGTGAGATGATAACGAACTTTTTATGGCCCGAATTGGAACATATGGATGTGGACGATATATGGTTCCAACAGGATGGTGCCACTTGCCACACAGCCAACGAAACAATGGCTCTTTTGCGCGACAAATTCAATGGCCGTGTTATCTCACGTGGTGGCGATGTCAATTGGCCACCAAGATCAAGTGATTTGACACCGTTGGGCTACTTTCTTTGGGGTTATTTGAAAGAAAAGATGTACGTCGATAAGCCAGCAACAATTCAAAAGCTAAAGGATGAGATAATTCGGCACATTAACGGCATAGAACCTCAATTATGCCTCAGCGTCATCGAAAATTTGGACCATCGGATGGAGGTGTGCCGCCGAGGTCGTGGCGGACATTTGGCCGATATTTTGTTCCATACATAATTACAATAATTTCCAAAATAATTTGTGTTTTATTCAAAATCAACATCGGCCCTTAAAATTTACCCACCCTTTACAAACTTTTTCGATCAAATTTGATTGATATTATGGATCTTAAAAAACGTAAAGCTATCGATTAAACTTTGTCGAAAAACTAGAAATATTCATTAAATGTAGGCAAAAAATTAAATATCAAGAAACGACTATCGAGTTTTATCGAACAAATTATAATCCAATTATAAAGATGACATCAGAGTTAATGGGTCCTCTAGCATAGAGCTCTGACTTGACAATAAATGACTTCGATTTGTTACCTAACATAATCTGCGATTTTCGATGGTCGAGGAAGAGCGGTTTATGCCCTTAAGACATGTGTTTTGGAGGTACCACTTTCGAAGTGCATCGGTATCTCTAAATAGTGAACGTTTCAATGAGAAAAATGTATCCTATACAAGCTACATATATCAAAAAAAAATGTAAAAAAAAGTCTGCTACAAAAAGTGAACACCAGCACAGATTGATGCCGCTGAACAGGATAAAATTTTATTCCAAAGAAAATGATCCGAAGCCATATCTAAGAAAAACGTTCACCTTTAGTCATTCTTTTACATAAATTTCTAATGTCCACGACTTTTCTGCTGTTTTATTATTGTATGGACAGAGTCTATGGTATTAGAGAGATTTTTTACTGACTTTAAAATTTAAAATCACATTCGATGGTTTATTTCATGACAAAGCATACTAATTTATAAAAGTTGGGGTCTAACTCGAGAATGCCATCCATTTTTAATTTCTATTTTGACTCTCTACGAATACGTCTCTTAAAAAGATTATGCATAGCTTTTTATATAAAAGCCTTATGCTTAGAAAAATGGATTAAATCAAGAGCCAATAAAATTATGTAATACCCAACATTCAAAATATTTTTTTATATTATTATCAGCACTTATAAAAGCGCACTAAATAAAAAATAAAATTGTTTGTCCTCTTACGCTGTTTATTGAAGCAATTAAAGTGTTAAATTCGTCCATATAACGCATGCTCGGATTTTGTTTTATAAGGAATAAACCGCAAATAAATAAAATTTCGAAAATCAACGGTAATGTGTAGACACTTGAAATCTGTACTTTGTTATACTAAAATTGAATGGGCTATTAAACTATTATAAATACCCAAATTTTTCACAAAAATTCTAATTAGAAATTTTTAAATTTAGTACAGATTTTCTTGGATTTGAAAGTTTGGTATTTTTGTACAATTGAGGTTAGCTTTTTTAGTTTACTTTAAATATGACATTAAAAATTGGTTCAATACAGTATAGGGTGTAATTTTAACCCAAAAACATCATAAATGTTTTTTTTTTGGATTATGCCAAGCATTTTGGTTCACAGATTCAATGACATTTCAACTTCAATTTTTGAAAAGCATTCGAAATACACAGCCTTCTCGTTTTAAATGAACATAAGGTTATCAGAATTCGTTGAAAACTGTCCAAATTATGACCGCTGTTTTGATCAAAAATCCGAATTGGCAGTTTTGTGATCATCACTTGAGATTTGGTGGGTATATTTGAAATTTTGTTAATATGAAAATTATATTTAGACCTGTTCTAAATGGCTTAAAAAGTACATGCAATCATTTTTTTTTTGTAGTGCCGGGTGATTTAATGACAATTTTAAACAATTAAAAAAATGCCTCCTCTTCATGAGGTCACGCAAATAGAACATAACCCATAGTTAGAACGTTAAATCATAATTTGTATTGAAAAGTGCGTATATTTTTAGAATTCTATGATCCATGATTTTTAATTAAAGATTTCACCTCGTTCGTTAGGTATGGAATACCACGCGTCTTTGACAACTTGTCAGAGAACATAGAATTTTTTTAAATTTTGTGCAGATATTCTTTCTTTTCATTTCGTTCGTTTCGTTATTATTTTTTTCGTGGATCCATAAATTTTCAATTGAATTAAGGTTTGGACTTTATGCTGGCCAATCCAAAACTCGTGTCTTTTCCTGTCTACGCCATTCTTCCGTGATTTCCGTGGCATGCTTAGGATTGTGAATGATTCTATTTTATTCTTTACATAATATAATAGAGACAATAGAGAAAACCATAAATTTTTCCATTTATTCGTACTTTTGATTATACCGCCTGCGTGCTTTATTGTTTTTTTATTTATTTTTTTTTCGGTTTACCTTGGATTCAAATCTTGACCTGGAACTGTATTTTTCCCATCAGACACCTTTAATTATTTTTTGGTTACATTTGATTTTTTAAATTATTATTTGTAATATAATCCCACTGTCACCCATCCCACCTCATTCGCTATTATGTGAGCAAGATTCATTCAATATTATTTTTTTTTAAATTCTTCATGCTCAGTTGCCTCGCGCTTTCAAGTAAAACGTAATAAAACTTAACTCATGTTTGGCTCTACTCATTCACAGCAACCTTGCCTCTCTTCTAGGTGAACCCAACAATGCGGTGGACGTGAATACTTGAAGTCCGTGCACCATTCCACCTTTTCAATCGCGCTACCATTTTTTCCACTCACAAATCGGAAGCGAAAAGCCAATAAAAATAACCAAAAATAGAAAAAGTTATTAAAAAAACAAAATAACAAATAACCAAGTGAAATAGCAATAACAACAACAGCGACAAGTGAGCAAGTGTTAGAAATAATGAAAATCGTCATTCTTGACATTCTTGCAACACAGTAATTTTTCTAACTTTTTTCGCGCTTGACTTATGATGTTGGTGCAGTTTCCAGTTTAGTTGTTGTTGTTGTTGTACTTGTCTCCTTTATAACATGTTTAAAGAGTCTACTAGCGCTGTACGCGAGTGTTGAGTTGTTAAAATTACGCAAAGCATTTCCTTCTAGTTATATTTAGTACACCTCCGCTACCCACGCAATCCTTTCTACGAAAATGGACACTTCGCTCGTAAGACGATGATTGAACGCGTGTCCGTCAAAAATTTTCTAATTGTTGTTTCGTGCGTTTTTTCATCATTTTTCATTTTATTCCACCTAATGCCGGGCGGCGCTTAGTTGCTTATGGTTTGAAAAACGAAAAAAAATAAAGGGATGAAACACGAGCCACCTTGTGGAGGTAATTTTCCGTTTTCAGCTAAAAGGGTTGAATTCGCGCCTTTAGCGTTTGTTGATAAGCTTCGCACATTTCACTTCTTTTAAGCGTTTGCCTTTTTGCGTTTCTCAATTTTTTTGCCTTAAATTTGTAATTTAATTTGTTATTGACAAATTAAGGGCTTTTGTGTAAAAGTTAAAGCTCTGGCTCTTAGGCATTGCCGTCATCTAATTTTTAGGTTTTGTTTATTAATGAGTGGTTTCAATGTCACAAGACATGATGCTGGTGTAGAAAATGTTTATTTGATGCAAACGAATTAAAGCCCGTACACACTATCTTAATTAATCGCTCACTCTTAATTTATAAGCAAATTGCGATGAAGTAATAAATAAATTAAGATAAAATGAGGTAGTTTATCATAAATCAAGAACGTTATTCAAAATAAATCAGTGTCGGCTCTAAATTTTATCGATAATAGTCGAAAAATGTGGTCTACCATAACTAAACTTTATGATGTTTTTTTGAAATATTTGCATTTCACTCAACTGTTCCTTGGTTTTTTTTGCCTCTAGAAACTTTCTTTCGTGATCGTAAATTAAAAAAAAGACGTTATCATAATAAAATTTAAAGATATTAAAAATGTACTCAATATCCAAAATTTTTTCCTTTGATCAAGGAACTGAGCAATCCTGTAGCTACGGAGCTGTTAAGATAAATTACGACTGCCACTTGTGAACGTACTTAGTTTATGCGAAATGATTGGGACGAAAATAAGTAATTTACGTTGCAATGCGATCATAATTTGAAATTGTGTATGTAAATAACGGTTGTTATTTGTAAATAAAAAAGGTAGCAGAAAAATAGTAGTAGTAGGAAAAAAAAGTAGTAGAAGAAAAAAATAGTAGTAGTAATTAGAAGTAGGATTAATGACAATAGTAGCAGAAATTAGAAAAATAGTACTTGTAACTAGTAGTAGGATCAGTAAATATCGACGCGACCTCCGTTATCATGTCGCTAAAGAAGTATTACTTCAAAAATATCGAGCTGTTTTCGAAAAGCGGTAGTTTTTGGCCTGTTTAAAACAGGTGGCCCAAACATTGTATCAAGGTACATATATAGGCCGTTCCTTACTTGATTCGTTTTATAAAGTTTTTATTGTGCTACTCAAAAAAAATTAATTTGTGACTCTCAAGTCGGTTTGCGGAAAGGTTATTCACCTTTGGAAAATCATCGGTGCAAAAATGTCTACGCTTTCTTATAAAAATATTAGTATTCTCCCTTGCCAACACGCCACAATATCTACACACATTACGAATCCATGTCGATTATTTTGCATTGTCTTACTCTGCCGCCCAACATACTTCTCCGTATCTTCGCTGAAAAAACGATACGTATTGGTGTACACTGGGTGAGCACCTGGAATAAATAGTCTCTCCAATATCTTAGATATTGACCCTTTATTTGCCTACTCGACAGTTTCTGTAGCTGTTTATATAGCATTCCTTTTCAGGGACAGAAAGTAACTTTTTTCTTTGATTTTTTCGGATCAAATAATCATTGGGAAGAATTCGTTCAAAACAAATCTCGAATATATCAATCTAATCCTTCTGTCATATGCTATGCAAATCTGTTCCCATTTTAATTTAAAACATTTATTGTTTTAATTAATTGCATAATCGTTGTTTTGTGTTAAAAAAAATCGTTATTGATGTATATTGGAACGATTTTCCGTCATCCCTCGTCAAGTTCGATTTGAAGACAAATCGGTTTCGGCGTTGTGCCATCTTTAGTGTCATTTTTCATACAAGGGGCGAGGGAAAATCATTCCAATATATATCAACTTTTCATTGGAAAAACAGAAGATAGAAAAGAAACAATAATCGTTATTCTTGAACTTAAAATTTTCCGATCATATTTGATCGATATTTTGTGATATTTTTACGATTATTTTCGACCGAAAAATAAGTATTTAAAAATAACGATCAAACTGGTCGAAATAATTAAATCCAAGAAAACTGATTATTTTTGATGATTTTTTTTTATTATAACCAACTGCAATTTCAGGGAGCCAGATAATATACAGCACGTTGTTTGTTACCTAATCAATTTACAAAAAATGTCCGTTTGAAATAGTTTGGTAAAAAACATTTAGATTTCGCTAGGGTAATTGGGTTAGGTTATGTTTTTATATTTAATTGAATTGTGAAGGTGCTCTGATGATTGGGCTAAAGAAAAAAGGACATCAGTTTATTCGGAATGTTTTTTTTATATATCTTTTTATGCGAAAATAAATTTAAAATTTAGGAATATTGAAACTAATCTGCTCTACTGATTGAATAATTCTCCTACCTTCAAGAGATTTCAAGTTTATTTGCATGCAACGAGAATTAAACTCCTAAGTTAACAAAATCTTTAATTGCAGTGAGCTGTAGATTTGAGATCCTATAAAACGATTCCAAAGTATTTTCAGACTTAGAGCGAGTCATGCACCTGCTCTTAATAATATTCAAATAAAGTAGATTTCTATTACTTCAACCAACTGGATTGTTCAATTCATACTGCAGACGATGCACATCAGATACGTGCATTATCTTAGTGAAAAGTTTTAAGTTGTCAGCATTAAAAAGGAGCCTTGAAGATTTAAAGCAAGACCCAATATCGTGAATAGAAATAAAAAACGAAATAGGACCAAGGAGACTGCCTTGTGGGCCACCAGAAGGTTATACGAAAGGATAAAATCTACAATTCTTAATTTCAACAAACAACAGTTATTTTGAGAACAACGCGTGTGTGTACCAAGTTTCGTTGCGATATTTCAATATTTACTCGAGTTATCCGATGCTTGAATGGACGGCCGGATAGAGCTTAACCGATTTTTCTTTCTTTCTGAACATTATTGTATATTTGTTTCCATATCTATCTATCTGTGATAAATATAATGTTCGAACATATGAAAGAAAATTCCATGGGACATTTTTTCGAAAAACATTTTAACCCATCTTAGTGCCACTATTTGGACGCTTTTTGACGTTTTATTTGACTAGTACCTAAAATGTCCGGTTAAAAGAGGCTTAGAGGGTTAACCAATTCTACGTTTATATTCTTTGGAAAAATTCACAATTTGTCTTTTCTCACAACGTCATATGTAGTAAAAGTTTTGATATATTCTCTAACTCACGATACACTTTTGACTCAAAACTGAATGTGGTGATACACTTTTTGAATTGGGAATAATTTATCTCTGCGTATTGTATACCAAATATTAAATCTAAGCCATAGCATTTAGTAATCTATTTGAGTTGTACTTTAATTGATGAATAAATAATCAAATATATAAATAAATCAATAATATATATTCTAGTTAAATTTTATTCATAAGGATATTTCTCACTATTCCTTTAATATCATATTCGAAGCTCTTTACATTTAATTCCACATAGAAAATTTTTCAGAGTAAATTGCTGTCACTTGGATATGAATCCTGTAGGCGGAAAATACGTTATACTACACAAAAATCAAGCTATAACATACTTTTCTTATAAATATTAATTTATTAATTTCTAACTCAACTGCATACATATTCACCTGAAATAACTTTCACAAAACATCAAAAGTCTTTAATAAACTCAACTCAACGCTGTCATAACTTTTATTATAAATTACAATATCACAACTAGTAGAGGGCAAATAAACAAACAAATGAGATAAAAATCAAGCTATTGCTCGAAATCCGCCATTGATTTATTGCCTATTACACACACCACCCCCCCAAGCCGACCAAACGCATACGCGACATGGCGCAGCAGTCATCATAGAGGGCTGTGGTGGGGTGGTAGCCGGCGAGGCTAGCACGCAAGCAGACTCACTTTCATATTTATATCATCAAATTTGTATGTACTAATATACATATGTATGGATATGTGTATGGATGTATGTGTGTAAAGCATAAATGAAATAGAAATGCGTAGTGAGTGCGGCGGCAATATGACATGTGACTTATGACTTGCCACGTAACTAAAAGTAAACAAGCCGAAAAAATATAGCGATGCGATATTTTTTTTCTACCGCCACTGCTGCCTGGCTAAACGCCCACGTGCCAAAAAATAAAACGAGAAAATTAAAATTCAGAAAAAAGCAGAGTTAGATAGAAATTTTGTGGATGTGCAATACAATGATCACGCAACAGGATATTGAAACGTCACATATGCTATACTCACCGCATTGCACACATTTACACAGATATCTATGAACGCATTCGGTTATGCAGTATGTTTGTATGAAAAAATATAAAACAAATATCCTGCCTGGTTTGGCACGTCAACATTCCACAGGAGCTCATAAACTTGCGGCAATATTTGCAAATTTTTCTATATTTTTTTGAAAATTTCTTTGTTATTTTGCAAGAGATTTTTTTGATCTATTTCTTTTTTTTTTGCATTTGTGTTAGCAGCTTATTGCAACTTCATTCGTGAGCATTAAAACTGTCAGTTTTCGACGCGACTCTAGTTACGCAGCAAAGCACTGCACAGGCGAGCAGTAAAGTAACACCTTCACACATGATTTATTTTGTCGGTACTCGTATCAACCGCAACTGGAAGTCGGCGTACAGATATGGTGTTTGGTATCCAAGCAGCAGTTCCCTGTAGGGAAATTCTCAACTGGTGAAGTGAAAGTAGTTCAGTACCTACTTAATTGGCGCTATAATAGCTTATGAGATTTTGGCCGAACTTCTGCTCCAATTTGTGGTGTGTGTCTTGATGTTGTAACACAAATTGGGGGACCTACAGTTTTACGTCGACCCAAAACGGTAAATGTTATTTTTTTAGAAGTTGTTTCCATGGCACTCGGAGGTTTCGCCATTGCTTGCGAGGGGCGACCGCTATTAGAAAAAAACTATTCTATAATTTTTGATGTTACTTGTCCGGCCAGGATTTGAACAAGGGACTCACCGAATGAAGCGCGCACACGCTACACACTCGGCTACGGCGGCCACCATAGTTCAAACTCTATAGCACAATTAGTTAGGCATAAATTACCTTACACTTTGTGAGAACAGAACAGAGGCTCTGGAACTCCTTATTCACTCTTTCATGTAAATATTTGCGTTGAACACCATGCGATGGATTCCTATGTTGTTTTGGTAGCAAATCATTTTCGCATATCTCAGGGATGTGTAAATGGAAGGATGACTGAGGTTTAAACTCATTTACTACTATAGCTCTAAACTAGGCGACAAGACAATTAGTGGGATTATTTGCATTGCAGCGTCTTTAGGACTGAATTAATAACCATAGCTGTAGCGTTTAAACAAACTGTTAAAAACCCTACAATGACTCTCTGTCCCACTACGATCTATTTTGTTTGCCAATCTACCAATAAATAAGAATCTTAATTCCTACAGTACTACCTCCATAGTTGCTTTCGAATATAGGAGAACCCTAAAGGTTCAGCAATGCACTATGTACATAGTATGGGTCTCTGGCCATAGGGGTATCCTCGAAAGCCGTGCCACAGACGATCTGGCTAGAAAGAGGCCAAATGGTAAACTCAACGAAGACGACAGGTCTTAATATAGGCACCCCGCCTTAGATCGGCTTTCAATGAGAAAGCAAAAATGACGTAGACCATAGAATTGTCCTGATAGTGGCGCACACAGAAAAACAATTTGGTGGGGGGTTTTACGCTTTCAATGATATATCACTAAAGAATCTGAAAATGCGATTCAAACACATATATTACACATTTAAATACGTTTTTGCAAATATATAGGGGTCAATAGCGCACAAATCGGCTTTTGAATCTCCAATTTTCCAATTTGCCCCCCAAATTTAAAAAAAAAAAATTTTTGTTCAGTCATTTTCGAGTTATGATTTTTAAAAAGGAATGCTACATTTTTAAATATTCATAACTTTGCAAAAAATATACCGATTTGGACCAATTTTCGGCATTTCTTGTTGAAAAAATTGTAAACACGTATTTCAATAAAATTTTTAAATTACTAATACAAATTAAATAAATTTTCTTGAAAATGTTTTCTAAATGGTTCCGATACCTTTGAGCCTAATGATATAACAGTGGGTGCTAGTTTTTTTTTTCCAATTTTTCTAATTTCAGTTTTAGCTATATAGGTTATATAGGTTGATTTAGAAAGATATAATTTGAGCTGTAATCTTTTAAAGAGTAAAGAAAAGTCTTCCACAAACTTTTGTTACTCAACAAAATTTATATAAATAATTTAAGTTAACATGACTTTTTCTTTAAGGCCCTATGCACCAATAGCAGAAACAGGAACCGATGATGATGACTTTTTCTGCACATCGAAAAGAAAGGATGGGTCTAAAAATATTATTTTATTAATTTTAAACTCAGCATCTGGTAAGAATAATGAAATATTTTGGTGAATAAAATTTTTTTTATTGTTTTAAAACTATGGATTTTGTAAAATAAATTATCAAAACTTTTTGAATCGGAAGATACGAGCGAGAAATTAACCTCATAGGCAATTAGTTTGCCTCAATTGAATTTTGTCTGTGGTTAATGTTGTAATCCTTTTATTAAAGCAATCTCCAATTAAGTCTCTTTTTACAAAATAAAGTCCGAAAAGTGTGCAATTAATTAAATATCTCTTTAAAAATATTTAAAGACACTGAGGATGACAGAAATGAAAAAGATTTTGAAATGATTGGAAAATGAGAAACAAGCAACTTTTTTAAATTCGAAAAAAAAGATCTTATTATCGAACCTAGGTCAAAAGTTGCGAAATTAATTGTATTTTTTTTTGGGAAAATCCTCATTTTGCATACAAAATGTTTAATTTTTCTAGGAATACGTGTTTAAAAATTGTTTAAATTTTATTTGCAAAAGTATGAAGAAAATCATAAATTTCAAACAAAAATGGTTCGCGCCCTTAAATTTTTCAAGGTAAGTCTTTAAAAATAATGTTTTTTCTCGAAAACTTCTAAGAAATACCAAAATAACAAATCAAGGCGAATTTATAGAAGGTGATGGCATAAAAGCAGCTGAATTGATTTTTTTATTCACCTACATGTATTTTGTTTTTGCTTTTGCGTACGAGCTTTCAAAAGCCGTAAAAGCAAAAACAAAATGTATTTAAATTTTGACAACTCTTACGCAGAAACAAAAAAAAAAACATATGAATTTTATAGTTGTATTTATAACACCACCTTGTATGGATTCGCCCTGTAACAAATTAATTTAAAAAAAACTGGGGAGCCTCTCTCAGTTAATACTACAACATACAAAATTATACCCCATATGTAAAGTATTACAGTTTTAAGATTTGGGGGGAAGAGGGGCGGGATTGAACCCCAATTCAATTTTATAATATACATTTCAAGACGAAATCATATCAGATGGTGTTACACGTGCAAAACCAAAAATTTGCACTAATAAATTATACGCACCATGACAGTGGGTGATTTACAACACACACATCATTTTGATATTGCGTTCACCAAGCGAACTCAATCAGCTGCTTAATCAACTCACCCTATATGAGTTCGCCTTGATATATATATAAATAGTCATCTTGAAGATTATTGGCTTTTTTGAAATAAGATAAATAAGATGATACAATTTTTATTAAGATAACCCATTGTCCAAAACTTCATCATAAAAAAATTAAAAATAGGAGGCATGCTTTTGGTTTCCAGAAAGCAGTTAGAGGTCCAAAAATTGAGCTATTTCTGGATTAACGACAACATAAATAAACCAACTAGTTAGCCGAAGAGGACTAAAATCATATATGTAATTGCAAAGATTCAGTAAACAATTTTAAAACCGCTAATCGGCGTCACCAACTGAGAGCGTTCCACATTAGTACATCGAAGCTTAGATTTCCTGCCAGCGACGTGCAGTACGAAGGAAAGATATCAATGGAAAAAACAAGAAAATAAAACTTAAAATAGCTGTAGAATTGTGAAAAAATTCGCAAAAATGCCCCAGCTACTCGACATAGCCAAATACAAATGCAACAAACAAAAATTTGTTACATACTAGTGCTAAACATATTGCAGAAGCTACAGCTCACCTCAAATAGGCAAACAATCAGCGTCCTATCTAAAGGACATCGGCAACATGTTCTCTGCTCGCCAATCAGCCTGCTCCTGCTAACCGATTCTCTCACCCACACACACACACACACACATCCCGCTCACGGTGCAGGCCATTTGCCAGCGGCGATGCTGCAACTTATGCTGCAAAAACGTTGAACGAACGTGCAAAGAAAACTTAAACCAACACCATTATTGAGTGTTGCAGCTACGGCAACAACAACAAGCATTTGAGGTATGTACAGGAAGCGATGTATGCCGCACGGAAAACGTCTTGGATGAGTGATCTTAACAAGTTTGCTTTGCCAGCTGGTGCCCATGATTGAAAAGGTGTTGAAAGTATACATTAAAAATTAACTTTACATTTTAAGTTGTGAAATTGGAAATAGTTTAGACATTTTTTTGTTTTTTTTTTTTTGGTAGTCAAAGCGGTTGGCTACTGACAAAAATTTCACACTTCACTGGAAAAGCGTGCCATTCCAAAGCGAATGAAAAATTTGCTTGCATTTAAAGATTTCATAGGACTGCTTTGCTCATTTTCTCTAGCTCTTTACACGGCGCACCATTGCCTTTTTATTATGCTCGGCATTCACTCACTTGACTTGAACGTGCCAAGCATACTAGAGTCGTATCAGGGCCAACATCCATACATATTACATTTACGATTCGGGCAAACACCATAGGTTAACATATGCGTGCGCTGAGGGGGAAAACGCTATTTTTTGCTGCCAATTTCGCGACTGTCTCGCCATGCTGAAAATGCCAGGAGATATTACCGGAATGCCTGCGGAAGTTACCTTGCTGAAATATTTGTGGTGGAAAAAATGATTCAAATGTATAGTAAAATAAGTTTCCAATCACTAGCGTGACATATCGTATATGTAGTTACAAGTCTCTGAAAGATAAGCGAGGTGGTGGAAATTCCAACCATCCCATATACATGGAGTGCATGGAGTATGTCAAATGATATTAAAGAAATGAAGAGAATGCTGAAAGGCGAACACATAGTACGTTACTATTGGAATATGCTTTCGGGAAAAACCGAAAATAAATGTTTTTGATGTCGGAAAGTTTTTTTTTTAATTGCGACATTTTCTACCTTTTGAGTAGAGGTGAATACGTCCACCATTGAGCCTTTCGAGGCTTCTAGCTTTTTAAGTACACTCTCTTGAATTGATGCAAGTGTGAAGAAAATGAAATTGAATAAATGAAAATTTGTATTTATTCAAAAATGCAAAAAAGGAAAATGGGTTGCTGTTGTAGCGGCTCCTTAACCCGGTTTCGGTTGCGTCAGCAAGCAGACCAAACTGGAGTTTTTTAAGTTCCCCCAATAACAATAAATGCGACAAAAATGGGATAAGGTTTGCAGTGTTAAGTCAGGGGACTTTGAAAAGGTGCTCCTATGTGTAGTCGGTTAATTTTTTGCCACATCACTTGAACCAATGTAAGCACAAGATCTCATAGAAGTGTAGTACTTCCTAGATATAATATCTTTGAATTTCTGCTAATATCTTCGCCTTAACTTGGAGCGGAATTTTATTAAACCCACTTGTTATTATATATTTATTTACATATGTATATAGTTTCAAGTTTTGTTGTTCCAACCAACCAAGGCAAAGTCATATTATTTAGGTTACTATAGCAACTCATTTAATTTTTTTACTCATCTAGACGAATCAATTTATATTAAATAGGTAGCAGCAGCAGGGTTGATTTTTTGACTTTTTTCATTCCAATAGCAACCATTATTTGTCAATTGATAAAGGCACACACCATTCTGCCTTCTTCTTCATTCACTTTTCACACTGCGTTTTTGACGATTCTTGGGCCACCAGCAACAACAAAATACAACTCAGAATTGAATTTTCTTTTTTGCAGATACCTGCTCAATGTGTCTTGATATGGATTGTCAAATTGAAATATTTAAGTACGCAAAAAAAAACCCATACTTGTACATCTTGGTTTTGCCCTACTAGTAGCATCACCTTATATGAGTTCACCTTGGTTCTTACAGAAATTTATTTGATGTATAATCCGTCATTCCTTGTTAAGTTTTCGTTCAAAATGACAGTTGAAGATGTCACAACGCCGAAACCCGTTTATCTCCAAATCAAACTTGACAATTAACGGGGAATAATTTCAATATAGTTTCAATATAGTTCCAACATACATCAACTTTTCACCCTGTCGAAAAAATAGAAGAACCAAACGAATCAACATATTTCTTTGCTTTTAGTGAAAACCAAATGAAACGAAAAAGCAAGAGAAATTGTTAATTAAAATCAAGTTGCATCAGCAAGCAAGTGAAGTTGAAGTTTTTTAAGTTCCCCCAATAATGTTTGTTGTTTTTTCTAAAAGCCTTTCTTTCAATCCAGAAAATTTTGTTTTTTGTTAGTGTCTGATTTTATTTTTTAAATGAATTTCTCGATAGTCTTTTAAATGTGATACACATACATATATAAAGGGTCTTGCAATAGGGATGCTACAAAAGTAGACCGATAGTGACAGCAAACGACGCCATATTTTTTCTCGCTTTTTTGACATTTCTCTTCAGTAAGGATTGCCATTTCATCATGGAAAGATACAGGATCCAACAACGAGTCGAAATTATTAAAATTTACAACCGAAATTCGAAGTCAATGGCCTCAACTTTAAGAGCGCTACGCCCAATTTATGGTCGTCGTCATTTCTGGCTGAATGGCCAGTCAGAATGGTCGTCAATAAGTAAAATATGCGTTAGTGGACAGGCAGCATTGGGCCGTACTTCTTCCGTGATGATCAAGACCGGCACGTTACTGTGAATGGGAATCGCTACCGCTCAATGATAACCGAATATTTTTGGCCCGAATTGGATGATATGGACTCGGACAATAAGTGGTTCCAACAGGACGGCGCCACAAGCCACACAGCGAATGTCACAATCGATTTATTGAAAATCAAGTTTGGTGAACGTGATATCTCACGAAATGGCACAGTAAATTGGCCGCCTCGGTCGTGCGATTTGACGCCGTTAGACTATTTCCTATAGGGCTACGTCAAGTCTATGGTCTATGCCAACAAGCCAGCGACGATTGATGAACTTCGTACGAATATCGAACGTGAAATTACAGCAGTACGGGTATCGGCAGATTTATGCTTGAAAACCGTCGAAAATGGGGTTCAGCGTCTGGACTTCTGCAAGGGTGCCCGTGGTGCCCATGCAAAAGAAATCGAGTTCCATACATAATGGCATCGAATGTACTTTCACAGGAATAAAGAATTTAATTCATATCCCAAACCGTTTTTGTTTTATTTAAAAAAACTCTTGTGCGTTCCTATTGAAAGACCCGGCACATATAGTTCCCATAAAAGCATATTGTCGTTTTGACACTGGACTTTGGCTTAATCGTGCTCGTAAAATTAACTGACCATACATACTTTGAGCAAGTAACACTCCTTAATACCTCATGCCGAACAGTAGCGACTACTTCCGAATAGACGAAATAACTGTGAAGTGAAGGAAGCTTTGTATAGATGTTTTGTATTTGAAAAGGCTAGGTGAATATTTTTATTTTTTCCTTTTACTTTTTTTTCGACTACGGATGGTAGCACAAAATGTCACAATCTGTTTAATTGCCAGTTAGTTAATATGGCGTCCAGGAGGTGACAATATGACAATGGAAGTGCATCATGGGTTTAGGTAATCGATATATAAATTGTGTAAATTTTACTGAATTATTGACGCAATAAATTCAACTACTAACTGATGAAAGGGGTGAGAACTGATAGGTGCTTTGGTGGTCTGAATGCAACCGTAATACACAAAATATATTGTCCTTAGACACTTTAAGATATTATATATGTATATTATATATGAGTTAAAAGGTATCAAAGAGGGTTAAGGGCTTTGAGCATCAAAGGGCTCAAGGTACCAAATAAAAGACACCATGTTATAAAGACCTACTCCTCGAGTAATTATCGTCACCTGCCGCGAACCCTGCGAGAGCAAGCGAAGAAAAACGAGAAAAGCGTGTTCCGGAGCGAAGCGCAATAAATTTGCAAACATAGTGACGCTTTTTGGTATTCTGGTATACTGCATTGCAGACTACAGACTACAAATTGAGTTGGACGGGAGTATAACGTAAATTGAGTAGCTTCATTAGTGACAGCACGGAAGCGATGAAGGCAAGAACAACGCGCTATATGCGTGTGTGGTCAAAGTTAAAGTGATCTTAGCTGCTGGGCTACATGGCTGATACTGCATTGGAACTAATATAACACACTAAGGTATATTATGACCGAGTAAGTTCATGTGGGGTTGTGGCTTCACTTACTCCAAACCTTATTAAGGTGTATGAAACATACAAAAAAAAAGCCACATACTCTGTTAGCAATTTGGCAGTTTCCACGACTTTTTGTTACAGAAAGTAGAGTAAATAAGCAGAAAACAACAACACTTGCTTTCAAAAAAAAAAAAAAATTACAACAAAGTAATAGATGTGAAGAAAATTGCTTATCGCACAACATTTTCCCACAACATTTTCTCACAACAACTGCTTCGTAGGAAAATGGATAAATAAAATTGGAATATGTATGTGTGTACATTGTGTGCCTTAGCGTGTTCACGAGGTGTACGAGAAACGAAAGCTTATTGGGTGGAAAATGCTAGGATCTCAAGCGAAACTTAAGGCTGAAACAGAGATTGAGTAAGAACATAGCACATATGCAGCTACACAAACAAATACCAACATACTAACAAGGCTTCTAAGAGAAATACGAATAGGAACAGGAGGAATAAGAAGAAGCAAAAAACAAGGAAACAGTTAAACGCTCGCTTTAATGCATAGTATTGGGACGCTTTCTGCAGATTACCTCTGAGAGGTGGGGAAGGCGAGTCGAATCCATTAACCTGATGTTTACTTTTCTACATTCTATAAGTATAGTAAGTGTACTCAGCACTCAATGCGTGTACGGGTCATTGTATTAGGTGCATAAAGTTATATATATCTACTTGTGTTATTTATACCCGTGTATTTGTGTGTGACGCACGAGCTGCTTGCCATTTCATTTCCTTGTTTTCTTAGCCAGTTTCTAGGGGGGCGGGAAATATGATATTTTTACGTTTATTTTGTGAAATTGAATAACGGAAATGTGTTTAGTGCTTAGCTCACGCACACACATAAATACCCAAGTGAGCTTACCCTGTTGGAAAAAACGACAGTGTTGAAAACTGGAACCAACTCACAACTAGTATGATTTGGACAATTAAATAGAGAACACCTATTTGGTTCCTAGCAGAGATGTTTCGTACCTGGAGTTCAAAATGAAAAAAAATATTCTTGCATCTAACAGCGCGAGTAAGAGTAAAACTTCTTTGGTGACTTTATTAAGATATATAGAGTTAAATATGTAAGTAGTTAGTAGTAGTGGTCATAGTCGCTATTAGTAATATAAGCCGTGAAAATAGTAGTAGTGGTAATAGTGGTTAGAAGAACTTAGTAGTAGCATTGGTAAAAATATAGGCAAAAACTAATAAAATTAGTATAAACAGTAGTAGTCGGCCGCCGTAGCCGAGTGTGTGCGCTTCATTAGGTGGTCCCAGCCTCGAATCCAGCTCGGGACAAGTAACATCCAAAAATTATAGAAAAAGTTTTTTCTAATAGCGGTCGCCCCTCGGCAGGCAACGGCCAACCTCCGAAGGAATTTCTGTCATGAAAAAACTTCTCACAAAAAACATAGGCCGTTCGGATTCGGCGTAAAACTGTAGGTCCCTCAATTGGTGTTACAAAATCAAGAGGCACAGCACAAATTGTAGTGGAAGTTCGGCCAAAATCGCTTAAGCGGTTATAGCGCCAATTAAATAAGTAAGTAAGTAGTAGAAGTTAGTAGAGAAAGTAGCAGAAGTTTGTAAAAATAGTAGTAGGAATAAGCAGTAGCATTAGTAAAAGTAGTATCAGAAGTTAGCCAAAATAGTAATAGTAAATAAATAGCAGTAACACAAGTAAAAATGTTAGTATTACAAAGTAAAAATAGTAGTAGAAATTAGTAGTAGAATTAGTGAAAATAGCAGTAGAAAATATTGCAAATAGAAGTAGTAATTAGTAGTACCATTAGTATAAACAGTAGGAGAAATTGGTAAAAATATAAGATGAAATTAGTAAAAATAGTAATAGTAATTAATAGTAGCTTCAGTGAAAATAGTAGCAGTAATAAGTAGTAGCGTTATTCAAAGTAGTAGTACATATTTGTAAATACAGTATGCATTAATAAAACTAGTAACAAAAGTTATTAAAAATATAGCAGTAGCTGTTAGTATTACCATAAAAACAAATATTAGTACTAGTAGTAAAAAAAATAGTCGCATTAGTAGAAATGGTAGCAGAAATTAGTAAAAATCGTAGCGGGAATTAGCAAAAATAGTAGTGGTAATTAGTAATAGCGTTAGTAGGAAAATATTAGTAGTATAGTAATGAGTAAAAATAGTAGTAGTCGTGATGAAAGTAGTAGTAATTAATAATTAGTAGTTAGTAGTAGTAGTAATTAATAGTAGCAGTAATTATAGTAGTACTAGTATCTCTGCTAAAATGATTCGTAATATAGCCCGCAACGATGACTGAAAGTTTTAGTATTTCTCCCATCGTATTTGCAAAGGCTCGGTGAACTTTTTTGACTGTTTGTTTCCGCTACCTACCTATTTCTGTGATTGTGAATACCGTGATTGTGAATAGGCGAATTCCTATATGATTTTTATATATGCTTTTTATATGTAGTTGTACAATTGCTACAATTGGTACAATCGAATTCGCGAAACGGTCATTGAATGTTTACAGGGATCTCCGTTGATATGTCGCTACTTCAGTATGTTTGTTTATTTTTTCTCATATAGGCGTCATGTTGTTAGTTTCATGGTGCGATTTTGACGCCACCTTCGTTACCCGATATCAATATGTTCTTCGGTGCGCAATGTAAAAAATGAATTTGGAGTTTAAATGCCTTCCAGCATCTTTTACTTTTCATTAGATCGCTTAATGGTTGGGCCCCTCTTGGACGTTTCACAGATATGGCTTCATTCCGGCTAATATATTTATCATATTTACAGTTTTATAATCATTGTATGCTTCTGTTCCAAAGCCGATCCAATGAAATATTCCAACTTACTATTCGGAATCATTTCGAATAGCTTAATTCGGCGGTAAACTACTCTACGGAGTTTCAAGCTAACAGTTGCTTTCTTTTCGAAAATCATTATCTAAATTTCTAACTAATAAACTAAAAAATCATAGTATCAACATTTCTATAGAATCTCTATTTGTTTGATTTATAAATCTTGACGTCTGACGGAAAATTCGAAGGCATGTACTAAAATAAAAGAAACAAATTTATTTATTGTGGGCAGCACAACGGTCATGGAAATATTTTGTTACCTTCCATCCCAATAATTTTATAACAACAATATTTTCCTTTAAGTTTGTTTGTCGTGCCAAAGAAGTTAGTTTCAAATGTAGATCTACGCAAAAGGGTGATCAAAAAATATTGTTAAACTTAGACTCAGCAGATGATATAGCCAATATATATTGCCTATCGTGATAAATCACCGCTCTGTTTTGCTATCCTTTTCCGGGTTCAGGTACCGATTGGCACCGAGCTCTTCTGAATAAACTCCTGATCCTAAACCGTAGTCTAGGGGCACGAGTATCGATACGACACACTACCATATCGATATCGATATTTTTTTTCCTCGATACTTTTAAACCGATAATTTTTGGAGTGAAACACTTGAATCTCAGTATCCTAATGCATTCGTGAAGAAAATTATTCACATGACAATATGGACCCTAATCTCGAAAAAACGTAACCAAAAATGCCGCCCAAATTTTAATATATCTAGACAAATGTTTTCCTGGTTACGACCCGAATATATGAAAATGGCAATTAGGCAGAATGAAAAAATATTAAAGTATACAAGGCCCTAATCAAAGTCGCGCTATAAGTCAATCCGTTTCTAATTTTAAGTGAGGTGCGTGCCCTGCTGCCAACATTGCTCAAGTTTTAAATCACATATTGGTAAAATGAAATGATGTACCGGTGCCGGTATTTCAAAACTGGAGTCTTCAAATGCGAAATGTCAAGCAAACGACCTACTTGGAACTTGTGCAATCTCATTCTAGCTGGCAAACAGATAACATTTTATAAAAAATCTTCATTTTTAATTTAATATCGATATTTTGTAAATCGATTCTTTAAATTTCGATATCTATGGTTACCCGATTTTTTTAGCGCGATACTTTAAATGAGCACCATATCGATAGTTTTTGATCGATATCATATCCCTTCCGCAATCCATCTTGGACTGTTCGTGACTTCCTTAACGGCAGCATTCGCGCCTTCAGTTTAATAAGTGGGAAATGTGTAGCGATATGAAGGTGCAAAGATATAGATTTTTTTTTTGTTTCAGTTAGTTAAGTTCCTCTGTGTATTTAAAAAAAAAAAAACATTGTCAGAAATTGAAGATAAGGCGGCGACAAATAGATACGCGAATTTTCCTACAGGGTATATTAATGTTCTCACTTACATTGCATCTATTATATGTTTAAAAGTAAAAGGTATTTGCCTAGCTATATAAACATCTGCGTAAATAAGCAAACTATTTTAACTTTACCTTACGTACCGTATTCACCACTTTTTCGGTTGCCGTGAAAATGCTTTTACTTGAGAGAAGACATGAAAGAAGTTAGTGCCATTCGATATATATATATATATGTATGTACTTTCTTGCCCTTTTCCATCCTGCTCATAGATTTTGTTAAGTTGACGTAAATTACTTCCATTACATTAACACGCAAGCTTGTTAAATGATATTGTATCACATGTTGTACAGAAAGTGTGGGAAAATGTTATATGCTCTGAGCTGGGCTCTGCGAAATGCAAGTAAAAATGTTTACAATATGTAGTTTATGTTATATGAAGGTGTTGCAGGCGGTACCTATCGGACTTGCCATATCGGTGTTATGAAAACGTCAGCTGTTAATAGGTTTATAGATTCATAAGATTTATTCTACGTTTATGGAGCGTTCGATTGGGGAGATTGGTGAAGGGGTAGTGGAGTTAATGAAGTGAAAGTGTTTGAATCTTAGGGTAAAATGTTTGCAAGAAATATTAAACACTTGGTAATTTTCGATTATTTTCCAAACTTTAGTAGTTAATATTTTGCTAAATAAGAGAGTGTATGTGAAATACCGCAACCAAAACGAAGTAGGTAAATGCTGAAGTTGAATTTGGTACAGTGTAAATATGCATGTTTGTACTTTTAAATAGTCATTTGACAGTCTGAAACAGTTTAAAACTATAGGTTCTCAGTTAGTAGATAACTAAACTTCAAAAAATATATTTATATTAATACAATTTCACAGGCAATTTGAACCAGTGGTCATCGCACAGATTAGTGCCGGTATTCTGTAAGCTGTTTCTAGTCACTAATTGAGACTTTTCGGTGGTGAGATTGACTTTGAAACTATTCGGACAAATCCCTAATCTCAAAACAAAGTCACTAATTTGTCAGCAGGTTACAAAACAAAGAAATTGAGGAAGGCATTGAACAAACGCGAAAATGAAGTAGCACTCGATCTGCCCCTGTAATAAATAAAAAAAAAACTATTTATTTACTTATATATCTTATTCTGCCATTTTCACCGAATGTGCATATGGATGTGTAGCTGAATTTATTGATTTTTGATAGTTCTAATTTTTACACATATTTCAAATAATTGGTTCACATAAAATGCGGTAATAAGAATTTTCATCGGTTAATTTCAATGTAAATTTTATTATATTGTTTTAAATTTTAAAGAGCAATAATGCTGGTGACAAATAAGTGAAAAAGTATATTGTGTGCGGCAATCGGATAACATAATTTACGTGACTGATCGTGTGCACGATAATGTTGGAATTACGAGATACGGTAATCTTATCACAGAGTGCACTAAATTGTAATAGAAAGTCTGACAAGGAAATGTCATTTCAATATTTGTACACAAAATATAACATTATAAAACATTTTAAATAACATGGATGCCGAACTATTATGTTGTTTGGAAAGTCTTAAAGTTGCTTTGCCCTGCGCACAATTTAGCAGCATATTTTTTGCCGAATGACAATGCTCCTTCATGAAATAGCCAATGCTGCGTTTCTGCTGCTGATAAGGTTTTTGAACTGTCTTAGGATATAAAAACGATTTTTTTTAGAAAAAATATATATTTTTTATTTATTTCGTCACTTTTTACTTACATGTTTTCTCTTTGGTTTCTATGAAGTGTTTAGTTTCGTTTGTTTGTAAATTTTTTTTAATAATAATTTCTTTAAATATCTAATTAAATTTTTACTAATAATATCACAGAAACAAGCAGAAATATTTAGAATACGATTGCCGTCTTCCAATCGTATGAAGTTTTGACGTTTACGCTAAATGAGTTACGTTCACTGATCTCATAATACCAAATTACTATATATGTATAAGGGATACGTTTACTTTTCGTGTATTACTAAATACAAATCACAAAAAATGCGTCTAATTGAAAGTCTCAAATTTAGTGATAAGGGAAGGTACTGAGTTACAGAATACCGACTTAGGTCTTTTCCTACCGAGTTACTTGACATGTTCGTTCAGATTCGATAATAATTGTTTTTTTTATGGTAAGCATAACTTGACGGCGGCGGCCTCCGTAGCCGGATGTGTAGCGTGTACGCGCTTCATTCGGTGAGTCCCGTGCTCAAGTCGTGACCGGACGCCCATCGGCAGGCAATAGCAAACCTCCGAGTGCATTTCTTGAAAAACTTCATGAAAAAACATATCATACAAATCATTTGGCATTCGGAGTCAGCGTAAAACTATAGGCCCTTTAATTTTGTGTTACAACATCACGACGCACACCACAAATTGTAGGAGAAGTTCGGCAAAACTTTCCAACCTATGATGTAAGCGCCAAATTATTATTACTATTACTCGTATTATGAGCACACAATTTATTTATGATAATATATTTTCAGTTTTGCCGTGATACGGCAACTCCATGCAGAGTGGAACTCCGGGTGACAAAGGAACCGTTCAACGATCTGGCATAACGGATAGAGTACCCTCGTTAGCTTCATACTATGACTCGTATGTATCGTATATAGTATATTAAATGCCAAGCATACATATTTATGTTCGTATCAAAATTATTTGTAGCCCAAAACTAATTATATTAATTCGATGCTATCTAAATGGATCTGTGATGATTAGTACTGAATACTTTTGATTTTATGTGGATGCTGAGCAAATTTTGAGAATACTACAATAACAACGCTAATTGACTGTATTTAAAATTAAAGCACATTAAAAAAATTACACATAATATGAGACTTTGTGAATTGTCCAAATAATTCAATGTAATCCAGGTTTGGGCGAGATACTGTCGGAAATATTTACAAAAAGTATAAAAAGTTGTTACATTTATCACAATAATGTTATTTATATGAAATTGATTGGCTCGCTTATGCAAAAAAAAATTAGATAACCGTTTAAAATTTAGGCTAGATTAAACCCCATTAAGTGAAAATCGTTGCAATATACAGTGACGTGCAAAACCAATCGAATGGTGATCTTTTTACAATATTACCAAGGTTTTCATGATCATTTATTTTTTTTTGTTAATTTTATATGCAAATATAAGTCAGACAAAAATCACGTAAATTTATATTTCAAACTTCATACAAAAGTTATAAAAAAACTCGAAACAAATTTTGCAGAATTTGTGGAATAATGTTTAGACATTTTCGGGTATGCAGTTTTATAGCTTAATTAATTTTAGTATGAACGTTTGAAGTAGACACTACCGTTGATTTTTTATAGTTTTGTGAATTTTTGTTCATGCGAACTTTTTTTTTCATAAAACATTTTATAAGAACTACATTTGAATATGGCGGTATATGTAAAAAGTTACCAAGACCAAAATTTCAAAAAATTTTAAAGTATCAATAGTAGTTTGAAGCCAATTCAAATTTACACTTTGCTACACTAAATTTATTACGATATATTTATTTATTTTTAATTTTTTGCTTCAGTCTACAGAAAATGATTTTACAGACTAATTCGCTTAATTAATTATATATTAATTTTACAATATTTACACAGAAGTTAAGGGCATTACAGTAAGTGTTATGCAATTAATTTAATAACTCGTGACGATCGATAAATACCATTTATGATGTTATATGTAGACAAAAATTATTGAGAAGTATATTTGCCTATCGTACGAGGATTGTGAACCAAGTAAATTACATCGACTTTTTCTTTTCAATTTTCTTCGAATGGATGTCATGGATGTATGGGTTCCATATTAATGAACATTATTTAAAGTTTGAGGGTATTTAAAATCAGTAGAATTTCTTCCATTGAAACCGACTATTGCGAATGCTTTCGATACTATATAATCAATATGTTTGGTGAATGAGAGTTTAGTATCGAAAATAACACCAAGAGCTTTCACTTCACAACGTTGACTCAAGATACAGCTATTTAATTTATAATCGGAAAATAAGAAATTTGGCTTCCCAGTAATGGTTTTAATAAAACATTTATTTATATTCAGAAACAAACGGTTTGTTGTCAAACTTAAAATGATTCGGTAAGTCATTTATTAAAAGTGTGAACAGCAATGCGCCGCAATGAGTTCCTTTCGACATACCAGACCGTGCATTAACTATAATTTTAGCGTAGTTTCCTACCTTCAGCTATATGACAAAAAAATACCAACACTTTTTTCAAAAAAATTAAAAATTTTTTAAAAATTATACATTTTTGTATAAGGTTTGAAATAATAATTTACATAGTTTTTGTTATAATATAAAATATATTTTTGTATTAAATTTATGAAAACAGTTATCATTAAAAACCTTGCTAATATTATGAAAAAAAACCATTGACCGGTTTTGGTCGTCAGCGTATATAGGGAAATTTTAATATACTACAATTATTCGCAGTTATAATCATCCCCTCCTTTTCCCCCCAAATGCATACAATAGCCGACATTATCTTTCGAAAATCATTTAAATAAATTCATCTTTTTTTTCTTTTTAACTCTTTTTTTTTGATTACATACGAAAAATATTTGCTAAAGTTATGACTCAAAAAAAGGGATACCGTAAACGGTTTAGTACTCACAATACATAAAAACATGAAAACATTAAATTAAATCGAAAAGATTGTGAAAAAATTATGCGATAAAAATACATTAAGCAGTAAAAAGAAAATTGTTAAGCCGGACAGGAAAGAACAATGAACACTATGAAAAAGAACAATGAAAAACAGACATGAAAAAATTAGCGGTGAAATAAAGAAGTTTAATGATTAAAACGTTTTATCTTGTGCATACCTCAGTTACGCCTCCATCGCCATCGCCAACACCAGCGCTAACATTTATTTAGTGTCCATAACACTCACCATTTTCTACTTATGGTTGGCTGTTGCTGATGGATGCTGTATGAGAAAAAAAACACTGCAATTTAAATTTCCACCGCGAAGTGAGGGTAAGTGAGCGAAAAAATTAACAAAAAAAAAAAAAATAGCTTCTACTTCAGACAGGAGTGATAAGTAGATGCTGTAGGTGATTAACTCATATTTTTCATTCGCACTTCCAACAACGACAACAGACATGGAAGCGCCCTCCCCACATACTACAAGAATGCTAAGCAAAACAAAAAAACAAACAATGGGAAGAACAAGGGGCGAGAGGTGGTTGGCAAACCCAGCAGCAGCGGCAAGCAACGCATACTGATTTAATTAAGAAGGTGATTAAAGCTGATTCCCGTTATTTGTAACTATGCCGGTGGCAAAGAAAAACAAGTGTTATAATAACAACAACATGAGCACAATGACGGTAAGATTCGTGAATTTATCTCGCACTTCCGGAAGTGAGTGCAAAAGTGAGCTTGAATAACTTTGACGGCGTCCACGATTTCAACTAATAGTTTGTTGTTATTTCTGTAACAAATGACGCCACAACAGTTAACTGGTAGCAGGATATCTTTACTTAGTGCTTGGCTATACAGGATGTCAGCAGGCGAGCACCCGTGTTATGCTTCGATGATGAACTTTGGTTGCCGTAAAGTAGCGCCAGCATAATCGGAACTTCGACTACAGAAAACCGGAAGTCAAAGACAAATTTCAAAATTTTCTTGCTTAAATACAAAGTGAAATTCCATGATTGCGCGTAATGACCTGTCGAAGATGACAAGGTGGCACAGTGAGGATATTTGTGTACTTAGTGTAAGTGTAACTGCAGATACGTGAGTACGACCAGGGGTAATAAGGACCAGTTTTTTAGTGCTAGTTTAAACCCTGTTAAAACTCAGATTACTTAAACTCGTTTTAAATTTATACTTAGATTAAACTGCAAAGCTCTTTTCCAGTGAGAGTTAAAGAGTGGCTTAAATTTGGCTATTTTTTCTATATTTAGATCAATGTCAGGCAAAATCAAACGCACGCACATAAAGAAATTGTATGCTTGTATAGGTTGCGAAGCAGCGTTATCGGTGTCGAATTGCTGCTTTTTTTTAGGTTTAAACTAAGTTCAAGCTAACATAACTCGTTAAACTTAAAATAAGCCGGAAACATGGTTTAACTCGCACTGAAGAACTAGTCCTAAGTATTTATATTTTTGGGACAATGTAACGGTATAGTTACGGTTTTGGTGGCTTAACAAAAATTAGGTTGTAGAGTTCTTACCGCGTTAGTTAGCTTATAATATTTTCAATAACTTTATGCACAAACAAATATTTTTCTACAAAAACCAACTTTCCAACTTTTAACATTTTGAATTCCATGTTTAAGGGGGTATGGTGTTCCTGTCGTTCAATGAATGAGGAACACAAGTTATTTATAATAAAATAAACAAAAGTATTTATTTATACTTAGATTTCCAAAAAAGGTAAATTGGCTGGAAAAATCCTACGTCTAGATAGCCTGCAAAGCCGGTAAAAAAGCCACAACGAAAAAAGAAGCTCAAAAATCATCACCTGTCAAATTAGATGAGCAGCGTTGCATTGCCACAATACTCTCCCCACACTTTTAGACCGCGTAGCGAGATGGGATCTGACCGAACGTCCGCTTCTCGTCATCTTCTCGGAGGACGTTGGCATTGCAATGAAAGACTGGCGTACAAAAGCAGGTTTGAGGCGGTTGATTGAAACTGTAACTGATTTGTCTCTGATCTTTATCTTTAATGTTTTGTTTGAGTGTTCATCGACCTCGTATGGTCCATTGTATGGTGATGTCAAAGCAGGCCGAATCATGTCGTTACGCACAAAAACGAGAGTAGCTGTGGAAAGTACTGGAAATACGAATGGTTTTTGCTAAGTGAGTGTAGTCTGGGTTCTAGGTACACTGATCGAAGGCCAAGCAGTATAAGTGGAAGTTGGTGAGGTGAACTCGTACACAAGATCGCCATCTTGATTGCCCTATGAAACCTCTCAATTAAACTGTTCGATTGCGGGTGACAAGTTGTCGTTCTCCAATGTGTTACGCCAAATGTCTGTGTTAGTTCCCGAAATAGCGTTGAATCGAACTGCCTAACCTGATCGGTTGAGATGCGAAAGGGGCACTCCGAAGTGTTTGATCGACCCGTTAAGTAATGCGTGAACGATGGTGTCTGCGTTTATGTTCCGATGATATCTATGTTTATGGGATCAAAACGCTTCGAAGCTGGATTTTACTTTGTAACGCGGGAATCACAAGGCAGATGGGGATTTTCGTCTGCAATAGGTGGTGGTTTGACTTCAATTACAACATTTACTAGACGAGAGTTGGTAAAGGTTTTGATTGCATCTCGGAGAATGCTATTCGTATCTGGTGGTCTGGTCGAGGTCCGGATGTCGTCCGCAAGCTTGTGGAGATGATGAAAGGCGGCTCCGCGCATTGAAAGTGCCCATTTGGTTGCCCAGGGAGGTGACACAAATCTGCTTGCTGAGCATGATGTTGTGTTCCTTAAGTAGGAGTATTCAAGCCGCTTGGTGTAAACGTGAGTGTAAGGATATTAGAGAGCATTCCGTCACAGTCGGTAATGCGCCATTTTGGCGGGTCTGTAGTTTCGTCCATTGAGTTTTACTGGTCTTCGGGGCCAAAATTTTGGCACCAGTTTAAAATGAGCCGAGCGATCATCTTGTATGATGCCAACAATATTTTTTTTATCTTTACCCCAAGTGCTGCCAGCTGGCATACTTGAGGACTTTGTTGGGGCTATGCAGTTGGAGGACAATAGCGGGTACGTATGCTGATAAGGAAACCAGGCTGTCGAGGGTGACCTCAAGAATCCTCGGTTGATAAACCCAGCCTAACCTCCTTCACTCATGTTGTACATAGGATCGCCGAGGACTGAACAGGTCTTGTTTTCGCCAATGAAGAAGCGATACAAGCGAAGGTTGGCCTGATCACGCCTTAAATTGGCTCCACTCATCGCACGAATTTCGCCTCGCTGAAGTGGAGTTCGGATGGGACCTTCTCTGGCATATGAAGCAAAAATTAGAATCTGGCCCAGGTTGGACTCGATGTCCGCTCTGAGCAGGAGGGTTATGAGTAGAGCTTGGACACAATAATAGTACTGTCGATATTAGCGAGCCTTATTAAAGTAGCAGGGTATCAGCTATACGTTCTATTTATTATATGATATATAAGGTGGATGCACCAATACTTGCCTGCCGAAGACAGTCAATCTTCGTCATTAAAGATTGTATGGCGGTACCGATTTTTTGTTGCAGGTATACTGAGTTAAGTTTTTAGCCTCTTGTAACTTCAAATACACTAAAGAGCGAATACCCATAGTAGGTACACACACATCTGTTTTTTCAAACTAAAGTGAAAATGTCCCCCACGAATTGAGAAGCAAGTTAACTTTCCGTCGCTATTTCCCATCCTTTTGTATGACCACATAAAAGTTATAAATTTAGTTTAACATTTTGTTAATTTGCTATTTTCACCGAACCCAACCAACTAAAAGAAAACGAAATGCACTTTTACCGTTAGCAGCCTGCCGATAGGTAGCATCTCGGTAGTTGTTGCCCATTGCCCAGCAATTGTTTTTGTTTGCTCTTCCTGCAAACATTGCAAAAGTTGTGAAAGTGAAAAACTGTAATTAAAATTCAATTAGGCTATCGCCTTGCCAGCTGCCAGCTACTGAGGTGCATATTTTGTGTAAACAAGCAAAAGGTTAAAAGTTCATCGATGAACACTTCGACCCGTTGACATAAGGTAATTATGCAATTGGAATTGTTAGGGCTTAGTTGTTCTTTGCCTGTGGTGTTTTGTAATATATTTTAAAGTAAATTTATTTGCGATAATAAAAAAAAAACTTTCACAATGTGTGCTTTCATAGCTCAATAAATAAACACTTCTCGAAAGTTTCGTAACACGGATGGCCGTTAGCGATCATGGAGGAGATGAACAATTAGCTTAAACAAATGTATTTTTTTCTACGCAATTTTTTCGAGGCATCGTTTCATGTTTTTTTGGTTTGTTAATATATTATCGTCTTATTTGGTAAATTTTTTCCCACACGTGGCACAATTTCAATCTGAGTTTTGATTTTTGTGTTTACGGCCCTTGATGACCAATCTTGAAACCTCATATACACGAATTTTCATCTCGAAAATAAAAAATAAGGTTGACTTTACGAATTAAAATGCTTTATGAAAATATCACTTTAAAAAGTTCTTTATAAGTCTGAATTTTATAAGAGTTTCATTAGACTCTACTTGCAGACCTTGCCCCCATAAGGGTTTTATATTCCTCTTTCTTTCGCAAAGATCAGGAATGCTCTTCAGTCATAGCACTTAGGGGTTAGCTGGATACAAAAAATACTTTGTTTTTGAAGCTATGTAGAAGTATACATAGCTCCGTAAATTTTCAGAACACTTTTCAGCCATACAAAATCTGAAATGTTTAATAGATAATGAAATGGGACGTTCTTTTTCAAGTTACTTATTATGTCGTAAAATGTTTCACCCATCAGTTCAAAAATGTTTCTCTTTTTCCACGTCATGAACTCTTATGCCACTCCAAGTATGGTTCCTCGGTTTGTCGAGAGGCAATTGCCTACTTAGCCCAAAGTAGCAATTTTTGGCAAGAGAGATTCGTCGTTAGCTTTCGAGGCTGACATTATGGTCAGCCCTCTACTTTATCCAAATTGCAACTGTGAACGTTCACCTCCAGAACCCTTCTTTATCCGGCTTGGAAGAGGCACAACTAATGGTGCAAGTTGCAACCTACAGGGGAGATATCGGGAGTTGAAGAAGGAAACGAAGCGTATCATCTGAGAAACTGAAAGAGAGGCCGAAATGCGCGAGGAGCTTCAGATACTATCGGACAGGAAAAACCCCGAAAATTCTATTAGAAAGTACGGCGGCTTACAGAAGGTTTCAAGGTTGACAACTACCACCTAATGACCGGTATCCCGAGTACACTCAAACTATGGAGGGAATACTTCTTCACATTACTTAATGGTAGTAGTTTGGAAATCGTCAATGAAGACCGAGTCGAAGTCCTGACCTGGACGAAACTCGAACGGCAATAGAGCACACTGTGGAAACGCTCCGTTAACGAACTAGTTGAGCCATGTCAATGTGGCTATAGACCTGAGAGGTCTGCCATCGACCAGATATTCACGATACGCCACATCTTGGAAAATACCCGAAAAAAAGGAATACACTCACACAACTTTTTGTCGACTTCAAATCCGCTTTCAATAGCACAAAAAGAACTAAACTATTTGCCGCAATGTCTGACTTTCATAATTTAGCAAAACTAAACGGCTATCTAAAATGACATCGAGCAGTAGTCAGAATTGGAAAGGACCTCTCCGAGCCGTTTGATATCAAAAGACGTTTCAGACAGGGTGACCCCTTTGTCGCGTGAATTCTTCAACATTATTTTGGAGAAGATAATTCGAGCTACAGAATTTAACCAGATTGTACCTGATCTTTTGTAAGGGTGTGGCGTTTGCCGATGATACCGAGATCAGTGGGCTTTCTAAGAAATGTAGTTTCATTTCACGCACATATCCTGTATCATGTAGATTGAGCCTGGTACTACTTACAGAGGGGTCTCATCGGAGGCTTGATGAAGTTTTTCATTGGTAGCAGTTTTTTTTACATGGCGGGTACCAAACCCAGCGCACAAGCTGATCCTGGGACTGGTCCAATAACACAACAAATGATATATTTCACACTCACTAAATTTAAAAACAAAAAATTGTTAATAATGTATATCCTGGGAAATTCCAAGAGCTAGGTGACAGTCGAAAACTTAAAACGTAGATACATTTCGGTTTAACGCGCTTAACTATAGAATTACCTAAGATTTTTTTGTACGAAGTTTACCAATACTCACCTTGGTACCATACACTTTTAATTGTGTTTTGGAAATGAAAAAGTCAAATAAATACATATTACAAACAAAAAAATTCAAATCTTTAATTTTTTGAAAAAATTATGATCAGTAATCAGAAAGGGCAAGCGGTTGTGTATTCTTGAAACCCAACATTTTTCTGCTATTTCATAAAAAAATGTTTTTGAGCATTACAACCGTTTCATACTTCAGAATTATCAAATATGTATATTGCTTATCGTTCTATTTGAATTTTTACATTGGTTTTTAATAACCGTATTTTTCCAAAACTTATCGCTTATCACCAATATTAACTGCTAACAGGTTTAGAATTAACGTGAAAACATTTACCTAATCACTACAATTATGTAAACCTCTACAGCAAACATTTTCTGAGTTTGGTTCAACTTCAACAACAAATCATTTTACCGAACCAAATTAACACAAGGTATCAAAACAAAGTACAACATTGATAAACTGTTGCATTCCCCTTAGAGTTATACGGACTGGATAACAGAAAATTCCGAATATTATAAATTTCCCCTGCAATTACGATATGCCAGAAACTCGCCTGTAAATCAAAATTCCAATGTTAGTACGCTGTAAACATTTAAATAACATAGACAGAGCCACTGTACCAGATGCTGCGACCAACATTTTGATGCTCCCTAGTCGCGCGGCAGCATCTTTGCACGCCAACAAATACAGCACATTGGCCATCACTCTCGCAGGCGCAAGAAAAACCTCTCATGGCAAAGAAATGCGGTCTTTCTAAGCAACCGCAATCGCAGGCAGCCAAACAGCGCAGTCGAAGTCGCTGCTACCGCGGCTAGCGTCGACCCTAATGCGCACGCCCGTCTCTCATCGCATTGCATGCCACCTCATTGAGAGCATATCTTTGAAGTGTGCTGCTCTTCTACTATGGGGGGCATGACGCTCATTGTGGCACGTGTGTACATAATATACCTTACGCATCCACCAATCTACCTGCGGAAAAGGCATCCCTGCAACCCGCAGACCTGCTGCTGCTGCTTCGTTCAAATCTTCTTCGCCTTTGTCGCCTTTGTCGTCGTAATCGTCATCTACTTCTTCTTGTTCGTCTTCTGTTATGTACCTGCGCTAGGTGTAAGCACACGAATACTCGTGCAATTCAACAGAATGGGTGTCTCGAGTGAGGCGCACGAGTGGCGCGGCAGCAATGACGATTGGGGCTAAAGTTTTGTTGGCTGGCTAAGTGTTGGGTTGGCGTGGAAAGGATTTTGGTGGAAGTGGAGCGTTGCTTGCTTGAAACTCGACGTCGGCATGAGAGTAGTGTGTTAGCGTTGCACGTGGCAGCTGGTATCGAGGCTGAGGTAGTATATAATGGTGGCACCTAAATGTTGAGCGCAATGACTGAAGAAGAGTAACAGAAAACCTGAACTGCTTACCAAGGTGAATACACACACACATGCCGAATATATGCGTGTTTGTCAGTTTCGTCTGGCAATCAAAGGAGAAAGCGCCTCGTTTGCTTATTCGTTTGTAGTTCGTCCCGCAACGCTCGTTACTTGTTCGCCACTCGCTCACTCGCCGCCAACCAGCTCACTCATCGCCAACCATTCACATTGAGGCCACAGTCACAGCTGTGTGCAGCATAAAATCTACGGTAAATGTGCGCACCTGCTGCTTTCACAGCTCCTGGCTGTCTGAGTGCCGCCCTCAGGGAGGAGGTTGTTGCCGAGCTGGACGTTGATTTTGGCACACGTGTACAATGCAGTGTTGTTGCCTGAATGTAAGGAGCTCGTTCGGTGGTGACGTTACCGTCATCGTCATCGTCGTCGTCGTCGGCGTCGGCGTCGGCGTTGCCATCATTATCGTCGGGCAGGAGCACATCACTTTCGTCCTTTCATCGCTAGGATGCTACGACAACCACAGTTGTGGTTATTGTTGTTGTTGTTCCTTTTTCTATTTTCATTGCTGCTTTGCTTTCCACCGTGTTGAGGCATCGTCGAGTCATCATTTTGCCATGTATACCTAACCGCAAGTAGCAGTTGTTGTTGCTTTCACTGCTTTTTCATGCTACCTCTTATTGCTACTGCAGCTGCTACTGCTTCTTCTGCTTCTTCATCCGTTTTCGCTCCGGTATTCGTTAGCTCGCTCTCACCTTTTCTACCTTGTAGTGATGTCGTCTCATTCGTTTATTCATTCATTCATTGACTCGCTCATAAAACGTCTCACTCCTCGCTACCCTGGCTGCTTGCTTGCCTGTCTGAGGTGTGTTCGAAAGTTGGCAGCCAACCAAAGTACCGAGTCTCGCGCTATGCTTGTGTGTGAAAAGTGAACCTTTTTTGCATTTTAACCGACGGCACCTTGAAATTTTCATTTGATTTGTTGCACGACGAAAATATGATGTAGCAGAGGAGTGAGTGAGGGAAATTTTGTGTATGAGCGTGTGTGTGTGTGAGTGTGTGTGTGTAGCTACGAAGGTGGTGCGTTGGTATAACTAAATACAAACGGCTAGGTGCTAGGGTAGATGTTGGCGCGTTGTTTTTGTTGTTGCAGTGGTAGTTTGCTTTTGATGAGCATGTACACACCTATTGCCGTTGGCGACAAGGGGAGGAAATTATGGTATATGTATGGCTGTATGTCTGTATGTATGTATGTACATATGTATATAGTAAATATTTATGCTATAGCGCAGCAGTTGTTCGAAATTGCTAGTTTGTCGTTAGGTGTTTGGCTCGTCATCTGCACAGGAGGCGTATACGTAACGTCAAATGCGAATATTTGTTGCTATTTATCGGTGTGTGTGTATGTCAATGTGTATTTGTATATATTATATTTGTATATACATACTTTCTCTATGTATTTGAAAGCGCAATAAAATGGACGCCACAGTACGTGAGTGTAACATAGAATTACTATTCATTCTTTTTTAGGTTACTTGTAGGTGAATGATTTAATTATTGTAGTATTTTAATGATGCATCCCTTAAGTTGGTTTATTTAAGCTGTGAAAGAGAGAATTTAAGTAAAATTTAAGAATAATATTATCGAGAAAAGTACACAGCCTGGGAACCTTATAAACACAAAGAATATAATAGTGAAATTGAATAATACAATATGGACGCCAAAATTAATATGCTTAAATAATATGTTAAATGCAAGAATAACGATTATTTTTGATCGAAGAAATAGAAATCACTTATTATTATTAATTCAAAATTTTTTATATACATAAATCGATACGGTCTCTGGTTTTGAAATAAGATTATCATATGCTAAAATTAAATTTATTCAATTAATACGTTGAAAGGGCTACGAAAGCTTAATTTCAAAAATATTTTTGAAGAGGGTTGCCACTTTTAATGTGTGTCAAACGAGTAGGTAAGCTTTACTTCGAAAATATTTTATGAGTGCTGCCACTTCCTCAAGAAAGTAAACTAAATACCATCACGTATTAAGTTAAGTGATCCAAACGTATTAGGTTTATGAAGGTTTAATAACGAAAATGTGTTCGATCAGGGTTGCCATCTATTTAAGGAGGTTGAATAAATTAAGCTAACTAAGATGTTACATCATTGGCGTGAAATGAAGAGGTTTAAAGGTAATTTTTTTTTATCGGAGTTGCCACCTGTTTAAAAAAGTTAATTAAATTGCATTAATAAGTTAACTGAAATGTTACTAACACTGATTGATACCTGTTTTTGAAAAAAGGTTAATTTCGAATATATATTAAAGGATAATTCAATTTAAAAATTAAAATGGAAAAATATGGTATAGATGTAAGCGAAAGTGATTTAACAAAGCATTATTTCAAAAATTTCTTTTAGAGTGGGGTTGCCACTGTTGGCAGCTGTTTGAAAAATGAAATTTACATATATTACTTAAAAACGAAATTGAAATCAGAATATCGCGCACACATGTGTATATATGTATTCAAAAAAATATTTTGAAAACAGTATGTAACAGAGTTGGCATCCTTGCAAAATTAAAGACATTTTTACTTGTAAGGTTAAGTGAATTATTAAAATTTTAAATTGATATGTACATAGTGTTTTATACCTAATTTTTTTTAAGCAAATTCGCGTTTAAGAATATGGAATACTGGGATATGTCCAAAAAGAAGGTTTGAAAATATTGACGGTTACAACATTATTTGAGGCGACTCTTCATATATGTGAAGTACATATAAAAAAAAAGACTGGCTATGAAAGGCAAATTGTTCTACATACATACATACATGAACAAACATCGTCTAGATCCCGGAATATAATTTTTGAGACTTTCTGAATATAAATAGCCACCAGAATAAGCGAAGCAGGATGATCAATAAAACTTTCCGCAGTCTGTCGCAAATTAGCTAATGATAAAAAAAAATCAGTAACGAGGCGTGATCGTCTATTACAAGGCAGTTGGATAAGTAGATTTTTCTTATGTAGAAAAAAAAAAACTAAAACTAAGTATGAAAGTAAATTGAAATTTGTTACATTTGATTAAATTCCAATTGTCCCCAACTGATACCAGAAGAAGTCAGTTCGTTCTTTATACATAAAAAAGAAGAATAATGCCTCATGAAGGAAGCGATTTCCATCATGTAGCTTCTTGTTGGACGCTTCGTTCTTCTGGATATTAGTAGACCTTAGCAATAAGCACTTTTAAGTATAATAAGGGGACAGATTTGGAACGTAACACTATAAATGGCTACCAAAATGCTGTAAGGTTACTTTTTGCGGTCTATTCGTTGAATATTATTGGAATCATGATCTAAAAGCATCTGCAATTTTTTTCCAAATAAAAAATTTCAAAAATGTACATACACTTTATGGTTTCCTATTTATGAAATAGTTAATTAATACTTATTAATTTTTGTGATTAACAATCAATTTTTGGTAGAGATTTGTCATTAACTAAACTATTAGGCTTTCAAGAAAATTAGGTGGAGTTTAAAACTTTACCTAAAATGGCATGCAATAAATTCGACGCACTCTCTATTAAGTTCCAACCCTTAGACAAAAATAATTTAATTTCAGCATAATATTAAAACCTTCTCGTGAGAAAGATAAATGTTGGAAAAGTCTGCCGGCTAAAGTTTATTTCATAAACATAATACATATGTAACTATATCATTAGCTTAGTGCTAACTATTAAGAGTTATTTCAAATCCGCGTCCACGAGAGTTTTTTAGCGCGGTTTTCGAGTCCAATTTAAATTTTGAAGGTATAATATGAAAACCAAACCACAACCATTAGAAAATCAACCAAACATCAAACACTATGAAATACGCGTCAAATCATTATAATTGTACAATAATATTACTCATACGCCCTCGTCTACTATATTCACTGTAGAGTATAGGAAGTTTCGAGTACTTTTGCGGTGCGAGTTTTCCGGTATCGATACTTTTAAGAATCGGGAATTTTTGAAAGCATCGGGTACTTTTTTTAACAAATTTTAGTGTAACCAAGTGCAGGTTCAAGCGTTTAAAAATTACCGCTGATGTTTGGGTTGTTTTGGCGTTGCACAATTTCTTCTGTGAATATAACGCGTGAACAATACTTATTTTTGGATGGAAGAAAACAGCTACACAGCTATTTCCAAGTATTTTAATTTCAGTTTTTTTTAATTTTATGGACTATTCCATACGCGAAATGTACGTACATATATAGAAATTCTTAAAGGTTTAAAATTTTTAATCAATAAATTATCGATTTTGAGTTTTCACTCAATTTTTAGCGGGAGTAGCCGCACTCCGATACTCGTAAAAAGTAGTTAGATAGTATTCAAAAATCATGTAGATAAATTGTTAACTTACACATTTTATTCCCGACTTCTAATGACTTTGGTAACCCTGCTTAATGTATATACCAAAAATCGGCACTTTTAAGAATCGAGGCCTGATGATTCTTTTGATAATCGAGCACTTAGAATATTTGGCATCGATTATCCTCAAATCATATTCATGCATTTCAGATGTGGGCATGTTGCATGCATTAATAAAATAGGAAAATCAAACTAAAGAATTGTGAAATTTTCCGTCAAAAACTACCTCCCATATGTTCTAAATCCGATATAAGCCATTTTATTGACCATAGTATAGAAGAGTTTGAAAATAAACCGAATTGCATAAATAAGAAATAATTGTACATTAATTAACTATAACGTTTTACAACGAAGGAAGTTTTAATTGTTATAAGAAGCGCGGGCTTCTAGGGCAATATTTGCTATAAATTGAGATTTTTACACTTATCGCAAATATGTGATATGACCTCATGAAGAATTTAATGACACTTTTTTTGTAAAGCGTGGTACAAAGTACAAAGTTTTTTTAAAAGTTCAAAAACTTATTAAATTAAACTGAAAGAATACCTGGCTGAAATTACATACATATGCATTTAAAATTAGTTTTTACATGATGACGTAAATCATTTTTTTCTCCATTAAGATTTTGTTTTAATCGTTACTCTACGACTAAAACATAGTCACAGATTTTACTTTTTGCTGATGAACCAGATAAGGTATTTAATAAACTATCGCTTATAAGACTTTAAGCTTACACAGAAATATCTGGGTTAAGGATAAACAACTAACAAAAGAAAGAAAATTGGGAATGAAATGGCACTTAAGAAATATTTTTTACTTTTGTAGAAAAACTATTTTGTTTTATGTAGGCCTTCTTTCATTTCTTCCGTCGGAGCCTGAAGAAAAAGTTGTATTAAAGTAGGGAAAATTTGCAACACAGATACCTTCTTATATAGTAATTTTTATGGAGTTTTGTCCAAAAATATGAAATTGGAAGAAGAGATCTCCTTCTTTTTATGCTAAAAATTATGTTAAGTGAATTAATAAGGAGATCCTTTAGTTTTCACAAGAATCTTATTGATTTCATTAAAAAATTCAAATTTTTTTCGAAGGGAAGGACTCTTGTACAAGCAAAAAAAATATATATTGTAATTATTTCGCAACATACAGTAACTGTAGGGTTTATTCAATTTGCGAATAATATAATTTATATTGGTTTTAGTTTAATATTAGAAATATTGTTCCTTTGATTTTTGTATTTTTAAAATAAAAATTTATAATTGTTTTTTTTTTTTAAATAAATATCTTTACTCGATAGTGACGCATTTGTATTAAAGATATCAGTCTTCTCTTAATATGAGTCATAGCTCAAGAAATGGTGCGGGCCATACCACGCATAATTTGTAAAAACGCCAGTTGTTGTACTTATTATATTTATTTATAAACATGGAAAAATAATACAATTATTCTTACGCGATAAAGTAGTACTGGCTGCCAGGGCCTTCGTATCTGTACTTATTTTAATTATTATTATATTGCAAGAAAATTTGTGAAACCTACTATAATAATATATAAATAAAAAAATTTATAAAAATTATAAGTAAAACACGTATAATTAAATAATTAACAGTTAAAAAAAATAGTGTGATATTTATTTTTAGAATATAATCTGCTTAAAAAAATTTAGGTGACAATAATTTCAATTTCACAACATCATAAGCCTCATTAGAGTTAAGAATAGATTCTAATGAGAACCAAGACTCGCTTCTTAGTTATTTTGAAGAGGTTTTCATATTAGTTGTGAAGGTTATCCACTAGATTTTATTGAAAAAGTGTTCATATTAATTCTATGGGTCACCTTCGTGATGACATTGAAATGTTCTCATTTTAGGTTTATAGATTATCTTTTTGGTTTTATTTAAATAAAATGCCCAGTGATAATAACAAGGGCTTTCAATTGAAAAACGCATAGAAAAATTCGCTAAATTTGGTTCTTATCTATAGGAAATTTTAGGTAGTCAAAACAGGGTACGATGACGAAACTGTCAAAATAGAATACATAAAAATCATATGAGCCGAACATAATATGCAAAGTATGCGGAGGCTGTCAAGCGAGCTCTAGGCGAGTAATTTCTATGTCCTAGGCAAAGGCAAGACTATTTCCACACACACATCATCCCTTTAATATAAGGTTACTCATACGCCCATGCATTTACTTTACTCCGTATTAACCAAACAGTTTTTACTTAATTTTGCTTTAAATTCCCACAACAGATTTTCGCTTAAAACAGCACGTGCTGTGTTCTAAAATTCTAGTAATATTAACTAAACCATAGACAGAAGCCACAAATGCTGAAATCATGATACCACCTACAGACGAACAAGTAATTTTGGTTTGTATGTGCTGATCAAGCTGGGTACCTACAGGAAAGCAAAAAAAAAAAAGTCAACAAAAAATTGCAAGTTCTAGGAGCAATTTATCTATATACATTGTAGGAAAGACGGCTACACTGTTGCGGATGTTGGTGCTGAAGTTACCTACAGCAGCGACGCCAGTCACTCAGCAGCGCTCGACATGAAAGAGAAATGGGAAGAAAAGGAAATGAAATAAAAACAGAAAATAAAAATAAAAATATGAAATAAAACCTGACGTTTAGAGGTGCATTTCAAATAAAAGTGTGTGTGCGGGTGTGTGTGTGTTTTGCAAGAGGCACCTAAACGATGAAATGCTCTGAGAACCTACAGGCGGCACACAGCTGGCTACTTAAAAATCGAGTCTCATATACTCACCGCGTCGTTCAACACAAGCAGAATTTCGCTTGCACTGTTTCTCTTTGCTGTTGTTGTTGTTATGGCGTCAACGTCGAAGTCAACAGCAGCGTATATGCCAACGTCAGCATCGTTTGAAGCTTCGTGAAGCAAGCAACATCTACTGCCTCTAGCCTACCTTGCCACATCGTGCTGCTTTCTTCCACCACGTCGTCGTCGTCGTCGTCGGCGTCGCCGCTACCATTGCTGTTGTCGTCACAGCCATCGTAGCGTCGTTATCGTCGTTTTAGGTATTCTTAGGTAAATACAAATGAGCTCGAGACTCCACCTATGAATATACCTACACCTATGTACAAATTCGAGTATATGAGCAGGTGCGCCCCAGCCACCTTCATTTGCTGTTGCTGCCACTTTGTGAGCGTAAGCGTATTCAGTAAGCATTGAGTTGAGTAGAGTGGCTTATTTTGGTTTATGTGTTTGTATGAGTATGAATGCATGTGTGTATGTGTGTGTTTCTATCTACATATATGACGCGTGTCCCTCCCAACTACCTTCAGTCACATTCAGAGCTTTTATTCGTTGCCGCAAATACACGGTAACGATATTTTGCCCACCTTCCAACACAAGCTACATATACCTAGCTGCCTAGCTGGCTTGTTGATGACAGTGCTGCTATTGTTGTTGTACTGGTACTGTGTGTCACACTCCGTATAGATGTATGTGAGTATTGCTAACTTTTGTGGGTAGATTTTTTGATTTATTCCAGCCAATGGTTGCGTATTTACCAAAGAGGTGTGACAACGCTCGACGTTGAGCAGTTGTTGTTGCTGCTGCTGCTGCTGATGCTGCTCCTGTGAAACGACGCTTAGGTGTGTCGTAGATCCACCTAAAAGGTGGTGACTTCCTTGGCAACATTTAGAACAACGGTAATACGACACACGGTGGTGCTAGCCAGAAAGTGTGCAAAAAAAAAAGAAACTCTATACAAATCGTCGTCAAAGTATATAAGCTTGCCGCAAGCGAGTACAGCGAACCAGCTGTTAAGTAGCTATGGAGTTAGCTGCCATAAAAACGTAGGTACTATATAATCTGGTATATAATGTACGAAAATTATCTACACACTCGTTTATGTGTAGAGCCACACAAATGAGCAGAAAGTTTTCTAATTAGCCACTGCCACTGGTTATAGCCAAAAAGAGAGCGAAACAATTTTTGCCATTTTAGAGTTTTTCGTTCATTTAATTTTTTTATTTGTTTTTACTTTTAGCATTTTTTGTCTTTTTTATTTTTACATTTTTGCTGATTTTTTTGTAGCGAAAGTGTAGCTATGCTCCTGCAACGTTTGGCTTTTGTTTGCTGCCCAAAATGTTGGCAAACACAAAATTACTTTATTTAAATGTTGAATGTGGCTGGCTAGTTAAATGCTGAAAGTTTGAATTCTTCTCGCCATTTGCACTTTTTTTTCTACTATTTTCTAACTTTCGCCTCATTTATCTGTCTGCTACATCTACATATAAGTAGATATATTTTTGCGTCTCTATCGATTCAGCCACTTCTTCGCCATTTCCACTATTTCCATGCCACATAACCATTAGGGAAACGCACGACCCCTTGCGCTGCTCCCTCCAGTGGGTGGGTTCTTGCTTTTTCGTTTATTTGTATCGTTCATTCATTTGCTCGCTAGCTCGCTTCTTCGTTAGTTGGCTGCTGCGACCCACTTGCGACAGCGACTTCTTGCTCCTCAGCCTGCTCTTACAATCGTGTGGTGTCGTGTCAGTGTCCTTTGCTAGCTGTGCGATGCAGCATTGCGAAAATTTTCCTTCTTTGTTGCAGAAATCGATAAATTTTTATGGCAATTTAATATGACCTTCGTGCCTCAATTTCTGTTGTTTTTGTTTTTTTTTTTTTGTTTTCACTCATACTGTTTTGCTTTATTTTTATTGTTGCCATTGTTTTGTGTGCTTTGTTGTCTTGGTTTTGATTTGTTGTTTTTGTATTATTATTTATTCGCCTGGCGCATGCAGCATATCACACTTGGCTGGTTGCTTTTTCTGAGCCGCCTGGCGTACATCGCACTTTTACTTGCACATTTTTAATTACATACATACATACGTGCATATACAGACACACTTTCTTACTGCATATAAATAGTACATACAAAGTGTGTAAAAATATAATTTGCTGTGCTGACCTGCAGCTGATCTCTGCGCTCCAATCTTTCAGTGCTCTATTGTTTTATATCTGATTTCAACACATAAATAGAAACGTATATATTCACTCCTATAGATACCCTGTAGGAAATACAATTACTTTAAAACCAATTTAAGAAGTACTTTTTTACCAACCACAAGTAGTTTGAATTCTTTATTTTTTCATGTAAGCAATTAACTTTATTAACATGGCGATGTTCTAGGAGCACGTCAACTATCTGAATTTGCATTTGATTTCAACTTCTTTTAAATATATTTGACAGAAAGTACATCAAAATTAGCTTTTTTCCAGCAGCAAAAAAATGTTTTTATTTCCAACTATTGGAAATTCCTTTTTTACAACTTTTCTAATTTCTTAACAGTTTCAAACCTGTTCGTTTCCACTTATTTAAAAATATGTATGTACAGTGTTATTTATAGTAGCTAGAAAAAAAAACTTTCAAAATCACAACTCCAAAAAAAAAAAACAAATTCATTTCTTTCAGCTATAACTCTGCCTGTTTTAAGTAAACCCAATGTATGTAACTAGTATTTGTCTACAAAATAATAAGGGGTCGTGTACATATTATGTAACGCGCTGTGGGTGCGGGGCTTGCGATTTGTGACGAAATGTGACATTAATAAAACCAATTTTTCTGAAAGTGTGACATGGGAGGGTGGTTTCTAAAATGATCAAAAATCGCGTTACGTAATATGTGCACGACCCCTAATACTGTGCTACATTGAAAATTAACTTTTCATTTGATACACCTTTCTCAGTTTTAGTTCAGAAATTTCCAATTCATATTCAGAATTTCCACCATAAATTCAAAACATTGCAATTCAAATCCAGAATTTCCAATTAAAGTTTATAAAGTAAAAATTCAAACTTTGAATTTCCATTTTAAATTTAGAAAGCCCCATTTTGAAATCGGAAAAATAAAATTCAAGTACAGAATTTCAATTTCAAATTCAGAATTTTCACTTAAAATTCAGAAAATTACAATTCAAATTTAGAATTTCTATTTCAAATTCAGAAAATAGCAGTTCAAATTCTGAAATTTAAATTTCAAATTCAGAACTTTCATTTAAAATTCATAAATTTTCATTTCACATTCAGAAATTTCTTATATCTAATTGCAACTTTCTGAACTAAAACTCAAAAAGGCGTAGTAAAGGTCATAGATCTGATCGAGTGGTTAGCAAAAATGTATAGAAAATTTTCCAAACACACTCAAATTCTCAACTTGTTTGTAAAAACAAAACAATTTCGAATGAACTCGTCTACAAACCAAACTTAATTGCTTTCAATTTTTTTTTAGCAATTTTAGGTTTTAATATATCTTAGGAAAAAAAAAATATTGACACTGGTTAAATCAATAATTACTTCTGCGAAAATAGTTTGCATATGTGGAAGAAATTTGGAATCAATATAAAATTTACACAACTTTTTTTTTGTATTTTCAAATTTGGTAGCATTTTTTTCTAAAATTTTACAAAAAATCATTTACATTTGAGACATTTTTTGCCAAAAACTTTTTATTCTGGATACAAAAATTAATCATTTTTAAAATTCCATTTAGAATTTTAGAAGTTATGGATGCTTTGTTCAAAGTTAGTCCGAGCCAAATTATTGTGAGGAGTCATAGCTAATTGATATTGATATTATGCTTTCGCTTATTGAATTAATTAAGATAAATTATTCTCTATCAATTGTAAACTATATTTTTTTGTCTGCGGTTTATTCGTCGAAAAGAGTCATCGTTTTGAATTAAAAAATAATAAGTAAGAATTGCTAATTCATTTAATTTGTGTTTTATTCGTTCGTACCTGGAAAGTGCTTGGTATGTAACCGCAAAACTTTTTTAAGTCCGTTGTTTTGGCTTAACCAACTTTTTCACACATCCGATGAGAGTTATTTCTAATAATCCCAACGATGTCGACGGTTAACTCGTATGCAGTTCTGGAAATTAGCCCAGTTCTGATTTCCTTACTAAAACGAATGAATTCCTTTATATGCAATATACCCATAAAAACTCATTTTTTGCATTCTCATTTGGATCACACCTCTGATAATCGCCGTAAGTTTAGTGATGAGCAAGGTGAACGCTTTCATTAAGAGATTATGGCAATGGAAAATCACTTTCAGGAAGAAATCAGATCAAAATGCTATCGAGTTAGGAAATACGTAACAATTTCCTGAGACAAAAGGGAGCAAGCAAATATTTCTTATAAATGCCCCAGGAACCCAGGATTTCCATTGAAGTTAATATTTTTTTCATTTTCCCTATTTGTGGTAAATATCGTAATTTCATAATCTTTTAATAAATATATTATATTATATCTTATTGTTCTCAGTATAAACGTTTCTTGAAAGAAAATGTTTCATATGTTAATGGTATCTTGTAAAAAAAAAGTTGCCAAATTTAAAAATAAAAAGAAAAATTAGCTTATTTCAGATTGATTGGAATTTCTTTTTGCCAAATATTCGAACTATTTTCGCAGAAGTTCTTCTTTCCAAAGATATAGTGAAAAATTAAAAGCGTTCTGGAAAATTAAAAGATATAAAGTTTCATTTGAAGAGGAAGTTATGCGAAATTGATTTTTTATAAAAAAAGTAGGGAATTTGAGGGTGTTTCGAAAATTTAAACACATTTTTGTGAACCCTTCGACCAGATCTACGGCCTCTACTCGGTCACATAAAAACTTCGTGCATTTTTTCGGTTTTGTAGCACTGTGTAATTAATAAAACTAGATATAATTTTATAAAGATATATTTAAGTATAATTTATTGAAAATATATTTTACCACAGAAATATTATAACAAAACATATAGCCACATACATACATATACACTTGGTGCAAGTTAGATCAACATAATTTATTTAACATATGTAGTACATTTGTTTCAACTACTTTTTAAATTGGTAAATTTTTTAAGACTGTCTGCTTTTTTCCGACAGGATAGTTATTTGCTTGGCTTAAATAAAGGCACATATAAGTTATATATGTACTTGTATTGTGCAAATATGTCACTTTCATAACCGCATATACTGCTCCATATTTATAAATACAGTTATATTTTTTTCAACCATACTTAAATTATTCCTTCTCTTGCATTTGCTGCAAGTATTTATTTCTGGTTTTTGCTTATGCATTTTATTGCAAATTAAAAGCTTCACTTGCCTGTAGTTTATTGAGTTTTTAAGAGCGCGCGCATTCGCATATACTCGCATTTGTTGTATGTAAAGATTTTTTCCTTGAATTCAACAAGTTTTCTTGTGCAAGTTTTATTTATGAATTATTCAATTCGCATTCGTCACAATAAAAGTTGTGAAGTGAAAAGTTGTTTCCCCGTATTGGAGAATTTTATGGTCGCCTGCATATAAGGCGGTGAAAGTTGGTCAATAATGTTTGAATTTAAGATTTTGCCAAAAAAAAAAACTGACCTAAAGAATCAATAAATTAAATTTTTACATTTACAGTTAAGGCATATTCTGTGTGTGTGTATAAAGTTTAAAGTTAGTAATAAGTTTTGATTGAGTTCCATTTAAAAGACATCTATTAAAATAAGACTGAATAGTTTTAGGTAGGTAGGTTGGAGTGGCAGCCGCCTACAGCGGCTCACTTAGGCCAATATTATTGTGTTACCACAAGGAAAAATTTGTACCATCCAAAAGGAAAGGATTTGCTTGTCATCAAATTATTAGTCTCTGAAATTCAGCATCAACATAATTACTTTATACTCAAGAAATTATGATGGTCTGAATGTTTCTGTATATGCTACGTCACAAATCACTTCACAATTAAATTATAATTGCAATTGTTGTTGTTTTATATAAATTTTGTAGAATCATATGCAGTGTTGATGCCACTCAAAAATTGGTTTAACCAAAATTACGCAAAACAAATAAATACAATTTTTGTAAATGGTTTATTAATATTAAATTAAATAGCAAACAACACAAATTTTGTTATTAAAGGTCAAATTCATGGAAGTGCAGATTTTAGTTGTAGAAAAAATTGAAACTGCATTATTGCAATTGATTTGGCACTTTTGTGAATTCGTCTAAGTTAATGATATATTTCGGAAAAGAAAAATGATATATTTAAAATATAGTTTGATTTCATTTATAAAGCTAAAATTTGTAGGGGGTTTTAGAAATCACCGAAAATTCTAAACTTATTATACTATAGAATAACATACGATTTTTGCCTACAGACTTTTGCAAACCTCATTCTCGAAATGATGCCGAATTAATGTATGTTATATACATTTGCAAATTAAAACTCAACCAATTTTACTCAGTCAATCAAATATAAGACAGTCACCTTTCAAAACACAGTTTGGAAATACCCTCGGGTACGTTTAGTGAAAAAAATTTGGACAATTAATGCTTGCGTTTACGAGAGGACAATATTCTACGGGCAACTTTTTAATTAAACTCAAATAACGAATTTTTCGATTCATTCAGCATAATTTATTAATTTCAAAAGGCGTCTATAAATATTGTAAGTAATGTTACGAATGTAGATACTCAAATTCAATCCACTTGAATGCCATTTGTAGCCATTACTTACAAAATATGAAAATATGAAGTGTACAAAATTTTTATCGATAAAAAGTTTTTGGATTAAACAAAAGTCAAAAGTAGAGGAAAATTATGTTTGCTAGAACTGAGCATTTTTCTTGTATTAAGACAAAGGGTTATATATATATTATAGTTATCCCAACCGCGAAAATAACTTATGCAAAATTTTTTTCGATATCTACTTTTGGATAAATGCTCGTGACATAGAAATTAGTAGTGAAGGTTTTGATAATACATTTCAGTGTTAGTTTTTAAAAGGTAAGAGTAAGCTCCAACAGCTTTATTGAAGACACGAAATTACGCAATTAAGTAGAGTTTTTTAAGCGAAATATATATTAATTCAGTATTATGTACATCCGTAGAAAGTTTCTACATTTGTTCTTTACATTTAATCTTGCAAGAAAACAGATATTTTTTGGATAGCCAATTTGGTGTAATTGATTTACGATTTGATTTCGATTTTAGATAAACTCGTGGTTTCATTGGGATATAGTTTCAAGTAAGCATTTGAGGTTATGTTTATTAATTTTTTAATTGTGTCATATCATTGAAGCTTGTTGGTTGGCCACTTTTCTCGAAACTTTTTCCCAGCAAGCTTAGCGGGATTCAGATGTGGGCTGCGGGGCAGAGATAAAAAAAATTTCAAAGCATGGGTTTATTTATTTATTTCGCTGATTAATTCAATATTCCTTCTACTTGGTTATTTTTGAGTAAACATAAAATTCGCTATTTAAAAATTAAACACATTTTGTACTGCGGGAACATAAAATGCATATAGTGGTGGGCCGACAGTTCAACTCTATGGGGTACCATAAAAAGCTCTTTCACAATGTTTTGTCCATTAAGATTGACATCTCGATGATTTCGTTAAAGTAATCTTCAGTCATAGCGGATCTGAAGTACATCTTCAAACGTCGCATATGTTGTCGAGGTGAAATATTACTCGAAAGATCACATGACAATTCATCAGAACCTCCTTCAAAGAGACAAGAAAATTGTATCATATATTTCGATGACTCGGAAAGCGATCCGGCAAATGAGTGACAAACAAATAAAAGTACGACACGAAGATAAAAATTCAATAGTAATCTTCAGCTGAAACGCTTGTCCGTTAAAGCATTGACTTTAAATTGAAATGGTAAAAATATTTTTTTAAATTGGGAAGGTAAGAATATCTCTTTTTAATTCGCCCTTCTGGGCCAAACAATTCTTCCAACGGTCTTCCAAGATATTGACTCCTTTGGAACAATGGTCTGAAAATAATCTTGCAAAAGACGTACTAGTTTGGTCTTCAACTTCGACATTCATTGAAGCCATCTCTTCAGGTTTAGGAAACAGTCGCTGAGGGCCAGATCAGAAGAATATGATGGATGTGGAATCAATTTGTAGCCCAATTCGTTCAATTTTGCTATGGTTTTCTTGTTCGTGTGAGCTGGTGCATTGTCTTGGCGATAGAGCAAATGTGGCGGCACCCATCTTGAATTTATCTTTATAACGCCAAATCACTTCTGTAAAATCGTTTCTATTGAGCCTTTCGGTATGCCCACAACCTCAACTAACTCACGCACTTTCACTTTACGATCATTCAGAATGATACGATGGGAGTTTTTGATATTTGCACGAATGACTGCCACAGTGTTCTTCTTCGCCAAAGTTTTACCAAAGCACGAATATCTTTTGAATCCATTTTTTCCCCAAAAGCAAAAATAGCTTTACTCAGAAATCTGTAACTAATAAACTAATTCGTGAAATGTCATGAAAACTTGACACTTAGTTTTTTAAGGTCGTTTCACACTACACTTTATATGCTTTTAGTATTGACAGCGCCATCTATGTCTCACCTACATATATAAATTACCTATATAAATTTGTATGCTCCAACAATTTTTTTACGTTGAATAGCTTAAAAATTATTAACAAATAAATATTACTGATGGAAAAAAAATGTTTGCCCTTAAATTATACTAACCATTTTTTTCTTAAAAAGTAAATAATTCGGCAAATGGAAAAAAATTAAAATGAAAAAAAAAACTGCAACTCCGTAGCTTTTTTTTGTAAATAATTAATATTACATTAATATGCAAAAGATCACTGGTAATCTTTCTAGGGAGTAATGTAAATACTGTGTGAAAAATTACAGATAATTAAAACATTTTTGTCATTTGTGGTGTTATTTATTGGTTATGAAAAAATTACAGGGACTGCAGGTTATAATTTGCTTAAAAAAAATTGTGATTCAATTAGTACACAGGGATTTTTATTTGTTCGATGAAAAATAATATCTTTTCTTGGATTTATATTTTATTGATCTAGTTGGATTTCTTTATTTTTAAATTATAATTTTTTCGATCATGTTTGATGTTATTTTTTAACCGAAAATAATCTTTATTTTCCGATGATGTTTGATCGCTATTTTTTGATTTTTATTTTTTCGATCAAAAGTAATCATTATTCTTTGATTTCAATTTGTTCGATGATTCTTGATCAATATTTTGTGAAATATTTTTGCGAAATTATATAAATAAATACAAGAATACCGAATATTTGTGATCGAAAAAGTTATAATAAAAAAATGGCAATCCAACTGGTTAGAATATATAAAAATTCATGAAAAAATAAAAATCCCAAAATAACTATTATGCAATGATTTAAAACAATCACTCTTCTAAGGAAAAATAATTCCAGATTTGCATAGCATATGACATATGGATTAGATCGGTTTGTTCGAGTTTAGGTTTGAAGGAATTCTTCCAAATGTTTTTTTATTCGAAAAAATTAAAATAGTGATTATGTTCCGTACCTGAAAAAATATTTAGTATATTAGGGAGGACAAAATATGCATTACAATGGCATTTATTAAAGATTTACGAAGGGATATATTCTAATTCAATCAAAAAGTGTTTATTTCCTTAATATTTAATAGAGATTTCGATGAAATGTGCTTTGCATATATAAAATACCAATTTCAAAATAAAAAATACGGGTATATTTTTCCAATTTCTACAAATCTGAGATCATAAAAATTAAAAAAAGGTAGATTTTGGGATATATTTATGAACCACTCTATGGGTTTGATTTTTCAACAAAAAATTCAAAAAATGTGATCGTAGGAATTCAAAAGGAAAGGTTGGAAAAAAATGTTAACTTATTTTCTAAATGCGTAACGTGAATTATGATGTGTGTATTTCCTATTCAGTAATAGTAATGATTTTCAGAGAAAAAATTACAACAGCAATAAGGAAAAGCATGGAACATAAAGTAAGCATGGGAGCACTTAACTGTTTCAGCCGACTGTAACATAATACAGCTGTTGTACCACTTTAACTGCTACGAATCACCTCAAAACTTTCTCCCTCCATTTATTCTGACCAGTGCAGGTAAAGGAACACGGAAAGCAGCTGCGAAGGACGACAGCGTCTTTGTTTACCTTGTATAAATTTTGAGTGCTCACACACATGGTGCTACTGCTACCACCTCAACTAGTCGCACATAGTACTTCCGTACCGGTGATGCGTTGGCAAACTAACCGACTCATATCCGGCGCCTGAACAGACGCAGCCACTCACTCACGCACTCACTGACGCAAACCTGGAGTGACATGACAACTCGCCAAAGAACTGATTGTCCATTGTGAGTTTATGTCGACGCGTCTGTCCGTCGATGTGTCGGTCATTGCGAGCGAAACCATATATTTTCATTCTGTTTGCTTTTTGGCTCATAATAAAAATAAAAATGAAAAGCTATAAGCAAATAGAAATACTTAAACGCGCATGTATGCAGGCATTGTGGTGGTGAAAGTCGCTGAATGTGAACTGGTCAATTTTTAGTCACTTCTAAACCATGACTAGTATGGGTTTCTTTGTTTTTTTTTTGGTTCTAATTTTGTTTGATTTTGTATTTTACAATTTAATTTACTTCCCAAATCCCAAGTATCCCAACAACCAAGAACGTATTTAAATTTAACCCTAAATATATAGAGGCGCCTTCAACAATGTATGCACACAAGCTATTTTTGAAACCCTAGCCGAGCTAGGCATTCAGAAAGTAATTAGCTCCTAGTTACACGACAATTCAGGCTCCACAAGGGTGATCACGCCACTTTTATAGCTTTCCCCAATCAACCAAAGTGTTCATGAAAGCGAGCCAAGGAGAAGTGTGGTAATTCCTGTAACTATTTCCGTTCGTGGTTAGCAACATCAAGACCATGATTCCAAGCTTCAAGTTACCTAAACTTAATGGCCAATCAATTCGATTTCCTTGACTAGTAAGGTATCTAGAAATCATACTAGATCCTAAGCTGGAAAATTAATATTGAAGAGAGGTTGAAAAAATTAGTTCCTTGGATGTACCCAGCCATAGTTCGTCCAATTTTATGCTATGCTTCCCAAGTTAAGCCAGATAGAAAGCCCGAAATATTTTAACTCATCTGCTGTCTAAAGATATTCATATCATGCGTTCTGCAACAGCGTCAGCTGTGAGGCTCCGAAAACTTGGCTTGCGGAAAAAGGACAAAGTTTCATAGTATACTTAATTTTCTCTTAGCCGTAACAATTAGAATAGAGACTGATTACACACAGCCATAAATAGATTCGAATAGAAACCAATGGGTGTCCAAAGCGCGTGAAGATCGAAATTTGATAGAGGATTAGATGTGCTTGCTTGAAATCACCACATATACACTGAGGGCTTCAAGAGTTGGAAAATTTTACCACCTACCTCAATATGTCAGGGTTTTCTATACAGAAGTTTTTACTACCATTGAACGTTTAGAGCATAACTGCCTCTATTTTTTCAAGAAGAGCGTATAGCCATATTTGCATATAGCTCGGAGGGCACATGGACTCTGACATCTTTTACAACCAAATAGACCAGATTAAGCAAAGCAGAACCATGTTAAATGGATTCTGCAACCAGCTCTCAGTAGAATTGATTTGTGCTGCTGGGCATCGCAATGTCGCTGAAAATTACCCAGCCTATCTGCTAGCCAGAGAGAGATCAGTTACAGCCACAAATTTGGTGTTGATTCCATTCCCAATAAGACAAATAAACAGGAGCATTTGGATCTATCCCTTTCAGGACGGCATTAATCCTTCTGCCGAAGGGAAGGCCTAACGGTGCGAGACTTGTGACAGTTCTCGCAGGAGATTGACCGATCGGAATCAATGCCAGCAAACTTGATATTGCCCGCAACGATTACTGCAGAAATTGCAGGAGGGAGCAAGAATAATAAACAGTTAAGCACTTTCCGTGCAGATATTCGGCTCTAATGAGTGGACTTTTCTGCAGGATTTGTGCAAATCATTAGCATTAACTCCGATCTAATATTATGCAACTGCAATCGCCCGAGGTGCTGTGGTTACAAAATGGTACTCAGTGGTTAGTTGGGCGTTGAGTTGCTTTCTCTCCATTCCTATCTAACCTAAATCTTAATGGTCATACCTTCTTCTTAGCGTTCTTTCAAAATCGTTCGATTAAAAGTCACCTTTGTTTCGCAAAATTAATAGGAAACATTAGTTCATTTTAAGCCCTTTTGCTTTAAAAAATCTTAATCAATGGAAAATATTGGCCGGGGTGTGTAAAATGTTTATTTGGTGGTATTTTATTTAATATAGTGTTTTCGTCCGATTGTGTAATAACTTTAATATGACAAACAATTGCAAAAAGTTAATAATGAGTTATTAAAAAATAGTGTATGTTAATAAGCAGCTATTCGTTTTAATTCTCTTTTAGCTTTTTTAGACAAATCTATATGTTTTACATTAATTTGTTTTTGGCGTACTGGATTCTACGTCTTTAACATTCATTAAGAAATACATTCAGTATTGCTGAATAATAGTATCATAAATTTATAACAAATGTAGTTTCAATAAATATTTATTTAATGTTTACGAATAGCATCAAGAACATGGATTTTCACAAACCAAATTTCGGGTTGATGTCTTTATTTTTAAATTTTACTTATGAAAAACAAATTAACTTTTTGTAAAATTTCAGATATGGGAAATAACAATGTAATAAGATTTTGAAGAAACCAAAAATAATAGACGATTTCACATCGAATAACAAAATCCTGGAGGATTTTTTTTCTATTGATATGATTTTTCTTTTACGTATTTAAAGTTGTTGATTTTTTTGATGACCTGTATATAGGAAAAACTTTGGAAAATAATCTGGTACCACACAGTTTTTGGGGACATGGATTTACTTTTTGAGGTTTATTTTTACCTAAATTTTACTATAGTTGGCGGTGTCGTACATTTATGCTGTTCTTTATGGGTTTTAATTGAAAAATAAATTGTATTTTACTGAGTAATTTTTTTTGGATGCATTTTTCATTGTCTAAATTATTTCATTATTTATTGTGAGAAAACATAATATTTTCAGAAATAAAATGTCTGTTAAATAATTTATGAGGAAAATAGTTTTTTTTATACAGGAAATCATTTTTTAATTTAAAAACAAAAATAGAGAATAGTCTTTTGCTGATCATTAAGATTAATTTCATGCCCAAAAAAAATGGCGAAAAAATTTTTGATATAAGAACATTGTTAAAAAATTCCGTTTTGGATATCTTTTTCATGGTAATTCATAATTTTTGTTAGAAAAAATAGCATCTTGAAATTTTTCTGTTAAGGGAAACCACTTTTTAAACAAAGTGAAAACACTACAAAATAGTTTTTTTTTGTTAATCTTTAAAAATAAATTTCATGTACGAAAAAGATGGCGAGCAAATGTTGAAAATAGAAACAGTGAAAAAATTCCCTTTTTAGTATATTTTTCATTGTCGAAATCATTTTAATATGTTTTTTTTTAACAGCATTTTGATATTTTTCTGCCAAATGGCTTATAAAAAAATAGCTTCTTGATAAGTGAAAACTCTTTTTAAATAAGAAAAAAAACAAGTTTTTCAAAAAAGGTTGCTGTTTAATTTTAAAACTGAATTTCTGGTACAAAAACATATCAAAAAAAGTTACGAAAATACAACCGAAGTTAAAAAACTAAAAATACTCTTGGTATTTTAATGAGTAATCCATTTGAGATGCATTTTGCATTGTCAAAATCATGTTATTATTAGAGGTAAATAGCCTTTTTATAAGGGAAATCACTTTTTGAATAAAGTAAAAATAGGTTTATGTTTACTTTTGCAAATAAATTTCATTAAAAAAAAATAATAAAAAAAATATGAAGTATAAAGTTAAAAACTACATTCTCGGCTTTCTACTTTCCTGTTAATTTACGTCATCACTGCTATCAACGTCAATTTCAGTGCAAGTTCCCATACATGATGGAGCACCAAAAAATAAGTTTAACAATCAAATCGCTATCAATAAATGGATTTCAAAGAATAAAAATTACATGAAACGCCATAAAAATAGCAAAAATTTAACTAAACTAAATTCGCTAATTTCCATCAAGTTACTTTCAAATTCATCCAAAATAAATTCCTTTTGGACCATTTGTGACCTAACGAGCGACTTACTATAAAATATGCCAAAAAGCCTGAATTCTGAACCAAAAACTTATTCCACTGGGTCAAATTTACTCTATGGATTTCATAATGCTATCGAAAACATTTTTATTTATGTGCGTATGCTTTTAGCATAACTTGAAGAAGGGCAGTAAATCCGTATGTTTCTCCGAAGTTCTTTTCATACTCACTCATGTCCGGTTGGAGATTTTTCCCATCTTCTTCCATTCATTTCGCCTCGCCCCTGCATTTCATTCAACACACGCACACGCATATTTTTCCAGATATTTGCGCTTTTTCTTTCGTTCGGGGCCACTCAACGGTTGTTTGTCCAGACGACCCCAACTTTTTGTCATCAACGCCGGCCAACAGTTGCGGATACTTCAGCTTGCGACGCTACTTCTGCTCTTGACGTCGCAGTCACTGGCAAAAATGTACTGAAAAACATAAATGCATTTGTTGTTGGGGTCTTTAATGTTGACCACTTGCACTGTACACAGCTGAGCTCTAAAATTATACTACCACTTGGCTTTGTTGCAGTTGTTGTTGGTCTCTGTGGTGACGGCTGCCAAAGTGAGTTTTTCATCAGTTACGCTACGGTTGCACAGTCGCGCCTTGGGATGTTGTTGTTGGTCAGTGGTCCTTGTATTGCGTTTGCCGCGTCTTCACACCTCATGTTGCATGCCCCAACGTACTCCATGTAAAGTCAAAGGTCATTCGAGTTGTTGCCTGCAGCGTGCGCCATACGGTTGCGGTTGTTGTGCGGTTTGCACCGCTCTTGCTGATTGGGGTTTTTTTGTGCGAACTGCGCCTCTTTAAATCCGCCGCAATAGCAGCAGCAGAAAACATTTATTTATCTTTAAGATTTTCGTTATATCTTTGTCAGTTTTTTGCTCCCTTATTTTCATTACCTTTTTTTCGTTTTGGCATCTGAATTATTATAACAATGCGTCAGTTTACCGTTTACATTGCGGTTTACTACGTTTTGTCACTGTCCACCGGGGCGTATGAGTGGCGGCGCAGTTGATTAAAGCAAAGTACGGGAGATTCTGATGCGACTTCAAGTAGGACAAGGATTTCAGTGTGTACAAAGAAATGATAGAACCGCAGAATTGTAGTTAGTAAGTTTGCAAAGGCAGCACTTTTCTTAGTGTGTTATTGAACTTTGTATTTGCTAAATGTATTTGCTATAAGTAGATGTCCAAAAGATGGTTTGACGGTTTCAGGCCGATCGGAGGAGATCTAGAGGTTCCGACTTTAGTCTGAAGTTGGAAATATCGGTGTTTGTTTTGAAGATTTAACTAAGACATTTTTGTCTAAAGTTGTTATTCAGCTACCAAGAAAAGCTAAAACTTTATATAAAAAGAAATTTAAGAAATGCTCGAGAAACTCTATTGTACAAGTATACGTTTTCTGGAAAGAATAGTCTGCCCTTAGCGAACTGAATATACTTTCTGATACCCCTCTCTCATGGTGAGTTCAGAGCAGGTAATGTTAAGCGTATAAAACCAAACCTATACATAAACAAATTCTACTCACAAGGGCAACAACATGATCGAATTATAACAAAGCCCTACTTTTGACATTAACTTCACCAAGTGAATCAAACCAATACTTAACACCAAGATGGATCCATAGACGGCAATAGCAAAATAATCAAAGCGAATCGTTGCGTATTTTGCTTGTGTAATTTTGCGAGTGAAATGTCAAAATCTGAATGCGCCCATTATTTTTCATGTATTTTGTTTGTGTCATCAGCTTTATGGGATGCTATCACCTTATATGAATTCGCCTTGGGTTACTGCCAACTTATTAGAATTCGCCAAGCCTTTTCTAATGAAATGTGAATATGACAAATGATTATTTAATGGCGGAAATGGCAACCAAACATAAAGTTTTAATTTTATTTTTGTAGATGAGAAATGACATCAAAAGGTATAACATGTAAAATTTTCTTCGCTAAAACCATTTCACGATGCAGAAATACGATTTTTTCTTCGGCGATTTCTTGGTAGCTATATACCGGCTATTACTAAACAATTTTGTAATCAAAGAAGGAATATATCTCAAAATGTCCATTATATGCCGAAAACATATCATTAACACATCATTAGATGGTTATTATATTCATTAATTATCATCTAATATATCTTCGTGGCACTGCTGAATTTTTCGCTGAGTTTTTTAAATCAAACTTTGTTGTTGATGACAATTCGTCCTGGCTACCAGATAATTATCACCTTCCAAATTGCTTAGATTTAGAACGCTGCCTTTTACACGATATGATAAAATCAAAGGTGAATTCTCTCTTGAAACCCCTCTTAAATATGAATCCGACGGCTTTGCCCTTTTTTCTTAAGCAATGCCATTCCATTGTATATGATCTTGCTTTAATTTAGAAGGGTACTCACTTGTATTCATTCACAATGGGTAGGACAGGGAGTTGTTAAGTTCAAATTTGCTTTTGTTAAATAGATTTTCGTAAAGAAGCGAGCTGGTTTTGTTAAATGTTTCTGATGCCAGAAAATTTAATTCGGTAGGGAAAAAATTTCACTCAAAAATAAAATAATAATAAAATGTTAATATAAATATTAATATGATAATTACAGAAAAAAGTTAGAAATTGTGTATTATAACATCAGATTTCTTTTTGCTGAGTACATGAATGTTGGGTTGTGCATTCATACTCGGGTGGAGTCGTGAAATCTGTAGAAGAGATGCGATGATCTCCAAAATAACAGCAATAATTGTTGTCGCTCTGACTGTTATTTGCTTTTTTTTCAAAGCTTTCTTAATTAAAACTGGTCTGGAGCATAGAAATTATTTTGGATATAAAAAAATTAATACAAAAAATTAACAAATCATAAAAAATAACAACACTCGATTTAAGTCCCAAGCGCGGCCTTGTGACGACTGACTAAATAGTCATGATAAAATCAAGTTTTTGTTTTAGCAAAGATCAATCAAATTTTTTTGTGAACGTTCGTTTGTAGAATATGGATACAGTTTTGTCCAAATTCTTACTGGTTCATGTCACAAATTTAATTTATTGATATTTTCAATTTGTAAAATCAAGATTTTCATAAATGTTCTTGTAATGTAAAGCCATGATAAGAATATTTATAAGGTGCAACCTTTGCGAGCCAGCTTTAGAAATTTTAACGTTTGCTAGCATTTTAAAAAAATGTTTCTAGCACTCATTTCTTTTGTTTGTTTTGATTTCCTTAAAAAATAGATATTCGTACGCTTGCTGAGGAAAACGTTATTTGAAAACCGCTAAAACAGCAACTCATTTTTTCTTTTTTAAATTTTTAGTTTTTCTCACTTTTGAATAAATATTTCAAATTATAAATTTTCACTTGATTGTTTTGAATTTCTTTGACATTTGCATAATTTAGAGAGAGCATTCTTAAAATGCTAGCAAACATCAAAAAACTCTATGGTGGACGAAAAAAAAATGAAACAAATGTCGGTAGGCATTTCTTAACTATTCTTGCGAAATTATTATTCGTTTTTCTCACACATTATCTTGAAGAAATATTTTCGCCCTTTCGAAAATGTATCTTGTACAGAAAACAGCTGTTACAGAAATGCCACACGCATACATAAATACATATAGAAACACATTAGTACATACCCACCGAATACATTCAATTTAGTTTAGAGCGCTTCGAGTGTAATTATACTCAGCTCTTTAACCAATCGGCTATTCAATTAAACGTACAATTCATTTAAATTTCATTGAGTTAACGTTGCCATTTTGCCCTAACAAATGGTTTAACTTCAATGAACAACAACAATGAAAGGAGTCTAATACTTTATAGTGTGTGGCATATGTATGACGACTTCGTCTATTGTGAGGGGGGTGGATAGGTGGGTATTCACTACCAGCATGAAAATTTTGTTGCCACCAAATGTGCAGATTAGAAGTTAGGAGCTGAAGCAGAGCTGGACATGACATATTCTGCTTGAATGAATCAATGCCAATGGCAGCCAAGCTGATGTCACACTTGTGCGTTTCCTCAGCTCTCCTCTCCTCCCCCAATGCAGCACATGACTGCTTCTTTTGCTCCGAAGTTCATGACAATTATACTGTATGTGTGTGGATGTGCATGTGTTGGTGTAAAAGTGGGGTGGGATTGTACCATTCTGGTATTTTGTGGATTTTGTAGGTGTAAAAGGTACACGGTTTTGTAGTTTTAACCTTTCAAAAGTTGTACAACAAAAACAACAACCCACAAAAAATATACTGTTGCAGATAAGAGAAGAAGTATGAGCACGAAATGCCCGTGTCATTTTGTCTACTGATTTGTTGTTGTTTCTTTTTATTATTGTTTGCGCTACTCGTAACTATTGCTGCCGCTGGCTGCTGGCTGCTGGCCGCTTCTGCTGCTGCTGTTCTGGTTGTTTAGTTTATGTTTGTGTCATTGCTAGATTTCGCACTTGAGTGGCTTTGATGCGGTAGCGGTGCCAGGAGCAAAGCAAAATAATACCAGGAGCACTTGTTGACCTGAGCTACATACTTAGATGGGTGGGTGTTGGTGGCCGTGGGCTGGCAAAGGTAAAGGGAGCATCACGACAAGGCAGTGGTCGTAAAGGTTAGCATTTTGTTGGACTTAACTTAGTTTGATTTACAGGATGTCGACCGTGTAAGCTGTCGGTAACATTTGGATAAAATTGCGTAAAATGCGTATAATTGTTGTTTTTATCGAGTATAGTGTAGCGAATTGCGTGCGAGTAGCAAGCGGGTCAACTACGATAACAACACAGCGCAGGCATTTACGTAAATACATACATAAAATATACTTACATGCTTACATAGATTGCACTTCGACAAGGTACAATTTTGAAGCAAAATGGTAAAATCAAGGTTAGGGTTAAACGTGATTATGAATTTTTAGTTTAGCTCGTGTCAGATACGTAATTCTAGTGCTGGGTTAAATGGGGAGGTTCCTGAAAGTGGTAATAATTTTAGAAATTTTTTTGCAACCTATAATGATTAAACATTTATGGCAGAAAATAAAGCACATCTGTGGAAAAGTTATTAAATATATGAAGAATTATACTTACGTCGTTTTTAAACTGGATTCAGAAGGATTCCTGACTATGCATAGATACTAGAGATGGGCCCGAGACTAAATATACGGTCTCAATCCAACCCATGCCGACATTAAATTTTTCAGAAATTTAAAATTAGTTTAAACAAATTTTAATTTTAATTTTTATTTTATTTAACGAAGTTTGTGTTTATATTTAAAATGAATTCTTATTTTTGAAGTAAAGTTCCTTTAGCGAAAGTACTTTTTCACATCACGTCACGGTAGTCGCATCAGAATCTCATAACGAAGTCACGACATGACTTTTGTATGAGAAAAGAAACCTACATATCACGACATATCAATGTGTATCTATCTATGTACAGGCATCTATATATATATACATATATGTATATGTGTGCACTATGTATGCCCATCAGTATATACTTATACATACATATGTAGCTGGGAACCATTTCGGCACTATTTTCGGACTAAATATTTCTTGACCATTTCAGAAGCTTTCAGTAGTTTGGGACTGGTTCACCACTACAACTACTAGTTTTTACCAATGCAAGAGTACTACTAACATTCCCACAACTTATACCTCTACTGCTAACTACCACCACTAATAATTACTACTACTACTCTTACCAGTTACTACCACTACAAGTCCTAATGACTGTACTAGTGCTACTCATACAACGTCTACTACTATTGCTCCACTATTATTACTACTACTACTAACAACTATCAGTACGACTTCTACTTCTACTTCTATTTGTACGAATGTCACTACTAACTACTACTCCTATTTTTATTTATACTACTAATAGTTACTACTACTAATTTTTACTACTACTTTCACTAACGCAACTACTAATATTTTTTCTAATTCCTGCTGCTATTTTTACTATTGTTCCTACTTATTACTACTATTTTTTTACTAATTTCTACTACTAATTTTACTAACTTCTACTACTATTTTTACTGATTCTACTACTAATGATTGCTAAAATTTCTACTAATATCTACTACTATTTTTACTAATGCAACTAGTAATTACTACTACTATTTTGAATAAGTTATACTACTGCTTTTACTAATTTCCTTTACTATTTCTACTAATGCTACTATTAATTATGCTTCTATTTTTTTAAATAAAATTTCTATTACTATTTCCACTCAAGCTAATACTAAAAAACACTAAAATGGATGTCTTATAAAACTCTCCTAAATTTAACTCTATATCTTTTTTACTTTTGGTCGCGCACTTAGGGGCACGCGTGGTTTTTTAATACTCTATGGTATGGTTAATCTATGGTAATTTTTTTATTCTTACTTATTTTAATTTTTATATAAAAATAAACCTTTTTTCAAATAAAAATAACGTTTTCTTCATTCTTCTAAAGTTTTGTAAAAAGTGGAAAACATTCGTTTCTCGTGGCAGGCTTTGGCGTAGTGTTAAGAATTTGATTTGCAAATTTGGTAAAATTTTTCGATAAATTCGTTACTTGATTTCATTACTGATTTGAAATTTTCATATAAACACACTTCCTGCTCAACGACACATACATAAAATTCATCAAAAAAATCAGCAAACCTCGAAGGCAAAGTATTGCTTTTGTCAAAGTACTTAATTTCGTTTGGAAATGTATGTATGTTTGTCACACTGTTTTTACAGTTCCTAACAGATACTTAGTTTTTCCTTCATTCGAGCATTTAGGATTTCTAAAAAGAGGGTTTAAAAATTTCTGCACTTTTGGAAGTTGCCGATTTCATCGGGAGTATCGGGAAAGGATTTTTTTCACCCCGACCGCAATTTCTTTAAGACCTTCCCGATTCTGCTCATCCCGGAAATTTCGGTTCCCACGTTCCTCATCCATCTCGAATACATACATATCTTTTCGATTTCTTCAAAAAGTTGTCTTCTAACTTAAATTCCCCCGAAATTAAAATTCTCTGTTTGTTGCTTAAGTGTTCTTCTAATATTACATTAATTCACAGGTATATTTTTTTTTTAATTTTTTTGTACGGGATGGTTAGCGTTTTTTGAGGTACAATTTTTATTGCGATTATGGCAATACCTCGTTCGAAACCAGTACCTTGATCGGATGTACAGAACGCAACAGGTATTTGCTGATCACATAGAAACGCTTATTCAGGTGATTTTATATGTGAAACCGATATTTAAGTTTATTTCGGAAGTCTCAAAAATTTTATTTTCGTACATGGATAATGTTCGTATCAGAATGAAGAAGAATTTGTGGTAACAAAAACGAGTTACCAACCTCGCTGTGTTCACGGAAGACAGTTTTTCGTCCATTCAAAATGGGTATCAAGTTGACTCAATAGATAGAATTTCGCACGAGATATTTATTATGAAATTAGCTTGTTTGGGATTTCATTCAATCCTTCTTGAATAAGTTAAATCGTATTTGTCCAAAAGAATTTATGTATGTATGTAGTTGCGCATGCCAATGTTTCTTCACGACCTCACATTGCGACTTCGGGTGTTCCTCAGGGTGGCATTTTGGGACCCTTGTTTTTTACTCTGTTTATCAATGATATTGATCCCTATTTTTCTACAGCAAAATTTCTTTATATGCAGATGACCTTAAGATCTATTCGGTAATAAAAACCTATGATGACTCTCATGCTCTCCAATCGGAATTAGATAAGTTTTGTGTCTGTGCTGTTCCCAAAATCGCCGATCTTTGAATATTAATAAATGTTCTAACTGCATTTTTACTAAAAAGCGTTACCCAATTTCTACAAGTTATTTTATCTCTGGCACATGATTAAAATGCGTGCCCGAAGTAAAGGACTTAGGTATTTACTTTGATACAAAATTGAGTTTCTCTTCCAATATTAATTATATTCTGCCAAAATATTATGCCGTGTTAGCTTTTATCCGACGTAATAGCAAAGCTTTTTCTGATCCATATACACTAAAACTTCTGCTTACAACTTTTGCGAGGTATACGGAGAGTACGCTTCTTTTATCTGGAGGCCACATCAAGTCTCGCATAGCAATCGTATAGAACGCATCCAAAAAGTTTTTATTAAATTCGCTTTTCGCTCGTTAAAGTTTAGTGACCCTTTGCCTGCTTATGAATCTCGCTGTCTTCTCTTGAATTTAATGACTTTAAATAGGAGAAGTACCTTTCTCGCCTGCTCCTTCGTTGTACATATCTTAACCGGATCAATAAACTGTTCTGACCTCTTGGCAAGGCTAACCATTAATATTCCATTACGCAGTTTGAGGCAGTCCTCTATGTTTTATATTGGATTTTGTAGTACTAATTATGCTAAAAATGCTTCTCTGATGTGAACTTTTCGGAAATGACTCTTATAATTGACCTTGATCCATCTCTTCTAAGGTGCACAGTTCGTAGTGTATTATATAATTACTTTAAATAGAATTGAGCACTTTTGTTATTAGTCAATAGTCACAATCCTTTTGTGCTCTTTTGACTAAATTTAAATAAATAAATATGTATTGACTTCTTAGAATATTTGATAGGTAGCAATCCTATTCAAAATTGAGATTTTACGAAGTGCATTCTAAAACCGTTTTTCAAACCAATTTAATTTTTTTAATATTATTTAATTAAAAGCGAAATTTTTGTTTAATTTTTGTAAGTTGGCAACTTTTGCTTTACAACACAAATTGTGTTATTTCGTACATAAATATGCGAGATATTCTGGTTTCAATCAATTCTTCAAATAGTTTGCAACCTGCTTTTCCTAAACCTCTTTGGGCTCATACCTGTATTGTAATACTTAAACTAACTGATAGTTTTATTTGAATTAAATTTTTTTAACATGTAGTATAGAAAAACTTCAGATACCTTTCTAATTGAATTAAATCAGTTTTAGAAGAAAGGTGGCAAGAAACCCTCTTCAAAAATGTTTTTAACCAATTGGCATCAATAAATATTTTTATTACAAATTAAGATTTTTTAAACGTTATAGCTTGACACTCTTATTTGAAAACTGCAAATAATTTACCTTAATTTATTTTAAATATATTGGATTTTGGCCAAATTTTGTTTGCATCAATATTATATATAAAGCCCAAGGACTGTTTTTTAATAAAAAAATTATTAGAAAAAGGCAACAATAACACTTCATAAAAAATTTTGCGGTCGTAGATTTTTAAGTCGATTTAGAGTAACTTGGGGGCGCTGATTACGAAAATAATATCAGTTTTGTCGAATTGGGTCTAGTTTTTCAGATAAAGACTTTCAAATATTTCACGAAAAAACCTGATTAAAAATAACAATATGGATTTAAATTATATTTTTATTGTGCGCCTGTATAACAATAATACAGAAATAGAAAGAAAAATATTCTTTTCATTAATTAATTTAAAAAAAATTACAAAAAACTTTTTCTGTAGGACCTCCTATGATGTCGTTGCTCAGGACAATCCCGTATTAAGTTCCAGTAGTAGTCTGCCATCATGGGGTCGTCCCATCGACCTTGTTATCTTTCTTCCATTATTTTTATGTCCTGGCGGAACCGTTCACCTTGTTCCTCACTGTAATCGCCTAGGTTGTCCGGGAATTAGTCCAAAGGACTATGTAAATAATGTAATTTAATGCTCATTTTAGTTTCTAGTTTGCGAAAATTGAGAAGCATATCAGCAACTAGTTTTGTATAGTCTGGTGATTTATGATTTCTCAAAAAATTTTTGACTACATTAACAAAGCTTAGCCAGGCTTCAGATTCAATTTGTGACATATGGTTTAAGAATTCAGTGTCTTTTAGAAGGGTACGAATTTGAGAACCATCGAAGACTCCTGCTTTTAATTTTTCCATACTAAGGACTGGAAATTTTTTGCACACATATTCGAAACAGTCACCTGTCTTATCAAGGGCTTTGATGAACTGTTTCATTTGCCCAAGCTTGATGTGAAGTGGTGGAAGAATGATTTTTTCTCGGCTTGTCAGTTGGTCATGAACCACATTTGCTGTTCCTACCTCCGTATTTTCTCTCACCGACCAGTCCTTTCTAATCCAATGTTCATTTCTTGCACGACTGTCCCACAAACATATAAAACAGGGGTATTTAGTATATCCACTTTGTTGGCCCAATAAAAAATTCACCATCTTCAAGTCCTTATGTTGTGCATACAAAATCTTTGCTAAAACAATTTTTATATTTTTATACTCTTGCAAGGGAAATAAAATATTTAAACCAACGAACTACTTGTTTTAATAATTTATATAACAAAACTTATTAAGGAATAATTAAATTAATACAACTGGAACTGGGTCATAAATTTTTTTTATTAATTTCTTAAGTTTCGTTTATCTCAAGAACTAGAGCCAATCCAAACAAAGTAAAAACACAGTTCGTAAGCCTGCTACTAATGTTAAAAAAAAACTATTAACAAAATCATGACCGCAGGTTTTTTTTTTAATTTTTGTTACGCAGTGTAATCAAAGAGGTAGAAACTGCAGCTGCCATTTTGAGCAACAACATGCCCACTTCAGTCATCGGCTTAATATTTATTTGCCTAATACGTATGAGGTCAATAGTTTGAGACCGAAAAAAGTATATGAAGAAATCTGATGAGGAGAGGTGGTGGGTGCTCTCCGTTAGGTAAATAACAGTGATGAACAATATGTTATTAGTGGGATTTATCATAACAATGCGCAGTACAAAATTTCGCATTTTTGATACTACTTTAAGGTTTAGCTTTCCGCAACATCTTCAAAACAGCAGCCAACTCTATAAAATGTGCTGCGATTTTTGGAATCAGTGGAGCTAAACTACCCCAAAATTCGTTTTTAGAACTTTGCGCGAATTAAATTTATTTTACCTGTTATCAGTGTAATAGATTCATAACATTACTTGTAAATTGTTTACAAGCCAAAATCTTTTTATATTGACAATTAACTTTTGTGTGTGGAGTTTTAGGAATTTTGAAAAATGAAAACAAATGTTCAGTGGAGGTAAACAGTATACTGATACTTTTTTCAAGCTTATAAATTGCAAGCGCATAAAACCAGAGTACTTGCAATCCAGAAACACTGCATCTCTTGCGGTTTAATTTTTTATAATGAGCTACAGTTTAACAGCTAAACTGCATTGATAGAATATGGAGCCAAAGTAGGGAAATATATTTATCTTTAAAGATCATTTCACTAATCTCTATTTCGATGTCTAGGTTTCGTTTATTTAGTATCACACTGACTGCCTTAGTCTATTAGAAATTTCGCAAAGTATTGTACATGGTATCATGGACGCCATTCCCCTTGAGTATAATGCCGATTTTCCCTTATAGATCTATACTTTCTACCAACCTAGTCCGATTGACAATTCAATTCCTTCTGGAAAAAACATCTGCTTTAATAATTTTAAAATAACCCAATAAATTTTTCATATATTCCATTAATAGTCTATCAAATTAATATGTATGTATATATGTATGAACTTATTGCACTCGGCAATTTAATCATCAACTACCACATACATTTCAGCACAAATTGGCAAACGTTGATTGGCCGGTTAGTCGTAGTCATATCAGCGACTGCGTGTGAATTTGTTAATATAACTGTATCTCGTGTTGGTAATCATCAAGCGGCTGAGAGTGGTTTTTGTGGGTTTTCAAGCGTTCAAGCACACAAAACTGTTGCATGCGAATTGATATGAAAATTGGCCATATTACATATATACACACATACCCACACACATTTGCATAAATGCACACATAACCACACATATTTAGTTGCACATTTTTCGCGTATATAAAAAACTAAAATTGGCAATGTCAATAAATATTTTTCTTCTTTGTGGGCATTACATATTTAATATTGTATTTTAAATTTTATTTTATGAGCTTAAACTGTTAATACCATTTAAAAACGTAGCTTATGAAAACTGGCAGTTATTTTTTTATCACTGCTTTAATGAAGAGTTCAACTGCATTAAATTGATAAAGCGCATACTTTTTTATTTGGAACATTTTTATTTTATGATCTTGCTTATTACAATTTTTGTTGCTATTATATTAAGTCTGCAGAGCTCTGTGGTGGTACCTGATGTTGCTGTTGCTATTATTTATTTAAGAATTTGGTTGCAACCGCTATCCAGTAGAGCAAAGTTTTACGAATCATTTGTTATTTCTATCATAATATTCCGAGGTGACAGAACTTTTCAAAACAAATAAATGTAGGTCCGGGTACACATAGGGACAAAACGATTATAGTAAATATAGTTATTTAAACTTTATTTTTCTTTTAATAATAAGCCCAACGGTTACCCTCTTTCCCGCCCAACCGACACGAGGGGCACAGTACGCATGACGTACGGATCTTTTTATTTTTATAATTTTTTTTTAATAATGCTTGTTTTTAGTATGGATTATTTTACACCGAGCTTTGAGTAGGTGTCGAAAAATTTTGTTTATTAAAACAAAGTTTAAGCAAAATTTTATTCCGTTTATTCAGTTGTAATACTTTGTTCAAATAACGGTTACATATAACAGCCGAGAGGAGCCATCTGCGTGTTCAGAATGTTTAAGCCATGTGTGTCCGTCCGTGCAAGGGACAACTCGAGTAAATATATTTAGATATCTCAACGAAACTTTGTACATACATTGCCCTCAACCCAAGAAAGGTTGGCAAAGAAAATGTGCGAATTCGGGTAATATATAAAAGATAATTTAGTTTAAATAAAATTAGGTAAATCTTTTTATGAACAATGGGCGTGACACCAGAAAAAAGAAAAAATAGGTATTTCTCCGAAACTACCTGACCAAACTCCACCAATTTTAGAATAAATGAAAAACGGGGAACTCAAATTTTGGGTAATGGGCGTGACCTTCAGAGATACTTTAATAAACTCTACCAAATTTGGTATATACTTGGATTTTGAACTTAAAAAACTCAATTTCAAATATCACGGAAATCGTATAACGGGTGAATAAAAACATACATAACATAAGGAAGAGTCTAAGTTGGGGTCCAACCAAACTTCAAATACCCTGTATCTAACAGTGAAATACACAGTATCTAACAGTGTTGTATGCAATCAAAAAAGTCAATCTTACCTATACGTACCCATTTGAAAAAGTGGGATTTGCCACGCCCCCATGGAAGAGAAATTTCGTTCGTCGGGCGGTGCCGCGCCCTAAATAAGAAATACACTAAACTATTTATTTTAGATCAAGGTATAAATAACATTGTAAACCCTAAAGCATTGTAATAAAATACATTGAATAATTTGAACATGGTTTTAGTTTGTTTTCTATAACTTTCGAAAATGCGCTTTCTGACATGAAATGCAAGACGTATATTAAATTTGGGTAGGGTTTGATAACGTAGTATCGGAGCAAATTGGCTTTTTGTCACTTACCGTTAATTGAGAGGAGGACACGGTTTTGCCCGAGTTTTACAATTTCTGAAATTTTGCTTAGTTTAGTTTGGCAGAATAGTTTTCGAAATATACCTAATTGTGCTAAAGCGGGCGGTGCCGCACCCTACATTTCCAAAAAATTTTCATTTCTTGTATTTACTTATGCAACCCCATTCCGCAAAATACATTAAGTTTGAGCAATTTTTAAAACTATTGTTATATAAGAGGTGGCCATGTTTTTTGACTGGTTTTTATAATTTTTGAAAGTTTGCTTACTGACTTAAAAAGCAAGAAGTGAGATGGTGAAAGATATACCTATTTCGTCTAGAGTGGGTGGTGCCACGCGCATTTTTCAAAAAATTTTATTTTTTAGTTAGTTTTTAATTTATTGATGTTATAAAAAAGTTAATTTTTGTAAAGCGTGCACATACAGCAGTAGAGGAAATACAACTCTTGCATTTATTTTGCCTTAAGTCGCTGAAATGTCACAAAAGAATATCACACAACCAATAAAATCACTCTAGGGTGTAATTTGTTAAAATGAATTATAATGACATGAGAAATGCTAATAAATTTTGATTATTAGCGATTTTTTAAATAAAAAAAAAAGTAAAACCGGGTACTCTGCTGATACTACCTCATCTCCTATCAGTGATGACAGTTAAATCCCAGATGGGCTCCATAAATTGAATACAAGCCCTCAACGTACATTTTTATTTTTCTGTATTTCCTTTGCTATGAGTTTTTCTTGCTCAGATTAAGAAACTTTTAATACCTTACGAGAAATTTTCAAATTGGTTTCCAATTCAAATTCTGGCTTATTCCCAAGGCCGGTGAGTGATTTTGGGAGGTCATGACTTTTCTATTCTAAGAGTATTTAAGTTATGTGTATGTACTCATCTACTAATCATAATTAAAAGCAACGTAAACTTCTTAAACAGATGCATTGCCTACGTCAAATATCATTAAAATAGTGACAATGAATAGAGAAGCTCACTTTGCAAATTTAAATACATAGGTGCATCCACATAAATGTGTTCTTATATCTACTTAAATGTATCTATAAAACAAAAATTTCAAATTTCACTTTGAAATGAGCCTTTTTTAAATACTAAGTACATAATAGTTTTAAAAAGTTTAAAAAATAGCAAAGAAAAATTTATATCAATTTTTTCCTACTTAAATTAGTTGATTGCTTTATTTTATGCCAACCTATAGCTTCAAATAAAATCTACATAAATATACTCGTATGGAGAGTTTCAACTTCATCCGTTCATATGTGCACAAAAAAAAATGAAAACAAATGCTTCATAAAACGATAGCAAAGCTTTTTTCTATGCTTGTTGTTGTTCAACTTAATTAAGTGAGTTCCATGCACTCGCTGAGGGTATTAAACAATTACAATTGCAATATCTTTTTCCATTTTCAACAGCATTAATTTAATTTGTCACACTTTACGATGCATTCACACACCAACCCACATACAGCCACAAGGCCAACATAACACAAAAAAAAAGTCAACAACACAATAGAACAAACTAACCCCTATCAACGGTACTTGCGCCACACACAACTTCGACACTTCGACCGCAAAAGGCAAGGAAGTCAGTCGCCTGTGGACTGTCTGTGGTTGTTATGAGTATGAGTGTCCTTCTGTGACTCGCCAGCGTCGGAAGTTACCTGCTGGCTACTGGCCGCTAGCTTTTGCAGAAAACAATTTCCGTACAATCTGCAGGCAACCAACAACACTGGTAGTGTCAATTGTGAAGAGTTTCTATCTTTACATACCAGTTACCTTTTCGCCCACCCACACAACTACATATGTACATATGTACATACGTATGTATGTGGTCGAACAAGTGTTGTTGTGCTTTGAGTTTCGGCTGCTGCTGAGTGTGGATGTGCTCCTGCTCGGGTGCAAATGTCCCATGTGGCTGCCACTAGATTAAATTGGCATCTTTTGTTTTAATGACAAAGTTGACTTTGCCGCTACTAACGCTCATACAAACGTGGCACTATGAATTTAATTCACATGCATACGCACACACACACACACATTTAGATATTTGTGGATACTTATAAATACACACTATGTATAAATAGATTTCATTAGTGTTGAACAAAACTTCTTCTCCCTCCGGTGTACCGAGTGCCTAGCGACAATGAGCTCAAGGTGATGCTTCAAGTAGCCTTGAAGTAAATATTTTATTTTACGTAGTATATATACACACAGTTACTGCTTTATATACATATATATATATGTATATATGTATGTGTTAAAACTTAGATGTGAATATTTACTATGTATGTATAGCCAAGCGTGTCCTAGTTGTCCATTGCCGTGTCGTCGGTAGCCGCCAGTTGTCACCAGCTGTGGTCAGTGGCCATGTATCGGTGAACTGTATGATAGGAATGGACGTTTTTGAGTTAATAAGTATTCACAATTCCCAAATTATTCTTGACGAATTTTCTACTTTTAAATGGAGAATAAAAAAAGGACTGTAAAGGATATTGAAGTATGGCCACTTGGAACGTTTAACTCTCAAGCAGGCAATACCGTTTTTAATCGATCAACAGTTAGACTCCAAAATTAACCTCGTGGGGCATGATTATATCATCATTCTTTATATAACTATCGCAAAAAATTATTCAAATCGGTGCTCTCAATTCTCTGGCGTACTCATTTAAAGTTGTGAAGTCCGTGCGTGTATTCAAGAATAGATGCAGTATTTTTTCAAATTTTTTCTAATAAGAACAAAACAATCTCCTTTTTGGCTAAATCAAAAAAATATTCCTTAATAATTCGTTTAATATGCATGTATTAGGATTAGATTATAATAAGTAAGAGTCACTGTCTCAAGTGGTTTACAACCACAATATAGAAAGTTAATTGAATTACCATAAAAATCACCAAAAATTTTTACGAAAATTTCAGAGCGATAAGAATACACCTCTGCACGGTTTGAATTCTCTTTTTCTTCTTTTTAACGTGGGTATTTGATTTTTTGTGATATATGGACTGGAAGAGACATATCTTCCATTCTAGTTAGATAGGTAGAGGTAAAACGTCGATATTGAATTTTAATGATCAAGATAGCTCGGTGATTTGGAATTTTCGTGCACAAAAATATCTACTAGTCGTAATAGGTGGTCTTTGTCGAAATCAAAACTCTGACTGATGGAGAAATCGATGATTTGATGGCTGGAGATCTGGAAGAGTTTGAGTCACATGTTGAAGACGATGGTAAAGTATTTTTGAAGACGGCGATGATAGTCTTAATGATCAAGATTATCAGACAGGAATTTAAAGCCTTGATTCTGAAAATAACGATACCACTTTAGTGGAAAACATATTCACCGAAGAGGAAAGAGAAATCGCACGATGTGTCTCCAAAGCCTGTAAAACGGCCAAGATCTCGACTACCACAATGCGATGCAGAAGATCCCAAATTTCAAACGAATGCTCTTGGTTTTGTTGGTGGTGCTTTGGAGATAGACACTCAATCCAACGAATTTAAAAATATTTTGTGACGTAAGCTAAATATGCAGAAGCATGTAAATTAAATCGCATTTCTATGTGATTTTCCTTTACCCGATGAAATAACATGCTTGGGCATTCCAGTAGTGCGATTCACTAACCTTAAGCGATCATACACTGAACTGAAACAAACATTTTTTTTAGCAGCTCGGAGCTTGAGTCATAAGAGACATGTCAAGCTGGAAAATTAGGTCTTTAGCCAAGTCTGAAGTTAACCGATACAGCTTGTGAGATTCTGTTGCATTCAAATGAAAGGGACTGTCTACATCCCGGAGTAAACGTCGATCCACTGTTGGAGCGCATACACCTCGTGATAAATCATATTCCAAACATTCAAACGACATTATTTAATGCACCGCTTTAATTTCAAGAAAACCAATCACCGAATTTTAATTTTATCTTTTATTGAAATCATGAACTTTTGTTTTCTCGATTGAGTTAACAACATCCAACTTGTTGTCGTTTAGTTTTCGATAGTCGACTAGCGAATGACAACAGCTGATTCGGCGAACGGGTGCTGAATAGCAACATTGTTAAAATTCTCGTAAAGACGAGTTAACAATGCGAATAAAATAAGTTAGTGCATCGAACTACACAAAGACGAAAAGTATTTTGAACTCGACTATCGCCATATTATAAGTGGTAGTTGTCATAGTATTAGATATATCAATTGTCTTCTAAGTTTTTGGAATTAGACTGCTGAAAAGGTACAGGATTCGGCTAAAAACATGTAGCTACTTGCTTTTTTCTGTTTCATCGATATGGGTGTGCTTTTATTCGTACTTATTTTATTGCCGAGTACACAAGAATCGCACGTATTATGAACATGTCGAGCTTTCTGAATTCAGATTCCTAGTCGGTGATAAACTTATTACTTTTCAGTCGCCATCCGAAAAAAATCCTATTAACCATCCACCAAAAGATGTAGTACAAAGGAGGTTTTAGAAAACTTTACATTGAAAATACATCTGGAGGAGGTTGCCACTTACTTATAAGAATAAACTAAATGAAATTTTCAAATTAAAGGAAGTATCGCGGCATGGGATTCAAAGGAAGTAGGCATAAAAAAACTGAATCAGGAAAATGTATTTAAAGAGTGTTGTCACCTTTTTTGAAATTTTTGAATTAATTCAATTACTGCGCTCATTGAAATATATGTATCAGTTTTGTAGTGAAACGAATGCGTTCATGCGACAATGTTTCAATCAAGAGGGTTTCCATTTGCTAAAGAATATTGATTCAATTTCATTGGCAACTAAATTTCTCCTATGATGGAGCCAAACGAAGAAGATTTAAGGAATGTTCAAACAAGAAATATATAAACATCAAAATCGATCATATTGCCTATTGATTATCGGGTGGCGCAGATGCGTATCTGCTCATGTTTGGATGTGTAAATGAACTAATCTAAATAATGCAAATAAATATTGTATTCCAACTGCATTTCTATTTTCTGTCTATGCACGGAAGCATCCGGTCTAAATTTACAGAATGCTGAGGATCGTCTGTGCGTCGAAGTCAATTTCGAAGGCACAGTGCCCATATTCGAGTGCAATGATGATAAGGTAAATGAAAATTGCGGGACTTAAATATAATTAAATATAGTTCTTCGCGTATCAGCATTTATGTAGAAAATATACAAACTCTAGAAGAAATCTCCAGAAATTTTACACCGGAACCTAACAGTACATATAGGGAATTCGTATAAGTGGCATTGGATCACCTGTAAGGCAGTCCAGGCGATTTTCTAGAGGAATATCAAAACAACGTCATCATTATCAAAATCAGTATGGTTTTCGATAATTCGATATGTCAGAAAAACAGAAGAACAAACCGTTTTCGATATTGTTACTTTTTGCCTATATCGCAAATTTTTTGTTTATCGATATCGTTATCGCAATTGTTATTGTTATCGACACAATTTTGTAGGTTTTTTGAAGGACTACCAGATTCTTCTGAGAAAATCTACGAGGAGATAACGCTGTAATTGCTGTATTAAAATAGTTTTTAGATCAATATTCTTGTTAATGTTATCAATAAATTAAACTTCATCGAATTTTTATCGTTATATATCATTCGAAGTTTTAATCGTCATCCATATCTTTATCAAAAGTTGCTTCGGTAACGTTACCGTGATTTTTTTTATTACTATCGTTAATTTCATGTTTATCGATATCGATATAAGTATATAAAATGAATTTAATTTTAGGTCATGTTTATCGATATTGTTATTTATTGTGTTATTTAATATATATGTACATATGTATATATAGAGGTTTAGGAAAACTTGGTCTCGCAAAACAATAAATTGGGTTAGGCTAAACGTAAATGACAAATTGCGGAATTGCCAATGGCAAACAAGTTTTAACAACCAACCATAATCGGCAATTAGTGTAGGCTTAGCTTTTTAGTTATTATCTTTGATGAAATAGTTTATTCACATTTCGGTTACACCTGAAGTCATGACGTTAAACCGAATGCCATGCGAATGAACCGGCGGGTAAAAGCTAGGTGTTCATATATTGTGCACATAATATTCGCATTGATCATTTGGATAGTCACATATGTAAATGACAAATTTTTGATTTCTTAAAGAAGCATGGAAGTAGTTACTCACACAAATAAAAGCAATCATAGCAAAACCAAATAATCAAGACCATAGCAATCAAGTTATATATAACCCTTTACCGTTAAAACTTTAAGTGCTCTTGTCGCCGAACTCCAACGACTAAAGTACAGTTGTTACTGCGATTTTGAAGAGTTGACATTTGTGTGTAACTACAGCGTTTAGGGTCATTGTTGCAATTGAGGGTCAGCCATGTGGAAACTTTAGTGTGAATTGGAAATTATGAGTTGTAACAGCCGTATTTGTCCTTCAACTTCCGTTTTCCATTTAACTATGGTCAAATGGTATGGAATAAGATATTGTAACGCTATTGAAAAGGCAGTGATGTACATAAGAATAGAAAAACATATATGAAATGCTATATGTACATAGTATGTGTGTCCACAAATTTATTTATTTTGTTTAATATAAAATTTAACGGTTGCAATAAATTTATTTCATATACTTTAGAGTAATATTACTTGCTACCCTCTTCCATTATTTTGTTGTGTGGCTATGTTAGAATTCAGAACCATTTCCATGTTTAATAAAAATGCGCTAATGTGTGTGAGTGTAAAATTTGTTATGGGCTTTCTACATCTTTAGGTGGGGAAAACTACGTTGTTTGCTATATAACGACGACAATTTTTATTAAACGAAAAACTTATGGAGAAAAATAAACAGTTGCATAAAATAACAGTAAAAAATGTATACAGTTCTCAATGTATATGATTTTATTCATGTGACTACCTAGGTAGATTTCTGAACCATCTTTGTATTGAAAACTCAACATTAACTTTTACTTTTACTACTTTGTAGATCCATCCCATCGCTCTGAAGTTAGCACCTCAACTTAAACTAAGTAATGTTAATAAGGAGAATGTATGATAAGTTGGTGAGATCGATGGCAAGTGGATTTTGTCGCATTGGCTGATATATTTTCTACTATAACAGCTACATCCATCTGAGAGGTTCTCTACACGTACGGGTGGGACAATTGTATAAATATTTTGATTATTATATTCAGCATATTATATTCAGTGCAAATGAATATATTCAAACATTATTATTTCAATAAATTCATTGAGATTTAGTAATACCTTACTGTACTAACGGATAGCGTTTATATTTTGTTCCGCCCGTAATAAAAATTAAATTTAATTTTTTTCTAAACCTAATCAGATTTAGAAATTTTGTTTTTTTTTTATGGAAACATTAACTGGATGTTAAATCTACCAATTACCCAAAACTAAACGAGAAACCGTCAGTTAATTTTATTATAGTACATTTTCTTAAAACCTTAACATCGATACGTCTTTTTTGACTTTGTTGGTAGATTTCTACCCATATCGAAATTTCACTTTTTTGTACGAAAAAATTTAAATGCAATTAATAGTTTTGCATTTCAGCCGGCCGCCGTAGCCGAGTGTGTAGCGAGCGCGCTTTATTCGGTGGGTCCCGTGTTTGAATCCTGCCCGGGGCAAGTAACATCAAAAATTATAGAAAAAGTTTTTTTCTAATAGCGGTCGCCCCTCGGCAAACAATGGCAAACCTCCGAGTGTATTTCTGCCATGAAAAAAACAACTTCTCACAAAAAACATTCGCCATTCGCAGTCCGCGTAAAACTGTTGGTCCGTCAATTTGTGTTACAACATCAAGACGCACATCACAAATTGTAGAATAAATTCGGCTAAACATCAAGCTATATAATCTATGCGCCATATTAATACTAAAAAAAATACCAGTATACGCCCCTATATTACCCTAATCAGATGGCGAGTCATGGACCAATCGATGGTGGGGTTCCTTTAAAGCAAACATCAAGTTGTGCGCTCTAATTCACCAATTTTGTTTGTTTCCAAATATCAAGCCATGAGAACTATTTTCCAGGACAGAGGAAGAGGTTAATGCATTTAAAACACATGTTTTGGAGATACCGCTTTCGGAGTTGTAACCCTGCTATAATAAACGTTTTTAACGATTTGATTTGATAAAAATCCACTTTATGTCCTCAAATCCCTAACGAATCTCTAGTCTATTTTGCTTCCGGCAGCTCCTCGGTTCTTTTCAAAACTTGACTATCAACCAATATTATACGAAATATTTAACGGGACGCTTAAAAGACTCAGAAATTTTTTTTTTATTTAATTGGCGCTATAACCGCTTTTGCGACATTGGCCAAACTTCTTCTACAATTTGTGGTATGCGTAAACAATAAAAATTTGTGCATATTTTTACAAAAAAAATCAAAAAACTTTATATCAAAATTTCAAACATTTTAGTTTTTATAAAATTTTTTTGGGTATGCAACTTTATAACTCATTTAATTTTGATGTATCATAGTGCATGTTTTAATGTTCTAGAAATTTCCATTTTCATAGATTTTTGTTATGACACTGTTGGTACTTTTCTTCCACATATACAAAATAAATTTACGAGACATGATTTTTTAGTTTCTTCAAACTTGTATTTTATGATAATACTTAAAATTGCATACTCAAACATTTTGTAAAAGTTTTAATTTTAAAAATTTGAAATTTTGATTAAAATTTGCTGAATGAAGTTTAAAATTTGGATTTATACCGTTTTATTGAACGACGAACTTTGCTTTAGTTTAAACAAATCTGGCTAGCTAGCTATGGGCGCTTCATCCGACAAAATGTGTGTTCTGAATTTGAATCAAATCGGAACTATGGACATACCATGCGGTACACCCCAGTGATGTGAATTTAACTTCCAATTAAACCCTCGATAAATTTTTCGATCCTTTACACTTGTTTTCGTGATAAAAACTCCAAAGCATATTCGGGATTTAAGGATACTTTAATTTGTTTAAAAATCCCTGCACCTGTATGAATTATTGCTCTCGTTTGATATGTCCCCGTGAACAAATCGAGAAATTGTGGATTTTAAAACTTGAGGTTCTCCTGATGGGCTTTGCAGGATTCTAATCAATTATTCGTTTATATTTTTGTTTCTTGTGCTAGGCTTTTACTTTATTTACATTTAATCAGTCGACGACATTTTCATGTTTTTTTTTTTATTTCAAATAAACAGTTATTGTGCTCTACAATAAATCCAGATAATATAATACTCTTCATTTAGAAAAATTAACGACTATATTTATTGCTTAAATATAAATAAAATCTGAATGGCAGGCAGTCATGGCTTCTTCGATTTCTCTCTTCATTCTGAACATTTTGGTAAATTTATATCTAAATCTATTAGGCTATAATCAGTGGCGGATCTATGGGGTTGAAATGGGCAGCCGACCTGGGCGCCAAAGTTTGGGAAACGTGCCACCTGCTACACTCGAAACGACATAGCAAACTTCCTTTCCACCAAATCAGGTAGTTATAATAGTCATTGAACTTTTACTTGTTGATATCTCGAAAGAAACGCTATTTGAAGAAAGTAGCACTCCTCGATGACTGTCTTCAACAGAAATTTCGGAATGGAGATCTTTTTGAGAAAAAACTATTTGAAATTGACCATAAATGCGAATCATTAGCCGAAAGTTATACCAATGATTGAAATGAGAAGAAAATCTTTGATGATATCAAAGATGTAAAAACTTCTCTTAGCCCCGGCCGTCCGCTACCCTTGATCCGCCACTGGCTATAATCGGGTATAATAAGTTTTACCACTTATGGAGTGGCAATAATAAAATGTGTTTGAAAATTCTGCTCCATGTGTTTTATATATCAATCTTTCAATCTCGTTAAAAAAAAAACATTTAATAAATAAGTAACATGCAATTTAATAAGTTGCGGAGAAAACCCATTTGTGACGCCAACAGCCACCACCTCCCATTATCTTTATACTCACAACTATCGTCCATAACCTTCACCACTAAGTGTCGCTTACACCGAAAAATCCAATGCAACCACAAAATGTTGAAGACAGCGAGTATGGTTATTGCCAGCAAGGTGTCTTGGGTAACAATACCGGTTACAACAAATACAAAATGATGTCTAGAATGTTGTTTGTCATCACTGCAATATTTTACATTGGGAATTGTGTGTGTTGACGGTGTCGCTTTGCATACGCCAACGCTCGAGTAACAAAAACAAAAATCGAGCAACTAATGTAGCCTGTGAAAATCCCAATTGTGAATTTTACTAAATTCAACAAAATGATAAATTATTTTTGCAACATTCTAGGCATGCTTGCGGTGCCGCACGGCAAGCCAAAAAAGAGCTAAGCCATACGAAGCTTGAGATAAATATGTACATCTATAGGAGTACATATCTATGTGTATTTGTGTGTGTTTGTAGGCATGTTTGTATGTATGCATGTATTTGCATAAACGTGCTCAGCGACAGCCAGCCAGCCGCTGACTGGTTTCAAGAAAATGCGAAACGTTTTTCATGAGATTTATTGTGGAATCGGTTAACCGCTGGAGTCAGCGACGCACAGGAGTAGCGGCAAAAACGGTGATACGAGTAGTAAGTAAGATGATGTTGAAAATCCTTTTTCAGTCGGTATCCAGAAGCGCACACGTAGCTTTATCTGCGTTGGAAAGATTTTGCTTGGCGGCATTCTTTTGAATACTTACTTACAAATAAGGTGAAATCAAGTGAGTTGAAAATGAAAATGTGGCAGCGGTAAAGTATGCTTCGAATCGTTATTCATTTTCACTTGATCTGCTTGAAGATGATAAATGTCTTCTCCACCTAGCTTTTTGTGCATGTGTATTAAGTGTAGTCGAACATGTGTGAATTCCATTTTTTATGTATTACCCAGTGAACAATTTGCAAGGAATAGTGGTTGCCGAGTTTGGAGGCACTCCATTGTAGAGTATGCGTTGTTTTAATCGGGTAGTTTAAAATATTTAAAATATTTCGTATCCACAGACATAAATCGCCCAGAAAATCCGCACCGCACGAAATTCCATTGTACAGTGCCATGCCAGCGTCCCCATAATTACCGAGAGCCCGTAAAAGATCCCGTGATCTGCTCCGGTTTACTTCTAGCCAAAAAGACATCGAGGCCCTACATGTTCTAGTATCGTTTGTTAAGCTGATCGCAAGCCCATCCGTTAAGAAGTAGCCATCTTTCCTGGCTAACGTATCAGTTTTGCAATTTCAAATTCTACAGAAGTCAGGTAATCTTTAAACTCTGCCGATCGCTGACTACACCAGCCTTAACCAGTGAACCCCGCCAGACAAAAACCTCATATAGAAGTGTTGGTTTTACTACCTGCTCATATAAGAATTTAATAGCTTTAGGCGAGAGACCCCCTACAACAGTATAAGATAACCAGGGACTTCTTCAATCTTTCCTCAATATTCTGATTTCAGTTTTAAACTCTGTTGCTTCAGACACATGACATCCCAGGGTACAGAAATCAGAAACGAAGTAATATAATACGAAGGGAAAATATATTAGAAAACGAATGATATATCAAATTTACTTGCTTACTTATTTATTTGGCGCTAATATATATATCAAATTTGCATATATTTAAATAGTAAATACATAACTTTTCTCTAATTGCCCTTTGCTTGGTTCGCCATTGCCTATCGTTGGGCGATCGTTATAGAAAAATAACCATTTTCTATATTTCTCTTCAAATTAACGTACTGCAAACATAATGCTCATGGAAGATTTGAATATGCGGCTTCTCGAAATACAGATATCGTCTAGCTGCAGTATTGAATGTTTTTGGAATATAACGAAATGGAATTAAGAACAACAAAAACTTAAATTTTGAGTAGAAATTCAGAAATACGATTAGATGCTAGCTATATATTAAATATGTATAAATTGGGTTATTAATACTTTGTTTCGTATGCTTCTTATATTATCAGCCACGAACGCCAGCACTCTCCTCTTTTTTGCACCGAATCGAAGCTAAGCTCACAACAACAGTACCCAAGAATAGTTTGATCCCAATTCAATATAAATCAATAATAATAATAACTTAGCTCTAAGCGCCTAAAAATATTACGCCGATTTGAAAAACAGATATGATTTTCGTGTGAAGTTTTTGTCATAGCAGAAATACACTCGTCGTCTTGCCATTGCCTGATGATAGCGACCGCTATCAGAAAAAAACTTCTCTATGCTTTTTTGTTGCTAATTAACCCGGCCGAGATTTCAACTGTCAGCTAGATGTGCCAGAGAATCTGTTAGTTCTTTATATTTATCAAAAAGTGTTCCAAAGTAAAGTATGCTCAGATGCTGAATGCTGTGTAGTAATCCTATTCTATAGCTAATTCGGACCTTACTGAGTTAATGAAATGAAAGACTTGGGGTATATTTTGATACTAATTGCCGGCCGCCATAGCCGTGTGTGTAGCTTGTGCGCGCTTCATTCGGTAGGTCCTAGGCTCAAGGTCTGGCCGGGACAAGTAACACCAAAGATTATTGAAAAGTTTTTTCTAATAGCGGACGCCCCGAAACAGGCAATGGCAAACCATCAAATGTATTTCTGTCATGAAAAAAAAACTTCTCACACAAATCACCTGTTCCTTGGAATTGGCGTAATATTGCAATTCGATCACTTTGTAATACAACATCAAGACTTACACTACAAAAATCCGCCGCCGTTCGGAGTCGGCGTAAATTGGGTTGGGTTATATAATCCAAACCCATTTGCCATGCGTGCATTTGTTAAACGCAACTCTACCAATTTTTCCATCCATTTACATATACGAGTAAAATATTGCATTCTGGTTTTGTTCGTGCCAAGTTTGAATATGCAGCTTTTATTTGGAGGTTCTAATAGTTCCACAGATATTTATCCAGTTTGTTTTGCGCTCTCTTTACCTTTCTGAATCGATTACATCTAACAATTCACGTTGCCGGGTAATTTGATTATAATCGTTATTAGATACGATAATTCTTTCGCCATTTTTATTTATTTCTGATCCTGTGGCCAACAAATTTTTTTGAACTTTTCTTCTTCGGCGAATCAATTTTAAAGTACTATGCAGAAATTTCCGTAACTACGATGTTTTTGATGTATGTATTCATAGGACTACCTATAGTGTTAAAGCTTCTTAAGTAAAACTTAGCTTGAGTTTAAATTTCTCTAAAATGTTTTGATTTAGATGCTTCATATTGCAAATCGATGTAACCACTCCAATGCAAATTTTTTTTCTGATTGGGAACTAATTTCATTTTATTAAGTTTGTAAGTCTGAAGCGTTTGTTATTGTTAGGTGAATAAATAATTAAACATTTGCATCGCAGTTCAAAGAAAATAACAATTATCTTTATTAAAACATTATCAGTAAATTTTAGATTGTAGTCTAGCTGTTCCTAATCCAAAATTTTTGCAGAAAAATGGGTTTCGAATAGAGTTGGTCGCGGGACTAAATATTAAATAAATTGTTGAAGACCTTCTCGATTTTTAAACTATTCTCGTGAGCCCCTATTTCTAGTCAATCAACATACATTTTGATTCAATTATATTTGTTTTCTCGCTGGGTTTTGATAGAACTCAATAAAACGTAGTATATTGCTGATATTTTTTCCATCTACACACTTTGTTTTAAACTAGTAATCAAATACCAATACTTAGTTTCGAGGTTTATTGGGTTACACTTTCATAGGTAGGCAATGAACGTGTGTGTCATACCTCAATCTGTGGTTTGGCAAAATTTCTATGAGAATGTATGTGGAATACGCTGGCACTTGGCATTATCATCAGACTCACACAAAATATGAGGCAGACATTAATATTAATTTTCAATTTACCGCAAAGACATTTCAAATTTGAATTATGCAAACGATGCGTGAAAACTTGCGCTTAAAATGACAACGAGTAAATAAGAAAATAGACAAGAGCTAAGCACAGGAAGGGGGGGTAAATACTTAAGGATGTATGTAAGTGTGAAAGGTAAATAAATTTAAATTCTAATACGAAATTTTATGTTTTATGTATTTAAATATTACATAAAGCAATTTACATAAATATTAGACATTTTAGCAATATACTCGCTCCAATTTACGAGAATCCATTCATGCATACCTTTTGCATCATTTTAGCTGCCCAAAGCTGCTACTTGCCGCGCTGTGCGTGTAATCCACAAAATTAATTTCCTGGAAAATTTCGCAATTAATCTGAGATGAAATGTTTGCGCAAAGACATAATAAAATTCACATATGCGCCCGGCCGGACAGTCAAATTAATTTCTCTATGAATTCAAATGACTGCAAACATTACGAGTAACACAAGCAAAAACGTATAGAATAAATATGTAAAAGTGTAAGCGTGTGAATGTGTATGGTGCTGGTGTGGACCTTTAGCACCTCACGCAACAATTTTGCGGTTGACAATGAGCAAATGCTCTGCAAGTTGGCTTCTTTTTTTTTTAGATTTTATTTTATTTTATTAAAAGCATTTTTGGTGTGGATTTTTCATGTGGGTTACATTCAACACACTTGGCATTACATTATCAGTGGGCGCACACAAACACACATAAACGCAAGCACCTTTTTCACATTACATTTTAGAATTCGCATATGAAAAGTACGCCAGCTCATTTGCACACCATATTTCGGTTAGAGTGCTGTGTTCTGAGTATTAAACGAACGAAAATGTACCGACAGATCGGCCATTTGTTGGCCTCTTGTGCCATCACATTCATCCTTCGGTGAGTTAGAGAATCTGACCTCAAAAATGTTTAATGGTGTTTGCAGCAGCATTATCGCTTTCACCGCCATACCTCCGAAACTACTGTGCTGGGTTGTTCTTGCCGGCGGTCTTATTGGCAGTGGCAGCCTCAGTTCGGCGTCAACATTATTATTTCAAATAAAAGCGCATTATGCTGGATTATCAACTTAGGTTGGCAGCGCGACGTCACACAAAAAAAGGTACAAATGCGCCAACGTAATTCCAATGTCCTGCAAAAGGATTCAGACTTACTTAATGTGTTAAAAGAATGTTGGACTCGCTGGTAGATGGGCAGATGTTGAGTCGCATTATACTCACTTAATGAATGTGTACGTTTACTTTCGTATAAGCCATGCGCTCACGTGTCCACACACACACACACACATATAAACACAATGCGGCGACTTGTCCTTCTTCCTCCTTCCACAATAGCTGCCTTTGTTTCATTCGTTGGTCCATTTATACCAGCTAGTACTGGATTATCAAATGAACTTTTACGCAATTAAATGTTATGAAAAAGTTTTTGCCTGCAATTAAGGTAGTTGAAAAATTAAATGTGAAAAGCTGCGCTGTGGTATTTACTTACATATTTAGCTTTTAACATATAAAGCAAAATATTTGAACTTAGGTACTCGCCACTTACTTATGTGCGCCCGATTTTACACATACATACATATGTGTGTGGATTGTTCATTTCAGATATCCTCATATTTACGTCTGTTTCACATTTACTTGGATTTGTCTACATTGAAGTTCATTTCCAGGATTGTCCGAAAGGTCCACTTTGGAATTTTTATCCTCGGATTGAGAATTTAATTAGTGCAAGGATTTAATTATGTCATTGAAATGTTTAAAGGGATGACAACTTTTTACTCGCATGCTGAGTTTAATTTATAAGAGTACTTAGATTTGAAATGATTCTTAGATAGCAAATTATTAATTGTTGATTCATTTAGAGGTCCATTTTTAAAATTCTTATAATTATTCAATTTTATAAGGTAGGATTTATTGAAATAAAACAGCTCTTTAAGGTATATTTTTCGTGTGACTAAAGCCAAACTACGACGAGCAACACAAAATTTAAGATACCAGTTTTTAAGTTCCGCTTTTATTCTTGTTTTGATAAATTAACTGATATTATAATGTTGACCTGATGTTTGTAAGTATAAAAAGAAGTAGAGATAGATTCAGACCTATGTATAAGAATCCAAATGATCGAGACAACAAAGTTGATTTGATTTTATCATGTCCGTCTGTATGTTTGAACGCAAGCTAGTCCCTTAGTTTTAGAGATATCTGACTGAAACTAGGCAACTGTTTTCTGCAAATTTATAAGTCATTTGTCGGCCGTGACCGTAGCTTTAATACAACTGATTGTTTCGATATGAAGTTTTCTATTATAATTTCTGCATCAAAGCAGCTAAAACTTCTTTCTCTTATTATCAAAATCGCATAACTGTAACTTATAGTTTCTATCAACTGATTGTTCACTTAATGGTCCATGAAATATGAAAAAAATATATATAAATTAGGGTGGCCTCTAAAATCTAATTAATTAACTTTTTAAGTCTCAAATCCTCAATAGGTTATACCACGATTATATATATCTATTTGTATATGTAAAAATGAATAGTGGTTTGTTCTGCTGCTTAAAACTTGCAAACGACTGCACTTAATTGGATACTTCCTTCTGCCGGTTTTTTCGTAGTTACTATGGGAAGGTTAAAAAAAAAATAAAAGTCGAAAAATTCTTGATAGATGGTGGTGTAGGCGCAAATTTCATATTTGGTTTTATAGGTTCCCATATAAGCAGTTTTTAAAGGATGTTGCCACTTTTTCAAAAGTTTAAATTCCATTGATGGCTTTATTTTCAAAATATTTTGAAAGAAAGTTACCACCAATTTAAATGGAAATTAAGTAATAATGATCTCTGACAACAGGGGTGACAAACTAAAAGGTCATGGCAACTAGTGTTGCCACCTGTTTGAAAAGGCGAATTTAATTAAATTATACACAAGTTACGTGAAATATAAAAATATAGGTGTCAAATGGTTTATACTTATATTTGCAGAGGTGCCTACTTCTGAAAAGTAAAATTTAATTAAATTGAGCATAAGATGTACGAAATATTACAATGTGGTTATCAAATCCGACCCTTACACGTTAAAATTGCTATATACGTTTTTTGTACGATCTCACCTTGAGTATGCCACTATTATTTAGCGGCCTTTTCAACAATTTTTAATCAACAGACTTGAGCGAATCCAAAAGGTATTCCTTAAATATGCTTTACGGTCTCTACGATTCACTGATCCCCTTCCATCATATAACGCACGTTTACTTCTTTTAAATCTTAAACCTTTAGAAAGTAGACGGTCAATTCTTTCTTTAGCTTTTATATATGGCGTTATCCAGGGAGACTTAGATTGTGCCGCCCTTCTTGAGAATATAAATTTTAATGTTCCAAGAAGAGAGCTTCAAAATTTTTACCCTTTTTATGGCATTAATAGCAAAACAAATTATGCGCGTAACGCACCAGTTGCACGCGCTCTTAATGAATTCAACCAGATCTCATCTTTTATCGAGCTTGATTTTTCTATGTCTAAAGATATTCTCATTACACTTTTGAAATCTGTTATGTAATCTCATTTAAGTTTGTTAGTAGTCTGTAAGAATTTAGTGTTCATAGACTTAAATAAATAAATAAACAAATAAATGGTTCGTTTCTCTGAGGAAAAGATTTAAAGTTATATTTTAAATAGTGTTGTTTTTAAAAGGGTATGCTTGAAAAGTCGAATTGAAAAATTAATTTCATTACACACAAATATTATATCAATAGGTGGCGCTGGAATTGTGATACACTATATATTGCAGTATGTACATAAAGGTATAGAATCAAAATTGCATTCTCTCAATTTAAAGAGTGTAGCAAAGCGCGCTGGGTCCAGATTTGAGGTGAAGGGACGCGCTGCATAGGAGTCAAAGTTTAGAATGCCTTATGAAGGCTCAAAAAATAAAATTATTTTATATATATATTTCCAACAGTCCAACGTTAAGCTTGCAATCAATAATGTTATAAGTGAAAACATTTTTAGACAACTTAATTTAAGACCTTTGTATTGATATCCATAAGAATGGCATGCAATGAATAGTGCGGGTTCAAAGGCGCCTGTCACCCCCACAACTGCATCCGTATCGAAATATTCCGGAACAAAAACTTTTGTGTACTGTAGTTTATTGATATATTATTATTATTATAAGAAAAATGTATTTATATACCTACATAATTGAATTATATAAATAAACCTTAAATCTAAGCAACTAACAGGTATGGGCTTCGACGTAATAGTAATAAAAATAAATATATGATATATTAAGACGATTACATTAAGCAATAAATGGTAAATTTTTTAAGAGCGATATAGTGTTTATGTCGTTTTTAAAGTAATAGTGTTTAATAGCACAGGCAAACAAATTTTATTAAATAAGGTAAATTACGTATTCTTAACAAACGTGCAGTCATAAGTTAAGTGGGTTTATGTAAGTGTATCAGCTAAGCATAGGTGGCAAACCGGAAGGGGCCTGCTTTCCATAAGGTGGCTATGAGTTAGGCGCGTGTTCCCTAACCTTAGCCGTATATATTTATTGACGTCCCTTCTTATAATATCAGTTGGATATTTTGCGGCAACACCATCTGGGTTTATATTTTTATCATCGTGGTTGTAGCTTTTCCAAAACTGGTTTGCTATGTGATTAAAGTGTTGTATTACTAATTTTATAATCTCAGTTTAGTTTGTTACATGCTTAGAAATGATTGGTGCAGTGGTTGCAAATTTAGCGGCTTCAGCAGCTAACTCGTTGCCCGGAATACTGATATAACCCGGCACATACGTAAATTTAAACCAAACCGTGATGTAGCAGATACAAGATCGAAAATCAATATTGTCCTATAACTTTCAACCAAGTGCTTTCGACACTCTTGATTATTGAAAAAAGAGAACAGTTAATTAAATTTTGTTTTAAGATTATTGCTTTTATGGTCCACCGTCCACAATATCTGCAGGTTAGATTTTCGGGAGCATCAGAGAACAAATCCTAGAGGTGTTATATCAAGGACCGATGAGCCGATGAACCGATGATCCCTCCAGCTATGAAGAGCACCATATATATATATATATACATTTCTCTTAAATTTCTCCTGGTTGCTTTTCACCTTAGATCCTTAAGTCGCGATTTTTTGATGTTTAACCGTTGTGTCGATCATAGAGCCCACGGGTACATTTGCATCTTTAATTTTGCTGTATCTTCCAAACGGTTAGTCCGATTGACCTGAAATTTCATGATATCCTCAACCATACACTTTTGCATCATGTGGAAAAGTTTCATCAAGATTGGAGCAGGAGTTCAGTCGATACAGCCCAAATTCAAGTTAGTGGAATGGCGTCGACAGCTGATGTACCCGGGTACTTGTATGAAAATTCATACAAATATATAGAAATAAATGGAAATATTTAGTTTATTTTATGGGAATTTGTTTATTTATTTATAGAAAATCATTATATGAAAGTAAAAAATATATTTTATGAATTTTAGCAGCATCTGAGGGATTGTGGATGATCCTTCGAGTGCTCTGCGCACACAGGCTTATTACAAATTGCACATACTTTTCCCGTTTGGCGTTTTGTAATGCAAATATAGCAGTTTCCTTTTCTTTTTATGCGGCCAGAACTGTCACGGTCCACTTCCTCTTGTGCACCAACATTCATCTTCAAGGGCATACCATATATGGCTTCCATAGCGTGTCTAGTAGAAAATATGCGCGTAATATGGCTATTGTCCGCTCTTATATCGATTTGTGGTCTGCATAACTGATCGCTGAGCTGCTGCAGAAATATCCTACGGCGGTTGGTAGATGGTTTTAGATGGGTGTTGTTTTCCATATATATAACATACGCAGCATACGCAGCTACGTCAAGCATATTATAAAAAAATGCTAAAGGCCATCTATTTGTGCGCCGTTTGGTTGAATATTCAGTCAAGCACTTATCCATATTATCCACGCCGCCTTTATCTTTGTTATAATCAAGTATGAGCAATGGTTTCCGTTTTGGACCTGCAGTTTCTGTAGTGTCGTGGCAAGTAGACAGCATCACAACAGCCTTATTTTTTTTTGGGACGTATGAGCACATCGTCATGTTGTTACAGAATCCAAATAGCGTAGACTCTGCTTCACGTCCTTTAGGATTGGCAAATGATGCTGACACGAACATACGCCTTTTGTTGCAAGTGCCCAACAAAGCCAAACTGTTGTCCCCCATCAAAGTTTTTGCTAAGTTATATGTTGTAAAGAAATTGTCGCATACCACTGTTCGCCCACTTCCACCAAAATTGTTGACAACTAAGTCCTTCACAACACGCTCACCAACGTTTCTTTCACGTTCGCCGGACGCTGCCATTCCAGTATAAATTTGACCCTGTATTGGAAAAATAAAAATTGAAAAATGAAATTTGAATTAGTCATTTAGTTTATTTGCAACAAGTTGATATAATAAAATGAATGTATGAACACTGATTTACCTGCACGGGATATGATGAAATGGCGTCGCAGACCCACCACACTTTTATTCCATATTTGGATGGTTTCGATGGAATGTACTGTGTGAAGCCAGTTCCACCACGATACGGGAATAATTGCTCATCTACGGTAACGTGTGTGCCACATATATAATACTGGCGCAGAGTGGCATTTAGCATCAGGAATACGTCTGTAATTGCAGCTGCCTTATCATATTGTTTGCGTGCATTCCGAGTGTTTCCATTATCAAAGCGTATGAAGCGGCTGATTGCCCAAAATCTGCGTAAGCTCATTGATGCGCGAAATAATGGATGCGAAGTTGTTTTCCACAGGTCAGTGGTATGAACATAACCGGAATGACATACGCCAGCCATCAAAAGCACACCCAAATATGCACGAAGTTCTACTTCAGTTATAGGCACCCATATTCGTGGTTCCGCATCTGGATGCTGCTCATTGTACACATCTAAAGTTTGCCTTGCCTTTCTATTTGATTCTCGAATAATTACATCACATATTTCATTTGACATCATAAGATTGAAGGTCTCTGCCATTGTCAAGACTTTTGTCGAAGGCACTGGTCCAGGATTGCGACTTCTTAGAATGTTGTGCGCACGTATTCGTCCAGGTATTGGTGGTATTGACGACCATACATTGCCATCTCTTGCCGTATAATAATCACCAGTTTCAAGTGGCGGTTCTTCATACTCCTCGTCTGAATCCTCCTCGTCCTCTGGGTGATACTCAGTTTCCTGGACTGGTTCAATGTCAGATGATTCACCACCAATGTCATCATTATTTCCTTCTAAGTCTTCTTGATCTACCGCTTGTTCGTGGTCACTCTGTTCGTAGTCAGAATCCTCAAGAACTCTGCGTATATAGTCACACTGCTCCTCATACGGTAGTGCATTCAATTGACGCGGAGCTAGCCACTCACCATCTGCCATTTTATTTTCACTTTTTATATATTTGCCGCACAAAATAAATTTTTAGGTCTTTACACTTCAAAAATCGCACATAAACTGACTTATGCGGGCATGTGCTGCAAATCGTTTTCGCATGAAATTGCCAGCGAAACAATACGACACATACGTGTTAGTGTGTCACTTTCATGCGAAAACGATTTGCAGCACATGCCCGATGCATACAAAACTACTCAAAACGAAACCTGCGCAAAAAATCATGTTTCTGCCTGCAAAACTGGTTGTACAAGGGTAGGTAGGCAAGATATTCCCAAATACCCTTTTGTTCCTGTTAGTAGACGTGTTTTCCTACACATTCAAAAAAAAATGTTTGCATTGAACAAATATTTTATGAGTTATAATTATTCTGCGCAGGTACTAAAAATAGCACTATGAGCAAGAGGGGTTGATTTTAAATTCAAATATAATGGAATTCTGCGAATGAAAATTCAATGTTAATTATTTTTCTTGGTAAAAAGGGATCAAATTACAAGGATTAAAAAAGAATTTGGAAATTGTTAAATTTTTATGGATTTTGGCAATTCCCATTTTTGGTAAAAATGGATTATTTAGGTACCAAAAATTTTTTTTTCCAAATTATGATAAAAGTTTTGTTAACTAGACAATATTTCCAAGAAATTAAAAAAAAAAATAACCAGAAAATCACAAGAAACCAGGTAGTAGTTAATATTTGTATATCAAAAGCAACTATCTGCCATACAAAACGTATGAAGTACCCGGGTACATCTACTGTCGATGTGGATAAAACCCAACAGCTGTTGACACAACGGTTAAATCATGTTTTAATCATTTCCGTCAGCCGTGAACATAAAATAGAATATAAGCCTATGCTCCACAGCCCGTCAAATAATGAGACTGCTGCACATTAAGTTCGGCACAAGTCCTTTATCGATGACAATTTGCCGCCATTTAATTTCCATGACCCCATTCTGGTATTTTCAATAATTAGGGTTGCTTAATTGCAGATTACTGAAAATTACAAAAAGTTAAACATTGCAAGTTTCCCATATTACTTTTATCAAAGAAAACTACGTAAATTACGATAAATGTTACTTATACGCACCATCGTCCCATTTGGATGGAAAATCTCATAGCGACTCAAACAGTAGTTTCCTCGCTCGATTGTATAAGAATAAAAGTAAAAAGTGACTGAGAGAAAAGTATAAATGAAAAGTTAAAATTTTACAGAAAAATTAGTTGATATCCGCTACTTCGTTTGCGTTTATTCGATGAATTTAAAAACAAATATTAAATCGGTTCTAAAGTTATTATCAATTTTTTTACATAATTTTCATAGAAATAGCTGGCTAAATTGCTGTAACTAACTTACGAGTCAGCGGATAACAAAACCGATATTAACTTGCTTCTAGCGCAACCTAGCGCATTTATTTTTCATAAGAGTATTTTTTATTGCATCTGCAGCATACTCTCCTAATATGATCAATATCGGACCATATGTAGGGATTCGAGTTAGCGAATGTGAAATTTTTTATGAAATGAAATGCCAATTGAATGGTAAGGGCTTTGTCTAGTTTTTTAACATTTCTCCTGATCGAGGGTTCCAGTGGAATCGAGACTTGTATGCGCCTACGAAATTCCTAATATCTATTAAAAAAAATATGGAAAATCATATCATCAAAGAAACTCATTTATAAAAAAAATAAAAATTTAGTAAAAAATATGACATTTAGTACAACCAACAGAACAAGGAATAGTTTTTGGTCTTCGAAATATATATAAAAATATGTCGCTACAGTCATTCCAAAGACACCTATAAAATCAGTTTGTGTATTTGAAAGTCATATTAGTTTACATGTAGCGCATGAACATACATACTAATATTTTTATGAATTGAGCATTTTTCTTCGAAACACTCAAGTTCAAAATGCACAAAACGCTCAAATCGGAAATTTTTTAGTCTAAAAAAAGTGTACGTGAAAAGTCTTGAATAAAAAAGGGTCTTGTTAGTAGTATTGCCCTGCCTCTTCTCGGCGTACAGAGCAATGCGACTGTAAAAAATTTTATTTGTGTTGTATTTTGTTATTTTAAAATTATATTTCACAAAGAATATATATTTAGAATACTCGAATTTTGAAGGGCAAAAATAATTATTTTTCGTTTTGTTTTTTGTTTTCATTTCCAGCCATGATAGTAATTTGATATTTGGAATAAGTTTATGTTTTTTAATCGAAAATTATAGCTATTTCTATTTATTTAGGTATTAGTGATATTCACACCGGGCTTTTTGAGGAGGCATTCAACTTCGAAAAAAGGAGACCAAATTATCTGAACAGAAAGATGTATATAACAACAAGTATTTTTCTTATCTAACGAAATCCGAAATGGTTTGACTGAAGAATGTCCGTGATTTTTATGAAAATACATCTACTGAGAATTAATTTTAGTTTTGCTAAGAAAAAAAAATTATTGATTAGTCGCTTTGAATGAGAAAATTTATAGAGATCTAAAAGTTTAGATTTGTAGAGGACTTGCACTAGTCATGCAATGAAGAAAATGAGTTAAAACAGGGGGAAAAATCTCTACATACAGATCCTAATGAAACCTTTTTGAGTAGATGCTCTTTATTGCGAGCCTACGAGCCTTATAAAACCTTTGCAATGCCAATTGTTCTTTAAACTTGAGAATTTTGTGTTATCCGGTTTTTGAATTACTGTACGCACTTACCCCAACCTAAATTTCATCCTCACCGTTTTTAAATAAAAAAAAATCAGTCAAGTTAAATGATTATTGTTAAACGCTAATTAATCATTAAATTATTGTAGAGGTGAGTTTCCTGAAGTCCATACTCAGTATGCTTTAAAGTTTAAACCAAACGTAAAATGGCTGTTAGGAAACGTCAAATATACAATATAAGTAGAATATAAGTAAGACATTTCCCTTAAGGCCCACTCAAATTTATATCTGCGGTGAAAATCACAAAATCAAATACCATACTGTTGTGCTATTTCACTGCTCAAAATGAATACAAATAAAAAATGAGCTCATCTAATTCTACTTTAGTTATTTATTTACCATCTTTTACGTCTACTAAATTGAAAAAAAAAAAATAAAAACGTTAGCATGTACCACTCTTCCTTCCATGATTTACCTACTTAAATAAATACATTTATAAATACACACGCAAACGTCTTTTCGCCAGTTAACTTAAGTGACTCTTTAATCCTTGTAAGCAACTTAACTCAAGCGATTGCTCGATTGCTGCACGTCTTCTTCCAGGCATTCCATGCGCCCCGTAACTTCTGTGCCATCAGGCATGAGGCCTTCCGCAGCTGTTACCAGGCGGCAATCGCTAACCTCCGTCTACCGGCGCATCTATTAAATCTGCTTATTTCTTACTCACTTGTCTTCCCTTTCAAGTTGCCAAATTGAACGTATTTTTGAAAATTGTTTACCTTGTGCCTTTGTACCACGTGTTTTACACAGCTCGTTGGTCTCTTCCACAGTTCGCTTTGCTCCAGCGGCTTGTTCTAACGCAGAACTGTCTGCTCTACTTTCTTTCTTGCTTGCTTTCGTATTTTTGCTTCACTTTTTTTTTTGCAGCAGCAGCAGCAGCAGCAGCAATCGCATTTATTTCAGTTCGTGTTGTTGTTGGTGGCGGCACCGTCATCGCCTTATTTTAAATACACACATTTCATGCGCTCGTGAATTTGTCCTTAAGGATATTTGCTCCTTGAAAATGTGTTTACTCGTGTTGCGCATATTTTAATTGTTACGTTTGTTTGGTTTATTTGAGTTTGCTGCTGCCGACGCCGATGGCGCTGCTGCTACGATTTCCTTTTCACTGAATCTTACTGGATCTTTTTCAGTGTGCTGAATTGAGTTTTGCATAGTAGGAGTTTTGCTTAAGTTGATTTGGTTTGTGTATTTTCGCATGGAATGTAAAGGCTGTCTACTGTTCTGCTAGGGTTTGCTTTGCTCTAACTTTTTCTCAGCTAATATATGCAAATTCAAGAACTAAAGTTAAAGTCTTTTAATTAAACTTCTAAAAATAGCAAGGATTCCTTTCTTTACACATTTCAATGTTTGTTTTGAGATGTATGACTGAATTCAAGAGTTGAACGCATACACTCTAATACATGTACATATATTTTCATATGTACATACATACATATACAAAACAACATTTGGCGTTAGTTGAACTTATGTTTATTTATACAAACTACTTTGAATATGCCATTGGGTTTGAAATTCTTCATTTAAGGTCAAACTAAAAATGAGAATTGATAAAGATATAATAATTTTCTCTGAAGGCATTCAAACAATTGTAAGTCAAATATAATTTTTTTAATTATTCATATGATTAAAGGTAGTATCAACAATATATAAACGGATAGTGATCTCCGCTGTCGGAAACAGAATTACTTTAAATGCAATTTAAAAAGTACTTTTTTTTACTAACTTTTTTTTTGTAGGCAACTAACTTTACTAACATGTCGATATTCTAGGAGCAAGTGTATTATATGTATCTGGAATCGATTTCAACTACTTTTAAATATATTTGACAGAAATACCATCGAAGCTATTTTTTCCCAGATGCAATAAAACCTTTTTATTTCCAACTATTGGAAATTCTAATTACCAACTACTAGCAAACCTGTCCATTTACAATTATTTAAAAATATGTATACTAATGTGTATTGAGTCTACTTTATACTTATAGTAACTAAAGGGTGGTTAAATTTTAAGGGCTGATGTTGATTTTGAATAAAACACAAACTATTTTAGAAATTATTGTAATATCTTTTTATTATGATAATATGGTGTGGTTCAATTATGTATGGAACAAAATATCGGCCAAATGTCCGCCGCGACCTCGGCGGCGCACCTCCATCCGATGGTCCAAATTTTCGATGACGCTGAGGCATAATTGAGGTTCTAAACCGTTAATGTGCCGAATTATCTCATCCTTTAGCTCTTGAATTGTTGCTGGCTTATCGACGTACACCTTTTCTTTCAAATAACCCCAAAGAAAGGAGTCCATCGGTGTCAAATCACAGATCCTGGTGTCCAATTGACATCGCGACCACGTGAGATTAAACGGCCATTGAATTTTTCGCGCAAAAGAGCCATTGTTTCGTTGGCTGTGTGGCAAGTGGCACCATCCTGTTGGAACCACATATCATCCACATCCATATGTTCCGATTCGGGCCATAAAAAGTTCGTTATCATCTCACGATAGCGAACACCATTCCCAGTCACTGCCTGACCGGCCTCATTTTGGAAAAAATATGGCCCGATGATGCCGCCAGCCCATAAACCACCCCAAACGGTCACTCTTTGTGGGTGCATTGGTTTTTCGACAATCACTCTTGGATTATTATTCGCCTAAATGCAGCAATTCTGCTTATTGACGAACCCACTGAGGTGAACATGTGCCTCATCACTGAAGATGATTTTCTTCGAAAATTGATCATCCACTGTTGCCATTTCTTGCCAACATTTTGGCAATTGCTCGATTGTGTATCTTTCCATGTTCAAATTGAGTTAGTCTGAAATTGAGAAATGTCAAATGAAATGCAGAAAAAAACTTGACGTTTAGGTGTGGTTCACATTCAACATCGGCCCTTAAAATTTAAGCTCTCTTTAAATTTTATTTTTTTATTTCTAGAAGTGCACACTCCAATAATATATATTTACGTAAGCACATTTGGGTGCCTCCCCAAAAAAAAAAAATTGCGGTTTAAATTGGAATTATAAAATTAAAAAAAAAATTAAAATTTTTGTGAGCCTAAGAAATATGAAAATTCCTCCATAAATTGAGTCTTTTAAATAAATTAAATTTGTTTATACATTTTTTATTACAAAACATATTTGCTTAAAAGGTCTTCATAAAAATATTTAAAAATTGTCTCAACGGAATCATAATAATGAACTTTGTGCAGTTTTTAAATCATCTATCTCATTTAAATCGTATTTTTTGCGAAGTACTTATTTTAACAGAAAGCTGATAATATAATACATTACAAAAACTGGAGAGTTATTTATCAGTAAGACTTTCTTAGATGCACAACACTTAAAGCAAACGTCGTTCACCAGAAGTCATTCATTGCTGATTTTACTGGGTTTTTGCAAAGCTGAAATGTCACCAAAATATGGACAAATGTTCAGACTTAAAATAACCAAAATAACTTAACATTATGTTTATTTTAATGCATCGTTTTTGGGAGAAATTGTGTTATCAACTTTTCTACATACACACTGTAGGTGTGAAATATCATCGATAGTATTGATAGTCCTGTTCTTCGATAGTCAGCACCATCGACAGTCACGATACTGACGTACCATGGATAATATTGTTAGTGTCACCGCTAATTTTCATATCACAACTTTATTGGTACTGATGGTTAGCGCCTGCGTATGATCTGTAGAACTATTTCGATAATTGTGTGATTACCAAAAAATTAAGTTATTTTATAAGTTATTATTTTTACAAGTACGGTATGGTCTAGGCTCAGGTGAAACGAAGTTTTAAATATCCGGGTCATGTTTCTATTTTGAATGAAAAGTGCCTGTATGCAATAAAATTAGTTGATATATGTAGTATTCTTCATTTTGAAATTATGAACCACTTTTGTTTTTACTGACTTAAAGTGCAAAGTGTGTACTAAATTTGGAAAATTTTGATAAAGTTGCTTTCCGTGATCTGATTTCCCAAGTTGTTTGATTCCATGTATTTCTATCAGTGGTGGTCGTGGTTTTGGTCAGAATTCTATAATTTTCGAAATTGTGTCTACTGAGCTAAATTGTAGTTCACGTAGGAAATTCCCTAGAGTTTGGTTAGTTAGAGAGTTGAAATTTACATTTTAAGAACTGTCAGGCGTCATCTTTTCGACTGGAAAAAATGCATCTCGGCAGAAATATGGAACTAAACCGTCAACCTTTTCCTGCGCTTACTTTTAATAAGTTTCGGCGTGAATAAATAAGCTAAGAATGAATCGATTAACTAATATCGTGCTATTCGGTGAACAAGCACCATCCTTTAGGGCCCTAAGAAACTAACACAATGAATTTTCTGATGTTCTCTTCTCGCCCACCGACGAACCCGTGCAGACCATCCAAAATCAGTTGTAGTGAAAGATTGTCATGATCTCACGAATGCAAAGACGGAGAGAATTTCTTACTCAAAGCAGAAAAGAGAAAAACTAAATATTTAGTTATTATTTGGAAAATTTAAGAAACTATATATTTTTGTAACTTTGCTTAATATAGAAGCTTTTGTCTTGGTTAAGGCTTGAATATAACTAAAATAAATAAGAATAAATTTTAAATTAGTAAAGAAGTTTTTTTAATTTAGTAAATCTAAGAAAATATTTTTTCTGAAATTTTTTTGGTTTTTAAACAAGGACGTGTTTTTCTTAGTTTTAGTTTAGTATAGTCGCTTTCTTCAATGTGGTATATACCAAGCCAATTTCTGTTATCTAAATTAATTACTATTTTGTGAACAAGAAAGTTTTTGTCCAATCTCAAATAAAACACTTTTGTCCCTGAAATCGTATTGATCATCAGAAGAATATTTTGAAATATTTGACAATAAAAAAGTTTTCAAGCAAAGGTGTTTGCTTTCCATTATTAGACCAAAAAAATAAATAACAACCCTCGTATTTGCACTGTGTCCATTTTCTCTAAACAATTTAAACCACTTATTCCTTTCTCCAACCTAAATGTGGGAATCAAATTTGAGCAAATTTTCTCATATAACTCCTGAAAATTTGTGTTTGGTGAGAAATTTGCAAGGATTTGCCACGCATTATTTTTTATATGTAAAGTCACAAAATAATATAGCGCGTAACTATTCAAAAATTTTCTAACTAAGTGTAAATTTATTCATATTATCTATTGAGAACTAAAGAAGAAGCAGCTCTTTTAAAATCAAATACTTGGGTAAAACTGAAAAATTGGGGAGTTAAAGTAGAAGACGAAAAAAGCAATGGGTGTTTGCGATATAGAGGACTGTATATTTGCTTAATGTCCTTTTGCCATATAGCACCTGTCCGCCATTGTCAGCTCATTGAAAACACATAAAAGTAAATTATAGCCCACAAAGTAGATGCAACCGACGATACAAAGGCATAATTTGTACCAAGAGCGCACACACATACGCACACGCACACAAATACATATATTGAAAGCATTTTTCAACACTTATATCATTAACACACATACACAGAAATACAGAACAGCTACACGGCTACATTTGGCGGTAGGTAAGTACTTACCATTTATAAGTGCACATTGTGTACCGTCACTTTTGTAGTCGCGGAAAAATTTGCTCCTTTCACGACCGCGAAATGCGATTTACATTAAATGCGAAATGCAATTTGGTAGTGATTACGGCGACAACAACAACAACTACAAAATACATACTCGTAACAACAAACACAAAAAATACTTTTATGCCACATGAGAGAAATATAGCTGCAACTGCAACTGCAACAGCGTCGGAGTCATTCCACATTCTCACATATTATATACATATGTAATCGTTTACACACACACACACACACACACATGCATGTAAACCATAGGTGCAAGCACTATCTGAGTACAAACACACATACATATTTTTGTTTAATGTTCATAGTACATTTGTCTTATCAGCATTTTCTGCATGGCCATAATGAGTTGCAATTACATTATTGGCTGTAATTTGCATTGCAGCAGTGCCCCACCCACTGGGGCCGAAAACTCCAGACACCCATTTCACATGAAACTCTATTGGTAATTTACATTGGATCCCCATTGCCACCGATGTCGAACACCAAAACTCTTACTGCATTTATCGCTTCCTCCCTTTATGGTATGAAATATTTTCAGTGAATGTTGTTTTCTGGTAGTTTTGGAGCTGTTGCACTGTGGGCGCGTGACAATGAACAGATTTTATAATAGCACAAGTGAATGCACTTTTTGCATATGATATGTATGTACGTACATATAAAATTGTGTGCATTTGTTGAATATAAATACACAAATGTATTGCCACTTGTTGGCCATAAATGACGCTAAAATTTTGCGCCAAATGTTCGGTACATTTAATGTGTTTCGGATAAGTGCGAATGCCAAGGAAATGTACCTCAAATGTGAAATTGCATTAACTAGAATAATTTCCACTCATTTGTTCTTGTATCATCTTCTGCAAGAGAATTCTGATGAAAAAATGTTCGAAGTGTATCTTCGAACAAACAAATATATGTTTTCCAGTGTAAGTTTCAGCAAGCGAAAATAATCGTTATTTTTATTTTTTTCAGATCTAAAAACCATTGGTAGGAAATCGTTCAGGACAAAACTCCTTATGCCATATGCTATATAAATCTGACTACATTATTTATTAGAAGATTTTTGGTTTTGAATCATTGCATAATTGTTATTTTGTGATTTTTAGTTTTTCGATCAAAAATAATCGTTTCTTTTGGACACTTATCTATGCGATCATATTTTGTGATTTCTCTTGTGACAATCAAATATAGTCGTTGCTTTCTATTTAAACTTTTCCAATCATATTTAATCGATATTTTGTGATCTTAATATTTTTAATCAAAAATAATCGTATTTCTATTATGTGTAGTTTTTCGATCATAATAAATTTGTCTGCGATGACACAAGTGTGTTTTATGATCAGAAAACAAATCACAAAATATCGACTAAATACGACCAAGAGTTGTAAATCCAAGAAAAACGACTATTTTTTATCGAAAAAATTAAAATCACAAAATATCGACCAATATATATATAGAAGGTTTCAAGTCCTGGGCAATTTCCTGTAAGAACCAAAACGGCGACCTGATGGCCGATATCCAGAGTTCACTCAAACTATGGAGGGAGCACTTCTTCACGCTGCTTAATGGTAGTGGCGCTGAAAACATTGAAGATGATGAACCCGAACCCCCAAACAATGAAGACGGTATCGAAGTACCATGGCCCGACCTGGACGAAACTCCAACGGCCATTGCGCGGCTAAAAAATAACAAGGCCGCTGGTGCTGACGGACTGCCAGCAGAGCTATTCAAGTGCGGCGTCGAGGAGCTGGTAAAGTGCATGCACCAGCTCATTTGCAAAATATGGTCGGACGAACGCATGCCTGCTGATTGAAATTTAAGTGTACTCTGCCCAATTCACAAAAAGGGTGATCCTGCAATATGCGCGAACTACCACGGGATCAGACTTCTTAGCATGGCTTATAAGGTTCTGTCGAGCGTATTGTGTGAACCACTGAAGCCCACCGTGAACGAACTAATTAGATCTTATCAGTGGGGCCTTACACCTGACAAATCTATCATCCACCAAATATTCACGATACGCCAAGTCTTGGAAAAGACCCGAGAAAGAGGAATAGTTACACACCATATTTTTGTCGACTTGAAATCCGCTTTCGATAGCACAAGAAGAAGCTGCCTATTTGCCGCAATGTCTGAATTTGCTATTCCAATAAATCTAATACGGCTATGTAAAATGACGTTGAGCATCATCACCAGCTCTGTCAGAATCGGGAAGGAGGTAACAGCCAAGGTGACCCCTTTGTCGCGTGACTTCTTAAACTTCATTATGTTGGAGAAGATAAGTCGAGCTACAGAATTAAACCAGTCAGAGACTATATTTTATAACAGCGTGCAACTTCTGGCGTATGCTGATGATATCGATATCATTAGCCTCAACAATCTCGCCGTTACTACTGCCTTTTCCAAACTGGATAAAGCAGCGAAACGTATGCGTCTGGAATTGAACGAGGGCAAAACTAAGTACCTCCTGCCATCAAATAAACCGTTAGCGCACTCGCGTCTCGGCTCCCGCATCACTGTTGGAAATTATAATTTCGGCAAAGTGGAGGACTTTGTTTATCTGGGAACCAGCATTAACACCTACAATAATGTCTGCTTGGCCAACGTACAGTCTCTGTTGCCAACAAGTGCTACTTTGAACTGAGTAGGCAATTGCGCAGTAAAGCCCTCTCTTGACGAACCAAGCCACACTCTACAAGTCTCTCATTATACCTGTGCTATTGTATGGCGCTGATGCATGGGCACTGTCAGCATCGGATGAGACGGCCCTTGGAGTGTTCGAGAGAAAGATTCTAGGAAAGATTTATGGACCTCTACGTCTTTGCGACGGCGAATATCGCAGCCGATCGAACGATGAGCTGTATGAGCTTTACCGCGTCATAGACATGGTACAGCGAATTGAAATACTGCAGCTACGTTGGCTGGGACATGTCGTGAGAATGGAGAAAATGCTCCAGCCCTGGAAGTATTCAACGCGGTAGTAGAGGAAGAGGACGGCCTCCTCTGCGTTGGAAAGACCAAGTGGAAAAGCACTTGACGTCACTTGGTATTTCCAATTGGCGCCAGTTAGCAGGAAGAAGGAGTGACTGGCGCAATTTGTTAAGCTCGGCTAAAATCTCTTAAGAGGTTATAGTCCCAATTATGTTAAGTGAGTTAAGTATTTATATATAATCTTTCGACAGCTCTTTGAGTTGAGAATGTAAATATTTTTAATGATGACTAACCAATTCACTTAGCTTGGTTGCATAACCTATGACCGGATTTCAACAAAATTTTAACAGTGTATTCCCTAAACTCGGGCATAGACAAAAGGTTAGAAGAAAATCGTTTTAGATTGTTTACTTTCTTTTGAATTTCGGCCAAATTCACCCCTATGCTATGGCTTGCAGGGTTTCATTTGCGAGTTTTTCGCCTTCTTTCCTGTTGAGGGCTCATTTTAGACTGTTTTGTCATCAGCAAATGATAAATTGATTTCAACATTTGCTGCCAAACAACTGGTTTCAATTAAAGTGATTTTTTACTATGTGAACGTGAACTTTAAAATATTTCGTTATGAGATATAGATATATGCATAAAGTACAGACATAAATTCTTATGTATATTAAAACTCACTTATTAAATCATCAGCAATAATAAAAATTCTGCTTTCAGCGCCCTACTCTTTATTTTCGAGGAGAGTTCCCCGCATATTTATAAAATTTGAAATCCTTATCACCTCTAAAGATTTGGTTAAAATCTAACGGTTACAAATTTATTATTAGGTACAGTTATTTGTCATATACAGTGGCGAGCCAAACCGGTCGAAGGGTGACTTTTTGTTAATATTAGAAAGCTTTTTCATGATAACTTTTTTTTGTTAATTTTATATACAACTATAGTTCATACTCTAACAAAAGCTATGTAAATTAATGCTCCACACAGTTAATAATCCTCCAACAAATTGTCAACCAAATTTTAAAATTTTTTAGAAATATGTTAAGATATTTTTTTGGCTATGCAGTTTTATACCCCATTCCATTTTAGTATTTATTATAAAGTGCAAGTGTGAAATGGCTAGGAACTTTTTTTTATAATTTTTTTTAAAGGGGAACTTTTTCTTCGTATATCTTTTATACAAGTACATATTTTATGTGGTAGAAAAATGCAAAATACTCGCAAAATCCAAAATTCAAAACAGTTATAAAAAATCAGCTGGACTTTTTATTCACTTCAAACTTGCACTTTATTATATTAGAATTAAGTAACCTAGAAAACTGCATACTAGAAAAATTTCTAAAAACTCTTCGAAAAAATTGTAAAGTCTTGAAGATGGGGTTTCAAAAATTTTGTGTAAAGTTCGTTACATACTTTTAGAGAGTTTTTTATATTAGCGATTTATATTAGTTTGTAAAACTAACAAAAAACAAAGTTGTCATGAAAACCCTTACTAATATTGTAAAAATGTGGGGACCATTTGACTTGTTTTACACACCACTGTACATGGTTCTAATACAAAAATCATTAATTATGTTCGTGAGTTGAGAGAGATTTAATAAATTTTCGAAATTTTTCAGATTTTTTGATACTGCACGGAAATTTTGTGTCGAGATTGAAAAATCTGTAAAAATCTGTAAAAATCTTGGAGCAATTTCCAAACAAAAAAGAAAACATTTGTGTTCTAAATTGAGAAAAGAATATTTTGAGTACAGCGAGTGAAAATTCAAATCTATCCTTCTTAAATCGGTGACATCTGGGCACCCTTGTTGTAGCTGGGCATTATTAGCTCAAAATCTATTGCTACGAATTGGGAAGGATGTCGGATCTCTAAAGACTGCAAGTTATCAAATTTTTTGGTTAATAAGGTTCTAAAATAGTGAATAGTTTTCATACCACTCATATTAGCCCCAAAACTTGCTTTTCTTATACTTTCTTATTTCTAATACACATACTTAAATTATATGGCTACATATTCTGTAAACGTATTATAAGTATGTGTGAAATCAATTGCCTTACAAAATTTTACACAACACCATCTTACCTCAGTAACAAAAACAACAACAATAATAATAATAACAAACAAATTTGTCAAAGATTGCCAAGATTGAAATCGTAACAATTTAAAGCGATAAAAATAAAATAGGATTTGGTAAATAGATTTTCACTTTTGCGCCCCTATATTCGAAGCATTTCAATAACAATAAACGACCAGATGAAATAGAAAAGTAAAAAGGCGAAGTTGTGTGCAAGAAGGCAAACAAACGCAAAAAAAAAAAAAACAATCACGCTACAAATGCCATAGAGCATTAGCAAATCCAACAAATGCCTTTTGTGCAAAAAAAAGAAGAAAAATCATCTACAATTTGCATCACAGCACACAAACCGGCAAAAGCGCAGTAAAATAACAGCAACAGCAACACACTCGAACTTGCCTTCATTTTCCAAGGAGCAAAGGTGCCTGCACTCGCCTGTCGTGCAAATTGCGAAAAATTGCCAAAGCACCACACCCCCCGCACCAACACCTTCAACCCTTCAGCAATTTGTTTTTATATTGACAATGCCACACGTTCAGTGGCTGAAGCGAATTGCTTCCAGTGAGCAACGAAGCGACGAAATCACGAGCAATGAGAAAGGATTATCCTGGCAATGGAAATTTACACAAACGCCACAGTGACAACATTTTCCTTTTATTGGCCATTAAAGCGACTTAGCGCTTTGGCTTGATTTGCGTGTTCTGCCCTGCATTGCTCTACCGATACCTCGCCGCCGTTTTGCTAGAGTATCGGTTGTATGCTCGTATGCGCCTGTAAATATGCAACGGCGGGGCTGAGATAGCCTCCGCGGGTGCTATGGCTTGGCGCGAGTCATGAGGTGTTTATTGAATTGGCAACACTTTCAATTTATTGCATATTTCTGTACCATTTCACGGCTCTACTCACTTTGCATTATTGCCTCACATTTATTGGTCCGATTGTTTTTTTACTAGTTTTCTATTTGTTTTTTTTTCTGCTGTACATCTGCATCAAGTTCAAAAATCCTTTGACAAACAACCCGAGAAAATAATAATTTGTTTTCGATTTTATGGGGATAAGTAGAATTTATTTGGTCTTATGGCGTTCGTGGGCAGAGCTCACATAACACATGCAAACAATTTAAATAGAAACTTATCGCACCACCAGAGTTTTAAAATGCACGCGGTATGCGCCCGCTGTACTCTTTTGCATATATTTAAAGTTGTTTAGTTTAGCAGTCTATAATAACGTCGTTCTTTTGTAACTATCTGGCAAAATAATATTAAAAAAACGGTTAAAATATCCCGCTTGAATCTCCCGTAATGCAAAAAAAGTAGTGATTTCTGAAAGTCTGCTATGGATATTTAAAATAGGAAATAACTAATAAAATATATTATTTTGCAACGCAGGTACGCGGAGCCCCCGCGACTAATTTCGAAATTGCCGGGAAGAGTGGCTTCGAGAAGGTCTTCAAAAATTTGCAGACGGTAAAATTGCCAACTCCCAAAATATCCGAAAATCTTCATAAAAAATGTTGCCTGAAATTGTCAAAAGAAAGCAAACAACAAAGGATAACCACAGGATGCCATACCTTTCAGTATGACGAAACTACAATATTCGAATGAGTGTGCGAGTCTTTTCCCCTTCCAATAATATTTTTGAAAAAATAAAACGCGTTTACATGAAAAAAATCCTTTCTGAAATATAAGTTTAAACTAGTCAAAATTAAATATAAAATTATCATTAATTTTAAATTTTCAAAATGTTCTGTATTAAAAACACGAATCCATTTAATACTGATGTAAAGAGTTTGTAAATTAAAATATATATTTTTTCAACTAATTCGAAATTCCTGTGAGTTTTATTCAGTGACAGATATCGGGATCCACGGGACTCGCAACACAAATTTGGGAAAACTCGGTAAAGGCGGATTTGGGACTTAAAAATTAAATGTCAGGGAGGGCGGAAATGGCGGGAATGGCCCTGAATACTTAGTCCAGTGTCCTTCACTAGTTCGTGCATCAGATGAACTGCACTATTCGGAACAAGTGCTTAGTTTTCAACAAAACTCATAGGTAAAAAAATAAAACACATATTTTTTGGTTTGGACAAGAGAACGAAATTTTTTAGGATTTATCGGCAATTTCGTTCTCCATGAGTTCTAATTTGTAGCTTGATTTAAAAATAAGTTTGTTCAAAACCACATTATTTGTATTATTCCATTGGCAATTCAATTTTCGAAAAGTTTACGGACACTTCCAACCAGATACTATGTTATTCGAGTTTGAATGCAAAATTCGTTTGAATTTCGCATATAATTTTCGTTAACTTTTGAGTTATAGAAAAATCTATGTAATTTGAAACATATAAGTATAACAATTTTAAACTTAAAAGAGAGCCAATTTGAGGTTATGGTGGCATAACTTTAACCTTATGTGCGATCAAAAAGATGTGAGTTCTTAAAGCGGCATCATTTGTAACGATATACCTGATAGTTAATTTCTATTAATTGGCCTTATAAATAAAGTTTTGATGAGTTCCAATAGTCAACTCAAAGCGAGCGCAAAAAAACCCTGTTCAATTTGAAGACAGTTGGTGGTCCTTAATTAATTAAATTCCCCAAAGTGAATGCCAATAGTTCTTGTTAAAAATTTCAAAGAGCAACAAATGTGAAAACAAAGCTCCAATCACTCCAAGCGTTGTAGTTGATTTGTAACATCTTGCAGAAGTGCCACCTTCTCCACCTTGCACCCAAAGGCCGGCCTTCTATTATTTATTTCTTTACTAATTTCTTCAGCCATCTATATTGCAAAGTAATCCATTTTTGTAAATATTTTGATGTTTACCATTCAATAATTGTGTTAAGAGAATGGTACAACTTTCGCAAAACTAATTGCTGAATTCGAAGATTCGTCCAGAATCAGCTTTTGAATTGAGTTACAGAAGGAAGCCCCAGGTAAAAATCGATTTATAATTTATTAATAAATTTACCAGTTTAAGCCGAAAAAAGTATTTACGATTTGTTATAATTTACACAATTAAGATATTATTACTTTTATTATTATTATTATTATATATATAAATAGAAACTTTTGATATTCTCCTCAGTTTTATTAGGCAAACAAATTGGATTTTTATTAAAAGCGAGCAAACATTCCGTCGTTCACAAATAGTTATGATAGAGCGCCTCATGTGTCCATATGACCCGGCACCAAAAATATTAATGCCACGTTGAAAAGGGGGCTTTAAATTTTATTTTTTGTGTTTTTCTGATGCAACGTAAAACTTACTAATTGTAGTTTCTCTTTTTCTTTAGTATTTACTTTTACTTTAATTGATGTAGTGTCGAATAATGAAATGAAAACGAATAAAAAATTAAAGAAAGCATTGCACCTCACATTTTTCGCATATAACGAAACGACGCTCCGAACAAACTTATTTTTTACATTTCTCGCATTATATGTATATTGGCATTCCGCGGTTCCTGGCATATGTGGTACCATACATGCTTTCTCGACGGAGTATGATACACCAAACTATGTTGCGATAATCCAGTTTTTTTTTGGAGCTGTTGTCGTGGTGGTAGAATTCCATGAACTTGATTTACCACCGTAAAGCAAAGTTCTTTTTGATATAGTTCCAAAGTGGATTCAGATAGGTGAATATCACAAATGTATTAAACGCCGTGGTGTCGAGGATATTACAAAAGAGTGAATCGAACCGTCGATTTATTTTGGGTTCGCAACTATTGGTCTCCGCCATCCCGTCCATGATGCCCACTCCACATTTCGCTAAATTATGGAAATTTATTATATGTTGGTTTTTTAACGTCGTTCTCACTCACTTGTTTTATCTTCTGCATAGAGCTAGTAGAGTTACAAAACGACGCCTCTTTGTGGCATAAGAAACCAAAGTGGAAGCATGTCGGTGGCTGAATGCGAACTCCAATTGGTAAAGATTTTATATTTTCCTGTCGAGTAATTGCGGAGACTGTACGAGGGTTGCCTTTTATATTTTGTCCCTAATAGTGAAAACCCAGTCAAATATTAAGGAAAATAGTTTTATTGTTTTTTCAAAATATTCTCCATCCAAGTCAATACACTTCTGCATTCGCTTGAACCAATTTTCAAAGCACTTTTGCCACTCAGAAGAGGATACCTCTAAAACGAGCTATTTGAAGGATTCTACAGCTCCTTCAGGCGTTGAAAAACGTTGACTTCGCATTTTTTTTTTTTATGTTCGGTAATAAAAATGAATCATTAGGTGCCAAATCAGGGCTGTTAGGCGGATGACCCATCAATTCGACCTTTTGGGTCCTCAAAAACTCTCTTGTGTGAATCGATACGTGAGAGCTCGCATTGTCTTGGTGAAGAATGATTTATCTTCGCCGGTTGGTTTTCCTTAATTCTCCAAAAACTTTTGGCAAACAAATAGTTGTGTACCACTCAGAATTAACCGTTTTAAGTTTATCTAGTGGAACAGTTGCGACATGACCAGATTTTCCGCAAAAACAGGCGACCATTTTGTTGGATTGGGCTCGTCTTGGTACACCCATACAGTCGATTGCTGCTTTGTTTCCGGCTCATATGCATAGATCCAAGATTCGTCAACTGTTACGATGTCATAGACGTGCTTTGATCCACCGCGGCTAAGTTTCTTCAACATTTCTTTACACCAATCGACACGAGTCCTTTTTTGGGCAATTGTCAAATTATGCGGTATCTAACGAGAACAAATCTTCTTTACGACCAAATGTTCATGCAATGTTGAATGTATGCTGGTTCCACTAATGACCAAGGATGCCTCTATCTCGCGATATGTCACATGACGATCTTGTATTATCAATTGACGCACAGCATCGACTTTTTCTGGCACAACCACCGAAATTCGAAATTCGTCCTGCAAAGATTGGCGGCCACGTAAGAAATCGTACCATCGTTTCACAGTGGCTAAGTGTGGTGATTCAACACCAAAAGTAGAAGTAAGTTGGTTGATGTACTCCTGTCTCGATAATCCACGTCGAAAATCGTAGCAAATCATCGCACGAAAATGTTCACGGGTTAATTCTATTTTTAGGCAATAAGAATTTTTAAACTCACTATAAATAAACACAAATAAAACTCGTAAGTGAAAACGTTATATGCAAGTTTATGCCAAAAAAATACCAAACTTTACCATAAAAATATCTAATTACAGCTAATCACATGTAGTGTTGCGAAGACACAAAATATAAAAGTCAACCCTCGTATCATTGTGATTCTTCTTTATTGTGCCAAATTGATTTCTCGTTGCTGCAGTTTCACTGCAAGGACATGAGCCGTGAATAAATTGTCACAGGTCACAATCTTTCCGTTCAGCCCTTCTGTGAGCGGCAAACCCATTCAACCAGGTTAACTTCGGGAGTAAAATTAGTATTTCGGCCAATGTAAACCTCAATAGCATAAATCAGTCGGTTGCAGCAACACAGAATACCCAATGCTGAAACGCCGAATAGATCCTAGCATAAAGTATGCTTAGCGAACTTGTAATTAAGATAACTATAGGAGCAGTAACTTCATTAACAGTGTGCAATTAATATATATATATATATATATATATAAGAGGTAGGAATGAGGGAGCGGGATTTAGAATATGATATTTGGAAATCATTTTTTACGTTTAGCTCTAATTGTTAAGACAGCAAATGAAAACATTATCCATTTCCTTTTGAAACTTCAAAAATTTTGAAGGACACTACATCGTAGAGCGTGTTTTCATATCATCAGCATACAGAAGAAACTTAAAAAATTGAAAACAGCTGGTTAATCCATTAATAAACACATCACTAACAAAAGTGGTTCTAATACACATACTTCCCTGTGGAACGCCTGAGGATGCCATAAAAGGGCGAGATGCTACACCATCGCCCACAACCACACAATTTCAATGAGATAGATACGGCTCTAGCCATTAAAAAAAATAGAATGGAAATCTAAGATACATAACTTCAGTAAAAGAGAATGACTAACTTTGTCAAAGGCTTTAGAAAGGTCAGTATACAAAACATCGACTTGTACACGGTTATTAAAAGCTGATATGCAGTGCTCAGAGAGAGGTTAGTATTTGTAGACTTTCCGAATATAAAACCACACTGATCTACAGATTAATATGACCAGCATACAACAGCCCTATCATCAATACCAGCTCCAACAAAATCTTCATTGCTATTCCAGTAATGCGTTGACCCAAGTGGAGTCTAACTTATAATATTTTCAGTAAAACCACTGTCAAAAAAAAAATAGTACAGTCAGAGAACTGCAAAATTAGCCCTTAAATTCAGCAAAAGAAAAACAACTGACGCATAAACGAACAAATTGCGGGATAGTTCCCATATGCGTCAAATTGACACGCGAGCGACACTTTCATGTAAAGATAGCGGAGCATATGATTTTCAAAATGTTATCGAAAATTAGTCAGTGAGCCAAAGTTTCGCTAACATTTTTTAAAACAAAGTTAAAAAAAAAACAAAGGCGCAATAATTTTTTAAACTCGAAAGATGTGCCAAATTAACACAAACAACGGTTGTGTGTTAATCTGGTAACGCAGTGGCGCTAAAGTGACGAAGTGTTTCTTCATTTTGCCAGCAAAACGAATGCAACTAATATAACCTAATCCAGTCTAAAGTTTTTCTTACGAAACGCGCCCTATTAAAAACAAACATTATCTGTGTTTGGATATACCAGTGTCGGGTTCCTATTTATTTATTTAACTAACATAAAGTGAAAAGAAAAGTGTTGAGTGAGTACGTACATTTATAGTATTATAACAGTATATTAAAAAAAAGCGTTGTTTAATATAATAGACCTACGGAAATATTGATCACATTTTATTTATACAAAATATAAAGATACGCGAATTACTTCTGCTTCATTTTGCTTGGTTGCATTAGAATTTTGTATAGACTGCGACCTTACCAGCGTGTGACTAACAATTTTGATTTCACATAGAATTTTATTTAGGAAGTTTCAAATAAATCAACATCTTTGTTTCAAATTAAACGCGCTTTGTTGTCTAGCGGTGGCGTAAACCAAAAATGCTGCATTTCCAACTCCCTTGCAGCAGAAACTATGGGGCGAACACACTTATGTACTCACAGCTATTTATGTAGTATATTTATGCACACGTGTGCATATGTGTATGTGTGTGTGTATGTGTATGAGTATGTGTTTGTAATGCTATGCAATTGTGCATCATAAAATATTTTATACGCTTATAAGCGCATGCCAAATTTTATATTGCACAGGCACTTATCTATCCATCGCGAACTTTATTTATCACCGCTGATCAGAATATATTTTACCACAATATTTTAACAAACAATAAAGTCGCGCAAGCGTTGATTTATTTGTCTGCTGTTGGTTCAGTGCTGGCCGCTACTGCTACTGCTATGGTGAATGCGAAATAAACTGGGAAAATTTAGAAGACACACATACACATACACACACACATACAGTGGCATGACTACTTTGCACCGCATGCACGGCAACATAATTCATTTCCGCTCATTGTCAATGAAGCACAAAAATCAAAAAGTGAAAATCTCTACCAATTGTCAATGGAAAAGCTCAATAAAAATACTCGCGGTGAAAAAAATCGACAATGCAAATAATAGAAGAAAAAACCAGAAAAACACAAAAAAACCAACGAAATGCAGCAGAAATGAAAAATATAATAAAGTCATCATAACAATGCAGGTGAATTGAGTGGAATCGCACTCATCCACACATACTCACAATTTGCACTTGAAAAATTACTAAAAAAAGAAAGTATTTTAAACAATAGTCGACTATGAAAAATTGAATGGTAATGGGAACGAGCCCTGTGTCCTGAAACAGATGGAATGCAGAAAAAAATGGAATTGACGTCAATTGAAAATAAAGTCCAAAATTCATTGAACACACCGCAGTGAAGCCACAACGAAACAAGCGCATCGCTATATTATACGTAATATGTATGTATGTGTGCACATATATTGAAAAAGCGGAATGCCTATATTTAAGTAAGTATATTTACATTTTCATAGACATCCACGAAATGCAATACCCAATTAGCAAATGAACAAATGATTGCACTGAATGCGCACTGAAATCAGTGGCAAATAGTACGGAAGTTGTGAAAGAAAAGACTACTCGATTAGTCGACTAGCAACTTTTTTGATGGCCAATAGTCGAAGATTAACTATTCGTTTAACCGTTCACTTTCGACTAACGGCTCACCATCGAGTAGTTTGAAAATCGACTAACCGAAATTATTCAAATCGTGAAAGTTACTCGCCATAAATTCATAAAAAATTTATTATAGTGGAAAACGAGTTTTTTTCAATAAGCATAGACATTCAAACACATATAAAAAAAAAATAATAACAAATAATCGAAAACGTACGGGTGGTCGAAAAAGTCGAAAGGAGCCGGTTAGTCGAATAATTGAAGTCGACTATTTTTTAAAACAACTTTTGCTTATGGATTAATCGATTAGTTGAGTAGTCGACCAACAAGAGCATAATTTGAAACCAGATTATCGTAACGACTCGAAATGGGGGAAACAATATTGTGGCATAATAAAATCTTTCAAACATAAATCGATTGCGCAATACAAGTTATTTGTTTTAAAAACTAATATGAAGAATTTCGAAAAAAACATTAAATGGCTCGCTTGAATATTGAAGTCAGCCAAGTTCTTAAAACAGCTTCACATTGGTATAGCTCAGAAATGTAGCGGGTTAAAAGTCTAAAATGAAAGACTTCAAATCGGTCCTATGACCGAATATTATTTCTTAGGAATGTCTAGAAGGAGGCAATTCCACTACAGGATTTGCATGAATGCTCAAATTTTGGATGCAGAATATATACATTTTGTAAAAGGTCTGTGCGCAATGTGAAAAATTATGGTGATTTCATAAAAATATTATTACTTTAATTAAACGTATTTAATACTAAAACTTAATTTAAAAAAACTCCTATGTCTTATCGTGACACGAATATGTAATTTGAAACTTAAATCATAGAAATCGACCCAGTACATCGCCTGTTTTACTCAAGCAAAAATTTAGGCCACAATTTCATAATATAACGTAAATAATAGTTACAAAAACATCCACTTTTGTAACTATACGTGAAATGTTATTATATTAGTTTTTATAACTGCAAAAATGCTATTTTTTTCTTTTAAATTGTGCCTACTTTTTTGCAGTTAGGGTCCGAAATAAATTATTTACATACAGAAAAAAATTACAATCAAACTTTTCCAAGTGTGTTTAATATCAGAATGTGAACGGAATTTAAATTTAACTTATATTAATATAATTGTACAGAAATTAGAGAAAGTGAATCGCTTGCCCAATACTCCCGGAAGTCTCGAATGGAACTGAAGAAATTCAGCCGTTCATTGCAATCGTAAGTGTCCAAAATCAGATAATACTTTAAAAGTATTTATATAAGAAAAAGTAATAATTCAAAGCCACTTTTAAGGTTACTAACTCACTTTCAGAAACGATAGCCTTCTTAAATGCAGCTTATCGAGCTTGCATTGTAGATTTTACGTTGTTCAAATATGGTTTTTAAAAATAACAGCTTAATTGAAGCGACAGGGAAAGGAAAAACTTCATAATATTAATATTATATAATAACAATTCGGTTTCTATGGAGCATTTCGTACGAATATATAAGACTCATTTAAGGCAACTCCAAGGAAAATTTGCAAACCATTTTCATTTAATGTTGCCCTAAATTTATAGAGCAAATAGTCTCAAAGAAGAAACTCAGAAGATTCATTTTCCTAGTCTCTTAACATCTCTGAAAAATGTTTACAGTACAACTTGAAGGTATAATCTTTCCTACCTTCCTTGTCCTCTTTACGAAAAATCACATCTCCGGTTTTTAGACCTGAATGAGGAGTCCAACAACAGAAATAAATTTTCTCACTGGGAATAAATATTGTTGTTCCCACATCTTACTTGCCAAATTTTATTTCTGAAGTCGTGATGTATGAAATAAAATCTGTTCTATTAGGATTATGAGTAGATTTCCCAACTCCAAAAAATTATGGGGCGTACGCAGAACTTCGAACAGGGGAGGCCAAACTCATTAAGTTATCAAGATAGTAGATATATACATCTACTACTACATAAAGTTGATAACAATATACAAGTGTAATAAATTTCACTTAAAATAAGGCTTTTTTCGTAATTTCTTCTTCATTTTCTGATGTGATTTTTCTAACTTAACTAGAGTAATGTTTTCAATAATTTAGTTTAATTTTGGTTTAATGATTTACCATTTAAATGATTCTCCGCCTTAGTTGAACGAATCTAAGTCTTCACTCTTCTTAGAAAGTTCTATCGATCGAGCTTGTTGCACAAAGTTTTTAGAGCAACAAGTTGTGCTTTTGAAAAAAAAAATCGGTTTCTTACACGAGATCGCATAGGTTATATATTTTGAGGTATTCAATGCACACAAAAATCTTCTACTCATGCCGTAAAATTCGTTAAAGCTTTTTGCTTTCTCTCCAAAATCGTATATTGTCGTTTTCAATATATTCCTTCGATGAATAAAATAAATAAATAGTTAATATGTTTGCAAGTTTTGTTCTGGAAGTTTACGTTATAAGAAGTTAGCTTATTAAAAATCCAAATACGAATTAGAAGTGATATTTTCCAAACTTGCATAGCATCTAATGAAAAATGGTTTGAGCGATATTTTTGGGGATCTACTGTTTTTGGTACTTTTAGTTCCACGCCAATTTCCTCAGCAATCAACTGAACTGGAGCGCCTGTCACCTTGCTCGTAAGAATTTCTACAACTGTCGTTGCGTACGATTTTACGAATGGAAGTAATTTGTTTGCATACAAAAATTTAATATTGAATTATATGTTTCATAACTTATATCATAATTTAAATCGAAGCAGCTGGGTGGGCATTTGATCCCTCCTCCCCACCCGTCGTACGCCCTTTCCGAAGCTGATTAAAATATCGAGTTTTTAAATTTTTTGCAAATCACTGTTATATGAGAAGTGTGTGAGAATTTTTCCAGACTCCTTGCGGTAGAGTTTAATAAAGTCGTTTCGAAGGTATACACGTTTGGTCTAAATTGGCGATACCGAATCTCCAATCTAATCCTGCATGTCAAATTAGAGCTAATTATACTTTAAAGTTACTGAAATATCGCCTTGTTTTAAAGAGGGATTTACATTTTGCTGATGAAAACATGAATACCAAGAGCGTTTATGCTTACTAAAAAAAACATTAATTGAAAAAAAAATTAAGTATCTTCGTGATCATATTCTTCGATTTTGGTTAATTGGGTTGCCTACTAATAATTTAAAGGCACATAAAACGCTCACTTTTCTGCCTCATATACAAATACATTTGTATATCCATATGACAATGTGCCATTGACTAGAACTTGAGGTTGGGGACAAAACCTAGGCCCAGAGCTTTAAGCCGCAATCACTTTTCAAAAAGTGCGCAATCACAAATCCTCCGAGAGCCAGCGTCAGCAAGTGAAAAATTAAAAGAACGAATGCGGCAACCAACCAAACAGGAGACAAAACAACGACGGCAAATGAAACAATACCCAACCAAAAAAAAAAAAAAAACAAAAAAAAAACAACGCACAAAGAGTTGGAACACGAGCGAGAAAGGATGCAAGTAGTTTGTGTGTGTGTGTGCCAATTCGAAAAAAGCGAAACCGGCGCAAATATTTTAAAAAATCATTTTGTTATTGTTATTTTAAAGAGTGGACAATGCAATGTAATGCGTCAAGCCGAAAGGCAGCAGAGCGCAACCACTACAACGGCTAGGCGGCTGATGTTGCATAGAGCCAAACACGCAGAGTATTGATATGCGACATTTACTCACTAACTCGCAATAAGTTGACTGCAATGACGACGGAAGTGTTTCAAGTACACGCCGCTGCACTTGAATGCCGGTACTTTTGCTTCGTTCGTTTTGCTTTTTTTTTATTTCAACTGGCCCAATGCAAAGGGACCACTGGTCTGTTGCAACTGCAACTGCCCACCCATTAGAGTACTCGACTGCTGGACACTTTAAACATTTTGTTTTTGTGCCAACAATTTGTAGACATATTCCAATGCATTTATATTGTACCTATGTATTATTTGCAAGTACTCTACAATGTATGTGTGTGTGTTTGTGTGTTGCTTTCATCGCCTGTCGTGGTTGAGCACCAAAAATGCTCAATACGCCGATCGCACGAATATTCGTAATCGAGTGAACTTCCGTTGTGGCCGGCCATGCACTCACCGTCAACACAGCCAAACAATCATATGTGCAAATTTTTGTGCTACACTTTTGGTTGCATTTTGCCACACGACTACATATGTTTGCGTGACTAGTGTACATATGTACATACATAGTTGTTGTAAATATATGTATTGCACAAAAATGCAGCAGTTGCTTTGTATTTGTGCGTGTTTTTTTTTTGTTTTGCATGTATGAGTTCGACCCCCAACGCATAATTTATGTTTGTGTAATAATCCATTTTAGCTCCATCAGCCAATATTGGCTCATTGTTTCCGTGCTAATTGTTTGGCCACTGACCAATTTTTCACTCACCCACCAATACCAGGAATTAACACACACACATACAGCTGTACGTACGTATGTATGTATTTTGTGAAGGATGCGCTGAATGCAGTCGCTTAGCGGATATGGTCGTTAGTGCACAGCAGGATAGCTTTGGTTTGGATTTGGTTTTAAGGCAATTTTGTTGGTGTATTTCTTTAAATTTTGATGCTTAAAATTTTGATGTTAAATATTAATAATGTTCAGGTACATAATAGAGATTTAGTATTGAGTGGTCCATTAAGTCACAGTAGCCGGTGCATACCAAGAAGAACAGGAAAACGAACTGGCTTGATTTAATCGATCACGAACAATTTTTTCAGGTTGAGAGATGTCTAACAAAAATTTGGCGGGAAGATTTATTTTGGTAATGCATTAATCGCTTGAAAATAATAGATCTTTCTACTCTCTCCAGCCGCAGAGGAACACTAGCTATAATTTTCATGGCTAAACTACTCAAAGGATCTATTGCAAGTATATTTCCTATTGCCGAAGTTAAACTTAATGTTCCTTCCCGAGTCTCAAGACACTTTCAAACTCTTTATGTGTGCTTACATTGCCCAATTTTGAATTAAGTGCAACTTCGCTTTGTTTGTGTCAATATTTCAACTGTATTTCCAGCACTTTTGATATTTCGGTCTCACTTTTCACCATAAAAACAGCTGTAGCGTCCTTTCTCAATAAAGAATTAACGAAGGTATAATATTGGGCCCGTTTTAATGTAACCTAGTTGCAAAAAAACACTAGGTAGGATAAGAAATAGCATGTAAAGCAACAACACTAACTCGGAAAAATATTCGAGTTAAGCCAACTTGGTAAAATGATATCCGGCCTGAGATGTAGTGTTGGGAAGTGAAAATACTGCGCTATTGTGAATTACCCCTACTAAAATACATGGGAAATTCAGACTTATGATCTAATTCGTTTTTTTTTTTGCATAGTGTTTTTAAATATATAATTATATAAACCTGAAAATTGCCGGCACAACTATTTTCCGTCCTTAAATAACACTAAGAAAATTGCAACTTTCATGAAAGAGGCTAACAGAGTTGCATTTGCAAATAAAGGAAATTTAATCCGAGTTAGTGCGTTATTTTGCAGCTAGGCTACATTAAAACGGCCTTATTGTTGCATTCTATGTATTAAATTTAGTCAATGCAGCTTTGTCCTCTAGCTGGAAAATTTTAGATCTTCACGCTCAATAAACTCTATAACTTAATTCGTGCGGGGGTTTTCCAAAATTTGAACGTTTATTTCAGAAAAACATGTAGAAAAGTATTATTCAAAGTATTACCCATCTGAAGCTATGGCGTTTTCCAATCTTTCTGGCAATTTGTGGATCTCATCCCAAAAGAACTGCGCCAGCTTGGCAGCCAAGATTGAATCAAGCCAATTTTTGATATCCTGCTCTGATGTGAACCGTATTCCAGTGAGGGCGTTCTGCATCGATCGGAACAATTTGTAGTCAGAAGGGGTAAGGTCTGGGCTATAAGGCGGGTGGGGAAAACTTCCCATCCACTGTTTTCCAAATAGTTCTTTGCCGGAATAGCAACGTGGGGCCGAGCGTTGTCATGGTGGAAAATTATTGCCTCGTGTTTGGTCGCATATTCCGGGCATTTTTCGGCTACGGCTCTCTTCAAACGGATTAATTGTGTTCAGTAGCGTTCTCCATTGATGGTTTCACCCGGTTTTAGCAGCTCATAATACAGCACACCCTTCTGATCCCATCAAATACAGATCATTACTTTCGCGCCATGAATATTCTGCTTAGCCGTTGATTTGGCTGGTCAAAATCACCACATTTAAATCGTGCAAACCACTTTTGGCGCGTTTGCTCAGCTAGAATGTTCACCATAAACTTCCACCAAAATACGATGACTTTCGGCAGCAGTTTTTTTCATATTAAAGAAGTGAAGAAGAACTCCCCGCAAAAAATCTTTTCAGGCACAAGGTTCGACATATTTGAGTGAAAAAAAGTATTGTTGTTTACGCTTCAAATGAATGGCATATGTATGCTGAAAAGACGTACAATGACAATAGCTCTCCAACGTATGTTCGGAATATATTGGAACGATGGAATACATACAAGTTACATATAAGTTATCGAATTAACTTATAGACCAATATTTCGACGACGAGGCACAAAACAAAAAACAAAATAGCAGATCCGTGCATCATGCGGACTGCGCCGTTCGTGCCGGTAAGGCGGAATGAGGGTAACCGTTAGGCTCATTATTATTATTATTAATTTGTGGGAAGAGAAAAGATCGAGCAAGGGGTGCAATGCAGCCGATTGTTCATATACGATGTTTTGCATTATATATCCTACACAAAATAACATTAAATTTGGCGCTCCGGTGACCTGTCATGAATAGAAATCTTAAAAAGAAAATCATCAAAATCGGATCATTCTAACTCATATAGCTGGTCAAGCATACATTTTTTTTGAGGAATATGAAATATAGCACTCCTTTTATTTAACTTGAATAAAAGGTATACAATCGGATCAATATAATTCATAGAATCCATACAACTGATTGTTTAAATTTTGTGAGCTATTTACGCATCAACCATGCAAGGTATGTAGTGCTGGATGTAGGGTGACGCATTGTGGACGAAGACAGATAAGTCACCTTAAACTTACCAAACTGGTCGAAACCGATCGACAGACGAGCTAAATTTGAAATGAAATAGCAGTTGAAGTAGGAGGTTGAAGTAGAACAGTCGGGAATAGAAAACGCCACTGCGTGTAATAAGTTATTTTGCTTAATAGTTTAATTTTAACTTTTACAATTTGTAAACCTACTATACACATGTTTTTGCAATAAAATGTAATTTGCGAATAACGTACACCAGCTATACTCATTTATGGATGAATATAAACTTACACACTATGATTTTGCCCTTTTGAAAAATTTCTAAAATATCTGATTGAAACTTTAAAATATTTTATGACATGTTTTTAAAACTTTGTTAAAAAAAACCCTGTACAAAATTCACTTGGAGCTAATTTTTAACATATGTTCATATATTTATACATATCTATACTATCTATCTGTATAATCTTGAGAATGGCTAATGCGGTTTCCATGTACGTAAAAAAAAAGAAAAGTCTATTCGTTCCTAAAATATTTGGGAGTAAAGTTACAAAAAATCCAAAGACGGGCAAAATTGGACCATTTGGTCGCCGATCACAGCGCATATTTTATACATCAGTGCCGATCAAACACGAACTCCAAATGCGAACGGGAAGTGTGTGAACGACGTGATTGCACTGTACTACATTCATACATTCATTCTTTTGGGATTTCAGTTTTCCGACGTCGAGCTTTCCTGGTGTTTTAAGACGCGCTTTTTTTGGCACGCAGAGTTGTATGCGCATCTTGGCTGTGACAAGATAATGATCCGAGTCGATATTCGGTTCTCGGAATGCATGTAGGTCTAACTGGAGACATTCCTTCCGTCTATCGTAATATGATCGATTTGGTTTCGAGTTTTTCGATCTGGAGACAGTCTGGTAGCTAGGCGAATCTTCCTATGCTGAAACCTGGTGTTACAGACTACCATATTTTGGACCCCGGCAAAGTCGATAAGGCTCAGGCGAAGATTTCGTCAAGGAGACTTAATTTTCCTACAGTATGACGGGAGTAGCGCTCGCAGGTACTTTCTAGAGGCTAATAGAAGTAATCCTTTATCACATCGTCCACCGGGATGAACGACAGCACTTGAAGACAAAAGCTCTCTTCCACCACGAATCCAACACTGAACTTGTGTTTTATTACATAGCAGCTGTAGTAAACGTCACCATGTGCAATGACTTTTTTACCTTGCCCCCTCCATTTCATTTCTTGGATGGCGGTGATGTTAGTCCTTACCGTTACGAGGACATCAATCAGCCGGGTAGTGTCAGATTCCCTATTAGGGGTCGGACATTCTAGATGCATGCTCTTAAATTATTTGCCTGTGCTGGTCATCAAAAAAGGCAAATCTCATCCGAGGCTTGTTGAAATTTTTCATTGGTTATAATTTTTTACGTGGCGATCCCAAGCCCAGCGCACAACTAGAGGCTGGGGTGATTTGTGTTTTTTTTTTTAAGAACACATTTATATATCGAGGCGCTTGCTCCATGGCAGACACCCGCTTGCAGGCGTACCTGCTAGTGAACAGACGCTGCTGACTTTAGTGGGCCCTTTAATGGGCCCTTAACCCTTTCGCGGACACACGAAATTTAGTAAATGTTATCAGAATGACACATGCATTTATTTGGCTTATAAAACCGATAATTGAATTCCGATTTCAGTTTTGGGTTTGTGGTTTATTGAATATTTAATTTTTACTCAAAACAAAAAAATTATAGTATGTCGACATACACCGACGTGTCCTAGTTAGGGATTTTGATTTGTTATAGGGACACGTCGGATATGCTCGACGTCGGACAGAGTCGACATGTCCTATTTCATGCAATATGATGTTACTGTGGGACACGTCGTCATTATCTGACAATAAAAGTGTATTTTTCTTTTTGTGTAATTAGGCTAAAATACAACAAATAATATGAAAGAATATTCAGTTTCATAGAATAAATGTTCATTTATTTAAAAAAATAAAAAAATTCGATTCACAGTCCATTCATTTCGTTTTTGTGTACATAACTAAAATTAATGTTTTTAAAATAAGCAAAAAAAAAAAAATTAAAAACAAAATCGATTTCACAGTCAATTCATTTGGTTTTTGTGTACATATATAAAATTTATGTTTATAAAATAAGCAGGTTATATATCTCCAAATACTTTTAAACTAAAAACTAATATATAAGAATAAAAAAAGGGAACCTAAAAAAGTTATTCTAGATTTGACGATTGTTGTTGGTGCCAATCAGTAAAACAATTGCCAACACATAGTCCAGGGTTAACTTCACAGCCAGCACATCGAACACTGGTTTCCTTACGAACGCCATTCTTAGAACATTGACGACATCGAATATATTGTTTTTTTGTACCTTTACGGGGTATGTTTTCCAAAAAATGATCAATTTGAATTGGAACTGTCAATCTACGTTTGCGACTAGGTTTTTCTGGATGAAATTTTGATTTCGGCAAATCTATCATAGCATATATCAATTCTTCTCTAAAAGTTAAAAATTCCATTTTTGATTTCGCCGGAAATCGTTTTTTGTACAACAAAAATGAATTGTGTACTGCCAAATCCCCCCGAGTAAATCGGAGTGGCCTCAATCAAGCTCCTTCCTTTTTATTTCTTAGAGGTGAAATAACTCTCAAGAAATTTGTTTTATTTTTTAGCAAAAAAATATAACAATAACAGTATTGATTACGTTTAATAAACGCCAAATAAGAAACACATTGATAGTTAGAAAATGTAAGGCAACTCTGAGGCATTTAGCACATTTTCTGTAGGATTTTCCCAAACATAGCGGTACTTAGTTGTCATTTGGGTGCCAAACCTAGTACGGAAAACTGTATCGACAATGATTTTTGAGCTTAATGCCTTTATTTTTTTTTTGTCTTGAAGGTATTAGAAAATCACGACTACTGCAGACGAATGACCTGGCAAATTCAAGAAAGAAGTGCGACGAGATGATATTGTAAACTCCGATGTAGAACTTATAACCTCTAGCGCTTTCATTGTTGATTTTGACTGCTGTTTTGTGGCCAATATTTTGTTCACTATAGTTCAAAAAAATAAAATCCGATCAAAAATTGAAAATGTATGTATGAAAAATCATTAAAAAAATGTTATATAGAAATTGAAATTATTTTAATTTCTTTACTACCATTTTAATTTTAAAGAGTTTGTTACAAATCCACGACTCAATAAAATTAACAAGGACCACAAAGCAGTACCCTTCGATTTATTACCCTTCTAACTACCTAGTTAGTTCTTGCTGGAATTTAAGATTTTAAAACTAAATATAAAATGTATTCGAAATTTCGTCCCCCTCATTTCGCGGATAGTGTCACCGAATTCAAAGAAAAATAACAATAATAGAAATGCCAACATACCATACACCAATTTTAAGATATTAATAAAATGCAAAGCAGCCCACCTGTCAACATACAAAGACAACTCAAAGCATTTACCACTTCCTTCCGGCAAACAAAAAAAAAACACGAAGTAAATTTGAAAAATCAATAAAAAATGCATAAATCACTAAGTCTTTGAACTTGAGTTAGATATAAAAATATACCCAAAATCCCAATTCTATTTTCATATTCAATTGAAAGCCGGTAACAAATCGCATTTTGCTACTCCTTTGGCATGTCCTTGCACTCACACACACAAACACACACACACTCGAACATTAAAAGGTGAACGCTAGACACTTTCGGCTTTCGAACAAGAACAATAACAGTAAACAGCAGCAACTACGTAGATTGTAAAGGCAACAACAAATAAGCGGAAGCAATCTGCCACGACACGTTGCATGCGCATAGCTACTTCCGTAACAGTATGTGGCATGTATGCGTGTACATGTGTGTGTGTAGTGAGAGTGTTGCAAGCAACAATGTGTCTGCTTTACTGCCTTCCGCAGCGGATTCGCTTTCAAAGTCTATTGAAAAGCGATAAAAATCGCTACAGCTTTTTCGTGTATGTTTTGTGGCGCAGTTGCTTGATTGTATTTACTATGTGTACGTGTGCGGTTTGTACGATTATATGCATGTGTGTATGTATGTTTGATTATGTGTTTATTCTGTTTGTTTCTTTTTTTTTATATTTTTATTGTCGATTGGCGTTGTATTGCACGTTTCGATATCCTTTTGCGGCTTGTTAACGTGTGGTGGCGCCTAGCTTGGCTTCGCATACGAATTTGTATTGTCTCAGCCAGACAGCTGCTGTCGCGATTACTGCCGGTGTTTTGTTATTGTTTGGTAGTAAAATAAATGCTTTTCTTCTCCTCGTTTGCATTCCTTTTATTTACATTCTATATTCTATATTTTTTGTCTGTTTTCTTTTTCTCTATAAACACCAAAATCTCCGGCTGCTTTTGATTGAAATTTTAATATATTATTTCCGTTACAAGCGAAGCGAACAAGTGTCACAAGGTTTTTGCCACAGCTGCACGACACGATGCTTTTGTATGTATGTAGTGGTTGTGTCTCATGTACACACTTACACACACACACAAATCTTTAAGAGTGTATCTCATATTTTATTGGAAGCCTTGTTGCAGTCTAATGTGTTTGGTAGCATATGCACATACACACGTACATACATATTTGACTATGCAAGGAGCTGAATTTTCTTCGCTGCAAGAAATCACTCGCATTGGATCTATGCCGCAAATATAAGGCCTATATACTTTATGTAAAAAACGATCACAAATAAATCGAATGTTGACAGAAAACTTGCCATTTTTTTAACTAGATAATTTAATAAAATTTTAGTTTTAATATCAAACTCTTTGCAAAAAAGTCAAAATAAAGTTTGGGACTTACATAATAATGATATAGTAATTTGCGGAAAAAATTATTCATTAAATAACGAACGTGAAGTGGCAAACAAAACCGGTTGAATCTTTATCTTCCTACAATATTAACGAGGTTTTTTATAATATTTTTTTTTTTTTAATTTAATTTATAAATTTAGTTTATAAAAACCAAAAGAACCCCTTAAACTTAATAAAATATTTACAAAACACTAACAATTGTTTATCAAAATTTTTTTGTTTGTTTTTAATGAGCTTTTAGAAGTATTTCACGTATATAGGTTTTTGCATTACTTAATTTTAGTTAAAAAGTTTCCAAAAACAAAATTTAAAAAAATATATATGTATACAAAATCAACGATATTTCTAGCTAGTTTAAACTTACATTTTATTGCACTAAAGTTTGATTCTGATTAAAATTGTAAAATATTCATAAACACTTGTTGAATTTTTATAAATTTTGTTTAAAGTTGGAAACATTAATTTTCATATTTTTTTATAGAGTATAGCTTTATATAAATCTAGTTGATACCCGAGACTTCGACAGCGTTGCTTACTAAGATCACCTGCAGCATACTTTTTAATATCGTCAATACCGTATCAAAAATACAGATTTTATATTCTAGCGCCATCTACCGGATCCGTTCTTGTATAATTACTTTTCGTCAGACCCCGATCGTCCCTTTCTAATTTCACCAAAATTCGATCATAAATACGCATTTTCTGAATTCGGCTCTAGCGTCACATAGGATTTGCTGAATATCTCCACTCATGCGCTACCAAACGGATTGAAATATAACCAACGTCCGTGCTATGGGTCCAGGGAATATGCTGTTCAAATTTGATTAAAATAGATTTACTATTTTTTGAGCCAAAGTTGTAAAAACATTTTCATATATTTAGATTAACGAAAAAAAAATCATAATTGAAACCCTTGCTAATATTCTAAAAATAACCACTCGACCAGTTTTGCTCGTCAGTGTAAACAAATTTCCGGATCCGTTGTGTATTTTGCTTGTGTAATTTTGCGAGTGAAATGTCAAAATCTGAATTCGTCCAGTATTGTTCAAGTATTTAATTTGTGTATCGCTTATGTGTTTTGTTTGTGTAAACAAAACAACCCAGCGAATCAGGAAGGAAGAACAAGCATTCAGCTCATGAGATTCTACCACCTTGTATTAATTCATATTGGATCTATTTTTAGCAAATATTAATTTTGACAATCCCTATACAAAGGCAATTTGAATTTAAATGTCAAAAATCAAATCAGCTGTTTTTTACCACCATCTGTTATAAATTCTAATTGGTGGCTCTTCAATATTTAAAAATAAAAATAAAAACTTCCAAAACCTTTGCGATTGTCTAATGAGTTTTATGGATGGATCAAACGAAATTGCACTACTAACGCCAATAGAAATTTTCTTTGCGATTTGATTCGGTTTTCAGCGTAAAATAAGGCCACTTAAAATATTCGATGTATGCTAAATTGTTTATGAAACGATTGCACCGTCTCTACATGTTATTTACAAGTTGCTTCAAAGTTCCCAGACAGCACATTTTTATGCAGAGAACGAACCCCCGCAAGGCCAACCAAAGTCCTCCTCTGATGATGTGAGTGTCAAGAGCCACAGTCCAGAGTAGACGAAAATCAATGATTGACACAAGAAATGATTGCTGATGAATTGGGCTTAAATACCTTGGCAGTGTAGTGATTATTAGTTAATCACTTGGGATGCACGAAGCAACCCAAAAAAAAACTCGAGTGCATTTTGCTCAATTTTTTCAAAATAAATTCGAAAATGGGCAATCTGATAACTTTAAAAAAGTAGCTATTGATTATGAATCTTGGTTTTATAAGCACAATCCGGGAACCTAACAGCAGTCCATGGTATGAAGCCCAACAGGAGCCATTCCACCGGAACAGATTATCAGCAAAAATTAGCAACAAAAGAAATTATGTGAGTTTACTTCACACGATCAAAAATCGTAGCTGTTGCGAGTATTCCCCTGGTAAAGGGTGAAACGATAATTGCAAAATGGCATACACTGATTACCAAATTTTTCAAGAATATCTTGGAAAACCGGAAATAGAGAATTTGTAGTGTTACTTTTTACATCATGACAACGCGCTAGCTCACACTGGTAAAATAACGGGTAACCTTACTGCGATCTCTGGCAAGACATACGGCTAGCCCAATATTCCCCGGATGTGGTATCTTGTGATTTCTCGTTATTTCCAAAAAATTAAAAGAAATTAGGAGAGGAAAGGCGTTTAGTAGCGACGCGAAGTTAATTGATGCGGTAATGCTGAACTTGATTGGTTAAAAAGCTAAATTTTAAAGACTGCTTTAAGGAGAGGATCTATAGGATTGAGAAACGCATTGAGATTGTAGAATTGATAAAAAGACAAAGATTAAAAATAAATACGAAAATTGCTTAAGTTTGTTTTATTTTTGGTCAACTATTACACTTCGGGCATTGTAAAAATACATTTTTTTTTGCTATATTCACAAAGAGACTGATATTTATGTTATGAACTAAAATGGTTGTTATTTAAACTTATAAACTCTTTTGTGACAGTAGAAAAATATATAAAATTTGTCATTGTCTTATTATTTTAGATTTTGTTTGCTTGGGTTCGGCACTAAAAATTGATGTTCGGTTATTCTCTAGTTACATGGGATAGTCGCTAAAAATTTGCACATACATTGAATTTATGCTCAAACTGCCGTAATTTTATCCAAAGAAATTTAGAAATATTTTTCATCGAAGTTATGAAGACGGGTAAAATTAATGGCGCTAACAAGAAGTACTAAAGCCTGTAATAAGGCAACTTTTTCAGATTGGCGTATATGGGATGTCATAGTTTTCCCCACAAAATATTTTCTTAAAAGGCTTGAATTTTTAATTTTCAAAATTTCGTTCTATACTGCAAAAAACATCCAGTAAAAAATAATCAATAAAAATATTGAAATATTGAATTCCAATTTAAATTTTTTTTCACGAGATACATTACCAACCAAAAAAAAGATCGAATTTTAATGGAATAATTACCTACTATATTGAATTCGTTCTAAATTTCATATGAGTGTTTGGAAAAAACTTAAGTTCAAATATTTTAGTCTAAACTTAAGTAAAGAATGAAAGAGCAGATGAACTTTCCAAATTGAGTGTCTAGTTAGAAGATTCAATAAGTGAAGAAGAGCCGATCTCGCTGCCTGCAAGAAACTGAACAGTTGCAAGAACTGTACACAAAGCAGCAAGCAGACAGGGTTTGGAATCAAACGCTTGGTTGGCTACAGTGTTGCGAAGGTCATGTTCAAATCATGCGCCACTTTTTACTTTATCTGAAAAGATAAGACTCCAGACTCTTAGTGTGGTTACTGACACCCGATTGCTTCTTGGTGGCTGATCCCGCTAAATTATTTCTGGTAAGAGATAAAAAATGCAGATAGTGCATATTGCCAGATGAAACGGTGGAGCAGAGTACAGTCGATGATTTGCGATACTGGGTGAAGCTCGGCTGCAAAAAGAGTCTTTTTCAGTTCGCAAGGGTTCATGAGACGAGGATTCAACGGTCGTGCGGTTTTATTTTTGGTAACACAAAAGGCGTACTCGGTTTATGCAAAGTCTAAAGTATTATTGGCAAAACCGGCATAATCTACTCGTATTCTAACCTAAGCACTCAGGTGCTTGAAGCCTGTTTTCGTTTCTCTTCCAGTTGAGTATTTTCCATTAATTTTTCTAAATTTGTGCCGTAGTTAAGGCTGCCTTTACAGCATAAACAATTTGTTTGAAACACTTGAACGCGTTGTCAAATGATGTTTAAATAATAAATGTCAACCGATATTGCTACTATATGAACAATATACTACATATATGCATACCCGTGCGTGCATCTACATCCCTGTGTACTTTCATACATTTTTCACTTGAGTTTGCACCTAAAAAGAAATTTAAAACCCTGAATTTGGGTCGTTCCGTTTTCTTTTGCTCTTTTATGATACATTTTGTTACTCAACAATATACTCGTATGTAAAATTTTTTTTAGATCGAAGGCCTTTTAGAACCAAGTAGTAGAAGTAATGAATGTGAATATGCTTGGTAAGGTTAAACGGCATTTTTGCCTCTCAATTTAGTTACCTTATCTGTAGGCCACAAAAGTGTTAAGTTTAATGTGTTTTTTTTTTCACTACCTACAAGCAAGCACCTTCTTTTGTATTATACGTATTAGAAACACAAATTACTTCCGCCCCATTACTATGGTTAATTGACAATCGCTTTAACTTTAGATAAAGAATATTTAATGTTATGTGCAGTGCATGCTGTTCATACGTGCTATATTTAATTTTTCAAAATATATTTGCTTTATAAGTATATGCCTTCCATATGTAGTACTAGGAAAAATAAAAATTTGACAAAACTTTGAATTTTTTCAGTTCAAAACTGCCGTACACATTTTGAAGTTTGTGGGAATGAAATTTAAGCAAAATGGAAAGAAAAACGCTCGTAACTACTCAGCAGTCATCCGTTGGGAAGTGAAATGTAGAAACTATCATCATTATTTTTGTATATTCAATACTTTTGTAGAATATAAAATTTACTTAAGCTCCATGAAGAAATCGTGTCAAAAGATGATTGCCTGAACTCGTTTCGAAATGTCCCATTTCACCATTTTTTCACTGACGATTATCAACGGGATATAAAGGTTAATTTCTGTTATAAAATATTTTGAATTTACGCTTCCTAGTTTAATTGTTCTCTATTTTTGTAGATTTTCGATCAAGCTCAGTTTTTTTTGAATGAGTACTCCATGAAGCGTTGGCTATGGAGGTTAAGTTTATTCCAGAAAAGTATTAGAAGTACGAAAACTGGGGGTGTTCTTACATTTTACCTCTCAACGACCTCTATAGGGATGACTCTTGAGTACTAATGAGTGTTGTTATTTATATTTTGCCCAATTTTAATTCCCCCTTCCACTTCCAAAGTTAAGTATATACTGATGTTTTTTACTATATTGCCAATGCTTCTCAAGCTAAAAATTTCAGCTTTTACACAAAAATATAGATAGATTCTTCTACGAGAAAAGTTATATAAATCTAAGTTTTAAAGTTTATGCAAAATATAGAAAGAGTCAATATATTTCATTAAAATTTAAATTTTTACGCCCTTTTTATGTCATGAAATCTGTGAGATATTGCCGAATGACGGTACGTGTTAAACGGAAGTAGTTGGATCTTTGAAAATGCTAACATCTAACGAAATTTTTTATCACAAGATACAGTACACTAAATTAATGCTAGCTAAATTTTCCAAATTATATACATGCATGTACTTGTTTTCCAAGATGAAGTGAATATCTTAGAGGAAATAAGGAACTATAACCCAAGCCCCGGCGAAGTGCTTCTTTCATTTTTAGCATTACCAGGCCTATGTGAAAAAATTTGAGCTCCCTCACGAATAATTTACATATTGCACTTAACTCTCGCTGATCTCTGCGGGAGGTGGCCAAACAGAATGGACAGCATCACATTTGGGTCTCTGGTCAAAGGGGCCATAGATGTGAAACGTATGACATTGGGACATTGCCCCTTTATCGCCTGCCCTCGTGTCATATACATATTTACTTTAAGTCCGCTCTGTTTAGATAGCATGGATGATTATTGTTTTATAAGCCACCGTTGGTCACGGCGTATGCGTAACCAGTTGACATGAATATGTTAACAAAGAAACCGAATGTCATTTTATATACATACATACATATGTATGTAGACACATATTTAAGACGTTTTATAGCTTCATTCTGAAAAACATATGCGAATATTTAGCTAAAATTTATATACATATTATATTATTATTATTGTTTATTATTTATTATAATTAAAATTACAATAAATGTTAACACTAGCTACTAGGGCTATCGGTTACATTTAGTATTCATAACATAATTCTTAAATTAATTTATGGATATTTAATTGTTTTAAAAAATTGAATATATTCTTGATATTATCTTCAGTTGGGACGGATAACATGTAGTATGGATCTTGTGGGAGAAAGGTTTCTCGGTAGGGGCTTAGGGTTGGACAATCTGAAAGGATATGGGGTATTGTTAGTAAGGATGAATTGCAAAAAAGGCAGGTTGGCTGTGACTCCTTCTTCATCAAGTGAAGATGTGTCAGACTAGTGTGCCCCAGGCGTAGCCTAATGAAACATTTATTCATAGCTGTGGTGGTATTGTTTGCTAGTACTATTGGGCATTTATTTGGGTTTATATTTTTGTATTGGCTTGTGTAGTTGTTCCATTTATCTCGTATTGTTTTGAGGAATTGCTGCACTGCCGTACTTCTTATTTGCTTTTTCTGGAATGAAATAAATAGTTGTAGAGGAGCTGTTGAAGCAGTTTTAGCTGCTATATCTGCTAGCTCATTTCCTACAATGTCGGCGTGTCCTGGTACCCACATAAGTTTGACTTTTGTTTGCATATTTATAAGACTAGTCCTAATGCTTGTGATTTCTTCAGTTTGATTATTAAGGTTTTGAACCCCATGGACGATTGCCTTGCAATCTGTGCAAATAACAAATTTATTGATTTTTTTGGAGACATATTGCAGTGCATTTAGCACCGCTTGAACTTCAGCCTCAAAAGATGTTGCTTGTTCTAATAAAACACCGTTTGATATTATATCTCCATTTTCTTGGACTACAGCAAAAGACGTACCATTATTGTTTTTAGAGCCATCTGTATATAAAAAATTCCAATTGTTATTTTTTAGCGGAACAATCGATTCCTGAAAAACTTTTTTATAAATCAGAGGGCTGGTAGAGTCTTTGGGATATACTGTAAGGGTGTTTATAAGCGAATCAGGAGAAAACATCCAGGGTGGAGCAGTATGCTTATTAGTATTATTGGATACCCATTTCTGAGTTTGTGTCAGAATGTCTAACATTTCTGATAGGCCAGATTTCATGCTAAGAGTACCTTTTCGGATTTTTAAAAGTTGTATTTCTTTACTTAAAATTGAGTTTTGGTTTCAACATAACATGTTAACAGATCGTGTCCTAACATATACAACTCGTTCTTCTAATGAAAAAAACCCACCTTCGGCTAACAGATTGTTGATAGGAGTTGACCGGAAAGCTCGGAGTCTCAAACGAATCGCTGAGTGATATACTCCCTTAATTTTGCCAAGTAAGAATTTAGCCGCTTTGCCATAAATTTGCAATCCATAGTCGATTTTTGAGAGGATGGTAAGCTTTGTAATATTTATCAGTGTGTTAGTGTGGACATGACTTTTATTCGATGAGAGATATTGTAATACATTGAGTCTGGAGGCGAGATCTTGCTTAATATAATTACAGTGTTGACTAAATGTATTTCTTTTATCAAAATATAACCCCAGTATCTTTAGACCGTCTACATTTTCAATTTTTGTATTATTGTGGATGATATCTACTCTGCTACAATTTAGTTTTCTGCATGCATGGAAATGCCTGCATTTTTGTAAGCATAGTTTAGCGCCAGACCCTTTGGACCACGTATGGATATTCTTTAAAACGTCTTGAAAAATGGTTTGGATGTCTTTGAGTTCTTTTTTATTACACATTATATAAAGGTCGTCTGCGTATAGACAGAATTGAATATTTTTACATTTGTTTAGGATACATATTATAATTTAAAAAATCTATTTTGATCTTTATCTCACGGTTTTACAAAGCCTTAAAAAAACGGTATCTTCACATTATTATCGCAAACACACACATTTCGCACCTGTGATCGATTATTCAACTATTTCATATTCATACCAAAAGTTTTGTTATTTGACAAGTGTTTTTATTTCGAGGTTAAGTAGTTTGTGTTATATTTATGCAAAAATTAACGTTTTCAGAAACTTTTGCGATATTTTCGTATTTTATGACTTCTGTTTTCATATGTAAACCAAAATCAGCTGATATACAACTTGATGAACATATAAGAGTTTTTTTTTTTAAACAGCAAATAAAATTTGAATTCCTATGTTGCTTTCAAAATTATTTAACCCTTTCGTCCCTGAATACGAATTTCGTGCCCATAATGAAAGTAGTGACTTAGACTGGTTACTTTCAATTAATATATAGCATTTTCAGTGAAAAAAATTAGGTAATCGTTTTAGGGGGTCTGTGGGGGGAGGGAGAGTTGTGGTACAGATGTGTACCAGTAGGGTTTTCATATGGTACATATATGTACCAACAGGCAGGGAAAGCTAAAAGCTGATTAAAATATTTTTTGTGTTATATATATGTTTTGAACAAATATTATTTATTTTGTATGGTATAACTTGAAACAATCTTTACACAAAGGCACGTTACATTCTTCGCAAATGGTTTTTGTTCTTTTTTGAATTTTCATTAGCGCACAACGAGAACAACGTCTTCTTGTGGCACCTTCTACGGGAAGATGTAATGCTGAACCAAAAAGTTTTCTTTTCTTCGAAATAGGACCTCTTCTCGGTAGTGGTAATGCGGTAGTATTCTTTCCTTCGGCAATCAATTCCTCAGCAAGATTCACCACATATGTTAGGTAAGGGACTTTCTCATTTTGACGCCTCAAGTCGTTGTAAAGGATCCATGCGTTAGTTGTACTCATACCAAGGGAAGTATAAAATACCTTTTTCCACCATTTTGTAGACTTCCTCTCATGATTGTAGAGACTTATGAATTGATCAGCGCGATCAACTCCGCCCATTTTTTGTCGATAGAATGCAATTGCTTCCGGACAGTCGATTTCCGGACAGTTACTCATTAATATGACTTCCTTGGTGTCTTGCCATTTTATGCAGAGAAGTCCCGTATCGGTACACCTGAATCTTGATTCTCCCCGTTTGAGTTTTCCTGGCATTGCTGGAACATTTTTGCGGTTAGCCATGCAGGTACCGACCGCAGCAAAGTTTATAGTTTCCAATAAGTTTACGCTTGTGAAAAAGCGATCAAAGCATAGAGCTACATCCGGAACTTTTATTGTACCTGCTAGAGTCTTAACAACTCTTTCTCCGAGAGTAAGTGCATCACCAGTTACTTCTGAATCTTTACCAACATACACATTTAGGTCATATGTATATCCAGAATCGGCATCACAACGAAGCCATAGTTTGATGCTCCGTTTGATAGGCTTCATGGGCATATATTGCTTCAGAGAAGAACGACCCTTGAACTTAGTCATGCTTTCATCTATACTTTGATATGGACTATCTTGGCGACATTTGCTAAAACTGTGCTTCAAACAAGAAATCAAGTCATCGACATAGTATGATTTTGTGGCATTTGGGGGTTTACTTGGTGGGGCAAAGTAAAGTTTCGAAGCAAGGACCATATACCTATCACGAGAAATGCAGTTTTCAATTGTCCGATTTCCCAAGGATTCTTTTTGACTCCAATAGTGCTTTAGCCCAGGAAGTTTATTGTAGGACATAATGAGCATACATCCTAACAATTTTTGGATTTCTCCCTTATCAGTTAGCTTTACAGATTTTTTGGTGCCCTTCAATAACTCCAAACGCTGATTAGTACAATTGACTATATGTAAATATAAGGAATGTGGGAAAATTTTATGGAAAATTTCCATTGCAGTGGATTGCTTTGATATATCTGTTAATATTTCACAGGACCTTTCTAGTGGAATGGTTTGGGCAGAACTGAATGAATCACTTGGCATTATCCAATCAAGAATACGATTGACGGAGGCGTTAATACGTTCAGGTTCACATTCGCTAGATGAACTTTCAGACTCTTCCATTCCTTGCTGGGCTACCTTAGATGTTGAAGGTTTCTCAAAATCATTTTGGTTAGTTTCAGACTCACTTTCTGATTCCGTCTCATCGTCACTACGTTGAAATGATGAATCTGTTTCATCTTCACTAGGTTCGTAATTGTCAGATGACCCCGCTGAAAAATCCGACATACTTTCAACCATTCGCTCTAGCTCCTTTTGGCTCAACGATCCTTTTTTCATTTTAGTCCTGGAATAAAAGCAACCTTGTCAGCACACCTGTTGGTACATATATGTACCATAAACTAAGGTTGCAAATAAAATCTTTGCATGAATCAAATAAAACATAATATTTGCTTACCTATGTTCTTACAAGGTTTGTGCTCGAAAATATAGCAAAAGCTTACAATTACACTTCTAAATCGCCTGTTATTTTGCTAATAAACACTTACTAATGCAAATTCATCAACGAAAATACGTGCATACGAGATCAGCTGTTAGACATTCACTAGCCACGCTTTCAGCAACATTCAAGGTTGCCATGCGGTACAATAATATACCATTTTTAGAGTGATTTAAAGCTTTTCGGGTATTTAAATTGGAGCTGGTATATATATGTACCACTCGGGACGAAAGGGTTAAGGAAATTTACGTAAAATAAGGAAATTGAAGTAAATTTGCTTGCTCAAATTAAAGTCACAATATTTTCAGCATGAACCTGAATTACGGGAAAAGTTCTCATATTGATATCGGGTCTATAACTTAATTCGTGCTGAGGTTTTCCAAAAATTTGAACGTTTAGTTAAGAAACACATGCACAATAGTATTATTCAAAGTATTGCCCATCTTTCTGGCAATTTTTGGACCTCATCCCAAAAGAACTGCGCCAGCTTGGCAGCCAAGAATGAATCATGCCATCCTGCTCTGATGTGAACCGTATTCCAGTGAGGGCGTTCTGCATCGATCGCAACAAATGGTAATCAGAAGGGGCAAGGTCTGGGCTATAAGGCGGGTGGGGGAAAACTTCCCATCCACTGTTTTCCAAATAGTTCTTAGCCAGAATAGCAACGTGGGGCCGAGCGTTGCCATGGGGAAAATTATTGCCTCGTGACTGGTCGCATATTTCGGGCGTTTTTCGGCTACCGCTTTCTTCAAACGGATTAATTGTGTTCGGTAGCATTCTCCATTGATGGTTTCATCCGGTTTTAGCAGCTCATAATACAGCACACCCTTCTGATCCCACCAAATACAAAGCATTACCTTCGCGCCATGGATATTCGGCTTAGCCGTTGATTTGGCTGGTTGGCCGAATTTCACATATGATTTTTTCCGCTTGGGGTTGTCGTAATGGATCCATTTTTCATCACCAGTAACAATACGATACAAAAATGACTTCCTTTTGTGGCGTTCCAGTAGCATTTCGACATATCTCGGCTTGAGTTCATGTTGAACCCAATTTCCTTGCTTTTGAATATATTCAGCTACTTTTAAACGTTTTGAAATGGCTGCTTGAGTGACACCGAAAGATTCTGCGAGCTCTTCCTGCGTTTGGCAACAATCTTCATTGAGTAATGCTTCCCGTTCTTCATCTTCAAACTTTTTTGGCTGTCCAGGACGTTCATCGTCTTCCAAGCCAAAATCACCTCTTTTATATCGTGCAAACAACTTTTGGCACATTCGCTCAGCTAGATCATGTTCACCACAAACTTTCACCAACATACGATGACTTTCGGCAACAGTTTTCTTCATATTAAAATATTGAAGAAGAACTCCCCCCAAAAACCTTTTTTCAGGCACAAAGTTCGACATATTTGATTGAAAAAAAATTATTGCTGTTTATGCTTCAAATGAATGACATATACTTAAAGGTCGTAGAATGGCAATAGCTTTCCAACGTATGTTCGGAATATATTGGAACAATGGAATACATACAAATTACGCCATCTCTTAGCAAACCGCATGAATTTAGTTATAATTATATATTTTTTTCTATCATTAAGTCAAAAACTTACTTCTAATTACCTACCTGATTGGCGCTATAACCAATTTGTGGTGTGCGTCTTGATGTGGTAACACAAATTGAGGGACCTACAGTTTTACGCCGAATCCGAACGGCGAATATTTTTGCGAAAAGTTTTTTCATAGCTGAAATATACTCGAAGGTTTGCATACTCGGCTACAGCGGCCGCCAGTCAAAAACAGTACCTCTAAAATAAGGAAACTGATTTCTTGTCTTAAGGAATTACTTTTCCCTGAGCTTGATTAATTTATTGGTATTGGAATGAAAGCAATTGGTTGCTATTTTGTCAACAAAAAACATATGGAGTTATAAGTATTGTATAACTTTCTACGAAAAATAGGATTTGTGCGCTTTGCTCGGTCTCAGAATATTGTTTTATGAACAAAGAAACCCAAAATTATATTTTTCCATATGACACACTTCTATTTAGTTGTGCTTTAAAATTTCGATTTTCCCTATTTTGCACTTCCTTAATACGAACTTAATCCAAAAAATGCTGCTTTCATTAGTGTTTTTCATATACGAGTAATTGAGCAGGAAAAATGACAATGAAGATGGCACATCCCCCGAAACCGGTTTGTCTCCAAACGAAACATATGTACAAGGAGTGACAGAAAATCGTTTCAACATGCACCAAAATATTTAATGAGTCCACAACTCACTACCGGAGTGTTCTGCACAAATTCACCTGTCTTCTTTATTCGTAGAATTTTAATCAACATTTAAAATATTGACTACGAGTTTTTAGTAGAAAGCAGGAACAAATATTTGCAATAGTAAAAGTAATAACTCATTCTGTAAATTACTAAAAAAAAGTTAGCTTTTATTTGAGAACTTTCAACAAGAAAATAAATTAAAAAATCCTAGCCCTCATACATGAATATGTTAGTGTAGGACCTTGCTTTTTTTTTTTGCTTGTTAAACTGATGTCTTATTGCCTTCAACAGAGCGATTCATCAAATTCACGCGAAAAGGTGCTTACGGAACGAAGAAAGCGGCGAGTAGCAAAACTGCAGCAACTTGAATACAAAGTACTTGTGAATTATTTATTACACTTGCCACAAAACAGATTACAAGATTAAATTAAGGTTACAACGGCATTAAGTAACTTCTTTGCATAATTTATAGCAAGAACCAGAGAGAGAGAGAGAGAGAAATACATTCATCTCTTAGCATAAGTCCCATCAGGCAGCGAGAAAGCCAAGCATCGAAAATGGAAAAATCTGAGAAAGGCATTTAAATTATGCACAGCATAAAAGAAAAATAGCAACAAAAAAGGCAACTTACTTACATAGGTAAACACTGCGTTGAGGTATTTGGCGCAGCGTTCGCCTTGGCAGCGGAAGGTGGCAGTTCCAAGTTGCAAAGCGCCCCGCATTCGCAGCTGCTACCCTTGGTAGGTGCCACATATTTATTTGCGTAAATCTCCTCGCTACAATGTTGAAGCTGAAAGTAAACATTTTGTTTATCACAATTTGTCACTTCTTGTGCGCCTGTGCACTTGCGTGCTTATGCACTTAAGTACTTAGGCACCTGCTCATGGTGCAGGCGAAATGTTTACCCCGCTAGACAGTCAAAATTGCGGCGCTAGAGGCTTTGTTAAATGACTTTATTGTATAGCTTTTTTTTTGTTTGTCGTATTTTCACCTCTGCACCAACTTCTCTCAATTTGTAGACATTCGCCACTTCAGCCACCTTGCAACGCAGTCGACTGTTTTTTTTTTGTTTGTTTGCTCCTTCGCTCAGCGCCACCGTTTGCTGCACTTGTGCCACCTAATTTGCATTTTAATTTAATTCTGCCATTTTGCTTCTTTTCATCTTGCATTGCCTCTGTACATTTCTGCATTTTCTTCTGCTGCAGCAGCACAAAAATCAACAAATGTCTGGAACAGCCACACAAAAAAAAAAGATTCACACCGATATATAAGTACATAGTGTCTTGGGTGACTGTCGTGAAGACTGTGGCAACCGTTGTCAGACGACATTGTCTGGCACTATGTAAAAGTGCAAAAAATCGAGTCGGTGGCACTCAGTTGCGTTTGAATGCATTTACTAACACACATACAACTATGCACATGAACATATTTGTGTATGGGCATATAGTAAATGGTTGTGGGCATATTGTATTTTAGTGTAGATTTGAATATGGAGAATTAAGAGATTTTTATAAGAGAAAACAAGTAAAAACAGCGCTGTCTTCGGCTATGCCGAAGGCTTCATACCTTTCATGAATGGAAGAATAGTAAAAAACGTGTTATTGTATTACAATTTCGTATTACCTATAGTTAAAAGCGAAAATTTCCTTCAAATCAATAAAAATAATTCTAGTAAAGGCATTGTTATAAATTATTTAATGCTTTTCCTTATGTAATTAAAAAGAACTATGTTTTAAGAAGGGAATGGTTTTTGAATATTTTTAATATCGTATCGACGCTTGATATTCAACATTTAAAAAATACAAATAATTAAGTATTAATATGTAAGACCTACATATGTCGGTCTTTGAAAACAGTTATCAGATCCGTAAATAGTTCCCAAACGTTTAACGCTATGATTCATGTGATATTGCGCTGAGCTTATTACTTTTCGCAATAAATATTTGTCCTGAATTTATCTTGCCGATTTACACTGTGAACTCCGATCTTGATGAATACTAATATATAGCTAATAATGGTTGATATTTCTGCAAAATTTCAAGCCTTTAGCTGCTTAAATGGAGGAGTTATGGCGCAAAATTCAATATCTGAATAATCGGTTGTATTATATGTTATAGTCACCCGATCTGGCCGATTCCGACAAATGTTTAATCAAACGACACCTGCTCACCAAATTTCATCAAAATAGCTCTAAAATTGAGGGACTAGTTTGCGTTCAAACAGACGGACAGACGGACAGACGGACAGACGGACAGACAGATAGACAGACGGACATGGCTAAATCGACTCAGCTCATCGTCCTGATCATTTAGGTATACTTTTTGATGGGTCTATCTCTTCTCCTTCTGGCACTTACAAACATCGGACCAAACTTAATATACCATTTCATTCTCATGAAAGGTATAAAACAAATGTCGGTTAATAGTATCTCTAATATTACCATTTTTGGCCCGAAATATACTAAAGAGGAATATACGAAAATTCTTGGCTATCATTACTGAATAAGCACGAAAAGTTCTCCATTTGATTTTTGTAAAATCTGTTGAAGTCACAACTCGTAGTTGGACATAGCTCAAGATCGTTCCTGTAATGCAAAACCGACTGTCGTAGAATATTCGTTTAATTAAATAGTGCGTCCAATTACAGGAATCCCGCTCAACGTTAATTTTAGGTATTATTCTTATAATTTTAATGATATTTAAATAATATTTTTTTTTTAATATACGTATGTATGTTATGGATGAGCACACCAACCAAAGCAATTTCTTTAACAATAATAGTACAAATGGAATTTGTTATAACCAACAATAACCACACATTCATGTAATAGCGGCAGACTCCCGTACCTGAAATTGTGTTTGCAAAAATAGCAAGAAGATAACCAATAACAGTATTCAAAATTTACTTGGCTCATCATTTAGGCTTTGTCTAAATGAGTATAAGCTAGGGGACGTGAGTTCGAATCTCTGCAAGAAGTCTAATGAGGAGATTTGGTGATCTCCGAAATAGCTATAACTTCTGTCATTGTTTTTTTTCAATAATTTTTCCTATTGAAAATGACCTTGAGCTCATAGAAATTATCGCTTAACTTCAATAAGGCCGAAAACTTAATATTTGTAAATATTTTTTATCCTTGAAAGGAAAATACGAAAGGACCAAAAGTAATTGATATGCAACAAGTTGCCACCCACGACTTCGTCTGTGTCACTTACTACGTTACCGCATACTTACAGAAGATTCTTTAAATCTAAAAGTGCAGCTTCGGTGAATTTAAAAGCAATGACCCTTAGTCACAGTAGAGAGGAAGTAAGTCCAAAGTTAGAAAAAATTTTTAATTCGTTATCTGCCAAAACAGCTTCCAATGAAAACAAATTTAAACCGCAATCCTCGTATGAGACCCCCCTATTCTGATGACGACCACGGCAAACGTTTAAAGGACTATGATTTAAGGACATGCACCTGGAATGTCCGGAACCTTAGTTGGAAAGGTGCCTCTTCCCGACTGGTGGATGTCCTCGTAAAGGCAAATGGCGCTATGGAAAAGTAAGATGCCGCCTATACGGCGACGCCGCAATCGGGTGCAACGCAAACTGTGCGAGAGAGATATCGGGAGTTGAAAAAAGAGCAAGGCGCATTTTCTGTAAAAAGAAGAGAGAGGTCGATATGCGCGAGTGCGAGGAGCTTGAAAACGAATTGTATTTTTAATGCAATATTTTTTGACCGATGAGGTAATTCAAATAAGCTAGAAAATCAATTAACCGGGGACAATTAAGCGGAGAATACTGTGCGTGCAGAATTCATTAGTACGTAGGGTCGAAAATTTACCAAATATAAATTTAGAAACTTTTAAAATGAAAAAAGCAACAACAAAATGTTCTTATTAAAAATAAACAGGACTTGTTCTATGCAATAAAACCAGTAAATATAATGTTCTTAGTTTTGAAAACTAAAACGATTTAAATATATTTTGTTAAACAAAAACAAAACGAAATTATTGCGCTCTTAGCGTTTCAAAAATATTGAATTTGGATTACGTATTTATCTTCCTAATTAATTTATTTGTATAAAATTTTAGCGAAAATTTGACATGATAGAATATTTTGATTTTTGATAAGAGAGGTTCGTGGATTTTTCAAATTTCTTTTATTCGAAATCGTGTTTACAAAAGGAGTGATTAGAGTTTGATGAAGATTAATTATTTTTTTTTTGAGTATTTATTTCACCTGTTTAATTTCTGGAGCCGAATATGAGCGAAGACGCTATATTATTTATTCAAATATCTATTTTTTTATTGATAAACTATTGTTATATGCGAGTTGAACGTGGCTTTTGCAGATTTTTACTATTTTCGAAATTGTTCTTACTTTTTTGAAATTTCAAGTATGTGCCAAATTTGGTAGAGTTCGGTAAAGCATTTTTGGGAATATATCTATTTGTTCTACAGTGGGCGAAGCTAAACCCGTTTTCCATAATTTTGTAACCCACGTGAGAAAATCACGTTTTATAGGTACTAAAAATCAAATTGCCGTTAAATGAGAGGTGAACATGGGGTTTGTCCGATTTTTGTCTGAACCGACAGTCTGAAAAACAACCGTGGAGTGAACTAAGTTATAAAATCGTGGGCGCTAGTACGGCCGGGTATAAAAGTTGTGACTAGAATATATATTATATTTATATTAATAATTTAATATAAATAATGAGCGGCGATGTGTATCGGATTCCAATATCGACCGGCACAAGTAACATCAACCAAATTTTTATATAGCGGTCGCCCCTCAGCAGACAATGACAAACTTCCGAGAGAATTACTACCATGAACACTCTTTTTACAAAAATCATTTCCCATTCGGAGTCAGCGTAAGTCCACAGGCCACTCAATTTTTGTTTCAGTATCAAGAAACACTGCTCACATTGTGGGAGAATTTTGGCCAAATAATGATTATAATTGAACAAAAATAGAAAGAATAAAATTTGTTCACAAAAGTTCTATAAGATTTTAATCGATAATGTCAATCGAACGCATTTATCGTAGTCATTGAATCAAGATTATCACTGCTCGAAATTTTCTATATTTTAAAGTCTTAAGCACTTTCTGGCTCTTGGTTTTGTGAAACATTACTCCAAGGCTGACAAAACAAGACCTATTGTTTCATTTACATAGTTAATTTTCTCCCGATTTAGTAAATTTTTCTTCAAAATGAAAAATCAAAATATGTTTATCCAAAATTAGTGAACGTTTCCTAAGCGATCAAAGCAGTGTTCGGAAGGTTATCAGGGTGTTTTGGACGAAGATTTCGTCGCGTACTGTTACAAAATCTATACGTAAACCGCAATCTATTGTACAAAAGTAAAGCGAGAAGCTTCATTTATTGTAGAAGTTTCAAAACTCAAACAGCGCCAGATCAATACGGAAAGCAAAATCGCACAGCAAAATGTCGCTGCCGGGAACTATGAATCATAAATTATAAAATACGAATACATTGTTATGGACGACGAAACCTACTGCTTTCAAAATTTTAAATATACTGCTAGTCAAGATTTTTATACTGCTGCAAGTAGCCAAGACGCCGCTGAAAACGGTAAATTGAAAATAAACCACTAGCTCCCAAAATATACATTGTCAAACCATGTCAAACCATTTCAGCCATTTGTGCCTGTGGCGGGGACGATGGACTCCCTAGTTTATCGAGATGAGTACCTCAAAAAGCGTCTTCGGCCATTAACAGCAGACCACTATTCTGGCCGGATCCGGCAAGCTGCCACTAAGCCAAGTGCACATTACAATGGACAGAGCTCCGACTTATTCAGGTATATGGGCCAATCGTGAAAGGAAAATTGAAGAAGACGGATGATTTGTTAACAGATATTGGAGTATTAAAAACAAAGTGGCTGTGAACATCGCGTAAAGTCGACGATGCACTCGTGCAAGGGATGATGGCATGTGTGACAAAAAGCTCGATCACTTGCATGTGGAGCAAATATCAGCAAATATTTTAAAAGTTTAATTTTTTAAACCCCAAAGTATTATAATTAAAACAAATTCGATTTCAAAGACTTATAGTTTTTTTTTGGTGGTAATTTCTAAGTGTCGCAATTCTGGTGATTTCACCCTTTATTATTATTTTGTTTTTTTTTTTAGTGTAGAAATTATATTTCTTCGGATATATAAAATTTTGATATTACTACTTATAGTTGCCATATTCGTTTTCCTAATATCTACCATTAACGCTCACTTGATAAAATATGCAGTTTTACCAAATTCGGGTATTTTCTGATTAGCGTTTTTGGAAATAGTGGGGAAATTTTAATTTTATTATCTTCATATTAAGTTTTTTTTTGATTATTTAAGAAACACCTAATCAGTCCAAAATGTTCGCAGCCAGGAATTATTCTTCGATTTGCCTACAGGCTGATATTGGTGGTGCTAGTTATTTACATTACTGACTCATCACATAATATCTTTCCGAAATTATTACCGCCGCAAACTTCAAATAAATCTATAAATTGATACTCGACAATCTCACAAAAAAAAACAATTGTATGCATATTCAACACAAAAATTTAGTTTTAAAAATTCATATAATCCAAGCGTAAAGATTTCATAACAACTCTTTTGCCGGCGCACAAAAAAACAAAAAAAAAAAATCTATAAAGTGTACCTACAATTAAAAGACAAACTCACTTTGTTGCTTCTTAATTAACTTCGCTGTAGCTGCTATTTGTTTAAAAGCCACTTGCCGTAGCTTCCGTTATCCAACTCCAACGGCGCGATGAATAGATCCTTGCGTCCTACTTAAGATACCATAAACCGCGTATGAATCTTAACTGGCATACTGCTTAGCTATGCAAAAACAGCATAACTCAAGACATTTTTGCATTTTTAATTCGCATTTAAGTTTACCAAAGGTAAATAAAACCGACAAGAGTTAAAAGAAAAAATGAGGGGACGATGCGGGGTAGGTTATGCGGTGGCTGGTTAATGAGACTCAAGGTATGTGTCGCTCGCGATTACTCCTGCCATACTTTGCATATAATTTCCCATGAGCAGCAAATGACATCCGGTTTCGCTAGCAGAAGACACTAATTCAATTTCGAAGAAACAAAAAAAAAACACAAAAAAAAACGAAATGAAAACAGAACGAGAATTAAACCAAACGAAAAAATTAAGCAGCAGCAAGGCTTCAAGGAAAAAAGAGCGCGTATTAACGAAAAGCCAGGGTAAACTTTTAATTCCGGTGAATACTGGCAGAGGCACGGCACAGCAACGCACGTCAACCCTTTTTCTTGCTACACCAAAGCTTCTCGCATATCCTGTGTTCTCATTCTCACTCCCACTCCCCCTAACTCACCAATGTACAGATAGAGTGCATGCGTTTGTGTGCGGAAAAATAAAAACATTTGCTCGCTGTTTGCGGTTGCCAACAAATTTATAATTAACTTAAGAACTTCATCAACATTATTTGATGATTTCAAACTTGCAACTCGCAGTGACTTTGTTCGCTATCTAGCTATCTATCCATCGGCATTACCGATGCTCTTTATTTGTTTGTTTGTTTTTCCGTTTTTTTTTGCTTCTTCTTTTATGAATTACTCTGTGTGTGCTGCGCGTCTGTTTCACTCGATGTCTGATTGTTTTTTATATGTACTCGCCTCTGTCTGGCGCTTTTAAATTTGATGTTTGTTCTCTTAGTGCAAAATATCTTTCAGTTCCACTTTAACTTTTGTCTTTGTTTTAAACTTATTGTAGTACTTGCCGCTGAGACAAACTCATCGGCTCGAACTTTGGCGTACATTCCTCCAGTGCTCCCTGTGGTTTTGGAATTAATCATAAGCCGTGTTGAATGATTTTTCTTAAGAAGGTTAATTTATGCATTAATTGTTGCAAAACTTTTCCCACCATAATTTTTGTTGTTTGTTTACTTTTTATAATTGAATTTACATCACTGAAAGGCGATTGAGATTAGGTGCGTGGGTGGGTGGGTGGTTGAAAATTATGGGCATGCCTAAAGTAATATCTATATTAATTATATTTTAAAAGCGATTTAAGTGCGCTTATAAATAAATCTTAAAACAAACTTTGATAGTTTGATAATTATGACGTTAATTAAAGGAAACGTAGGTAATTAAAGAGATGAACGCTCCACAGAAGTAGCGTGCAGATAAATCGTATTGTTTGATATACCCAAAAGCTATATTCTATTTCAGAAAACTCTTACACTTTCGGAATTGTACCAATTCCTGCAAATGCTAAAAAAAATGGTTTTTTTTAATTATTTTTTTTTAAGCATGCGCATCTTTTATGAATTTCGTTACAAAGTAGCACTGAAAAATTGTATACTGCCTATGCTTTTATAGTTTGAATCAAGTCGTATCCATAAAGGGTGGTGTTGTAAATACAACTCAAAAATTCCTATGTATTTTGTTTTTGTTTCTGCGTAAGAGTTGTCAAAATTTATATACATTTTGTTTTTGCTTTTACGGCTTTGGAAAGCTCATACGCAAAAGCAAAAACAAAAAAAAGGAACATAGGTGAATAAAAAAAAAATCAAATCAGCTGCTCTTATGCCATCACCTTCTATAAATTCGCCTTGGTTTGGAATCATATCTGAAAACTTTCTTTAATTTGTCTACACCATAAAATAAATGAAAAACCTTTATTTTAGTTTTGCTACATTTCCCCATAGACTTCTGCTCGCCCGGCTTGTAAAATCATCACGTTTCATGAAGTGGTATTGGAGATAAAAAATACATCGGCTACTTAAAGCTAACTTATAATGTTACGTAGTAGGTTTGTTCCACAAGAACCCTAAGCTGCTTGTTCTTTATATCCGCTCGCAGAATTCAGAGAAAAGAAAATGGAAAATAAGGGGAGGTTAAATTTTAAGGGCCGATGTTGATTTTGAATAAAACACAAATTATTTTGGAAATTACTGTAATTTCTTTTTATTATGATAATATGGTCAGGTTCAATTATGTATGGAACAAAATATCGGCCAAATGTCCGCCACGACCTCGGCGGCACACCTCCATCCGATGGTCCAAATTTTCGATGACGCTGAGGCATAATTGAGGTTCTATGCCGTTAATGTGCCGAATTATCTCATCCTTTAGCTCTTGAATCGTTGCTGGCTTATCGACGTACACCGTTTCTTTCAAACAACCCCAAAGAAAGTAGTCCAACGGTGTCAAATCACATGATCTTGGTGGCCAATTGACATCGCCACCACGTGAGATAACACGGCCGTTGAATTTGTCGCGCAAAAGAGCCATTGTTTCGTTGGCTGTGTGGCAAGTGGCACCATCCTGTTAGAACCACATATCGTCCACATCCATATGTTCCAATTCGGGCCATAAAAAGTTCGTTATCATCTCTCGATAGCGAACACCATTCACAGTATCTGCCTGACCGGCCTCATTTTGGAAAAAATATGGCCCGATGATGCCGCCAGCCCATAAACCGCACCAAACAGTCACTCTTTGTGGGTGCATTGGTTAATTTTTTATATTTTTCCTTTTTCTTTTCCCTTTATTTAGTTAGTTTCAATTAAATTAGATTTATGTAAATAAATTTGTTTCGTTTAATTATTTTTTATTTATTTCATTTTAATCGCCGTCATTTTATTTTTATGTTATTTTAATTTAATTTATTTTTTAAATTTTATTTTAGTTTACTTTGTGTTACTTTATATATACATATATGTATATATGTATATGCGTGTTCATATCTAGACGTATTGAAAAAGTTAATTCTATAAAAAATAAAATTTTGTTTAATCTACTTGAACATTAGGTCAATTGGGCTTGTAGGAATTACGAAAAGTATACATATTGTTTCATTTTTTTAAATATTATTGAATAATGATTTCCGTGTAATTGAAAAAAAAAAATATATATAATGCAAACTGTGTAGAAAATTGGCTGCGATGGTATTCACATATGTTCTTATAAAATATGTAGATATGTATGTATGTGTGTATGAAAATTCGCGAAAATAAGCTGCAAAAATTTAAACAGAAAAAATCATATGAAACGATTTCTTTCACTCCAAGAGTATACTCTATATATGTAAATCAGATTGAAGCGACACAGAATCTTCGACGCCCTTTACAATCGAATCAACTTTGAGATCATCAGCAAATAAAAGAAATTTCGAGAATAAGAAGCAAGAGCTTGTGTCATTTATAAAGATTATAAATAATATAGGTGCAAGTATACTACCCTGAGGAACTCCATGCCCGGAACGTGGAGTAAAATCCTACATATTTTAATTTATTAAGTAAGAATGAATGGGCCTCCCTATCAAACGCCTTGTCAAAATCCATATATACTGTATCTATTTGGTACCCAACTTCAAAACTTTTAACGCAATCATCCGTAAAAATAGTACGATTTGAAATATTAGATCTTCCTTTCACTACTTTCATTATATTAGCCAATTATCAGAACTGTACATCAACTTTAGAACAATATTGCTTGCACGTTAAACCAAATTAAGTCAAATAAAATATAAAACATTATAAGTGGAACAGATTTATAAATCTCAATCATCCCCTGGCTTCGAGCAAATTTAAATTTCCACCTCTGCTAGCGGTCGTAAAACTCTTAAATTTACCCTCCTATCGCATTTATTGCTACATATTTTTCTTTGTTATGTATACACTTGTTAAACACGCTCAGCCATCCTTGATTGAGCTCATCGAATTGCGATTAAACGATTTTACCTACATAATGAAATTCTTGAAAATCAAATTCAAAAATTTTGCATTCCTTTGCCATAATTTTGCGCATATCGGAAAGCATAACAACAGCCACCATCACCGCACCACCGCACCACCGCACCAATAACAGCATCAATTGCTTTGTGCTGTGTCTTCGTTGTTGTCGTTGCCAATATTTTATTAGACTATGCACCGCTTGCAGCTCGAGGCCAAGAAGAAAATCGTTTTGTGAGTTCATGGTATCGGTGTAATAAATTCGCTTGTTATTTGCTTAAAAGTTGTTCCTTTTGTTTTCCACATCAATGGGAAATTATCCTCACTACGTTCCACCATACTTCATAAAGCTTTGCTACCGCCCGCAACACTGCTCTTGGGCTACAATAAACTTAAGAATGCGCGCAGCAGATTTCGTTTTGGGTAATCGACAATTTGCCAATAATGTGAGTACAACCCACCTTTCTGTGCGTGTTGCACGTTGTTGCAATCCGCCCAACTAAACGCCGCTTCACTCTGTTAGTTAGTGACTCAACCACACACACACACACACACACACCCATCCCGTGCCATTTGCTCTACAAATGCCAATAGCTGAACCTGAACCTGCGTTTGGATATCGATAACATCAAGCATCGCCGCCGTTGCCATCTTAATTTTATGCTGCATACGCTTTTATAGCATTCTAATAGCTGTGCATCCATTTCATCCCCGTTCTACTCTAGCTGTACTTCTATGGAACTTCTTATTCGCTGCACTCCATAGCCTCGCCTACACCTTAGTTTCGCCACGCTGTGTAAGCTGCTTGTATTTTCTTAGTTCAGCTATGCTCGGGGATACCTTTTGTTCATTTGAGTTCAAAATTAAACCGCATATTGTCTCGGTTGTTGCTTCCGGTTGTTAAATATTGAACTTGCCACAAAACGTTGCTGCAAACATACTCTCGTGATCCACCGCAATGCCGTCAGCAGAGAATTTTTATTCATTTTTATTACTAAAGCATCAACTGGAGTGGAATTATATGCATGGATATATTTATTTATATAGGTGTAAAATCGTTGTTTGTAGTAATAACGCTAAGGGTATTCATATAAAGCATAATAAGGTAAATGTGTACTTTCATATGTGTGTGCTTGTCTATATGTATATATATATATAATATGTATATATATATATATATATATAATAGGCCCGTTTTATGGTAACCGACTTGCAAAAGAACATCCCAGCTCAGATAAAATGTCCTTTAGTTGCAAAAGCAACCGTGTTTCATTAAACATGCGACTCAATTAGTGCTATTTAAGAACGGATTATAATTGCGATGGCAAATTTTAGATTGATGTGATTATATATTTACAAATACTTAGCAAATAAAAACGGACTAGGTGTTAAACTGAAATTTCCCACGTATTTTCATAGGGGTCATTCACAATAGCGCAGTTTTTTCACTTCCAAACACTACACAACCTGTCGGATACCATTTCACCGAGTTGGCTCAACTCGCATATTTTTTCGAGTTTGTGTTTTTGCTTTACATGCAATTCGTTATCCTAACTAGTATGATTTTGCAAGACGGTTACAAATGAACGGGCCCATACTTAATGTAAATACAAATTTACGTGCAGGTGTGAGGGTATTCAATAGAAGGTATATGTCTCCTGTTGTTTCTTTCATTTAACTACTTTTGCTCGAGCTTAAAATAGCGGAAGCATTTTTATTTTATAAATAAATAGCTATTTATGCTCCACATATGTTCGAAATAAAAATATTAGTGTGCAAGAGTATTCGTTACATAAATCGTTATTATTATTAGTATGTACAAGGAGCTGATTTTTGATATTATCATATGATTCATTTCGAAAGAAATGCTCTAATGGGTAACGGTATATTGAATGACACGGATGGGGAAAAATTAATATTTCAAGAGTTGAGATTCTGAAGGTTAAACTTTTCACTCAATATTTTTTGACATTTGTATACTTGGAGAGAATTTAACCCGACCATTCCTAAATATAAGTATATACCGGGTGTACAATATTTTAAGGACTATAACTGTAGTTAGATAGTTGTCAGTCAAACAGACCTATACATTATTCATTTTGATATTATTGAATTAAAACCTTTACAAAATGTTGTTATTGTGCAGAATTTATCATACTTTCGATCACTCAAATAAAAATATTTTTGGGGGCGGTAGGGACGCTGCAGATGAACTAGTTTAACTTGCATGAATGCACATTTATATTTCGGGCAAGACCTAACATGTGGACACAATCGGCATCTTCGATGATTGCACTGAAAGTGTAGACCAGTACAGGGTAGAACAACATCTGATAAAGCTCAAAGCATTAGTGCAAAATTCTCAACGAACGAAAATATTGCAATTCATCCATATCACTGCAAAATTAATAAAATCGTCAATTCCGCGACGAAGATTCCATATTCGAAAGATTTACTTTCCTTTGTTTCGCTTTTATACCTTTCATTAAGATGAAAAGGTATTATAACTTAACTTTGGTCCGATATTTGTAAGTATAAGAAAAAAAGGAGTTAGAACCATACCCAAATTATCAGTACCCCCAGCAGTCTGTTCATATGTACCTCAGTTTTTGAAATATTGACTAAAACTCCTGCCCCAAAGCAGCTAAGAACACGAAATTTGGTTCCCACGTTCCCACAACAGTCGGTTCTACGATAGCGGAACGACCCGGATTTATATCCGGCCAAGGACTGTCACTTCAGTAGCACTCCCCGAGGAATTTTTTATGCTGCATTCATTGCGAGCAAATTTCCCTACGACTAAACAACAAAAGTGTGATTGATTCGTTATTGATGATTTTTTCTCTATTTCTTCTAGTGCATACTATCATTACATTTCTATATATATTTTAAATACTCCTAACTTTTTTTCTATAAAAATTAAATTTATTTTTATCATACTTTACTTTATTTTGTATTCGCAAAATAAATAGTATTTTAAAGCTGAATAGTTTTAAGTTAACAATACATTTTTTTTGTATTATTAAAAGGTATAAAGGTTTCGGCAGAGCCGAAGGCAACATTACTTTACTTGTGTTTTTTAGTATTATCCCCAATCCAACTAAAACAGCACTTGCGTCTTTGTACTTGCAATAGCTAAAACGCAAGATTTGTTTAGTGCAAAAGTGTGAGCTGGTTGAGACTGAATGTCAACCTATTTGTAAGAGCCTCAGAGTTTTTACTTCTCGTTTGTCAGCTGCTGCATTAAGTAATAGTTCAAAAATTAAGCAGCTTTTAAATTCAGCTCTAGCTTTTTTCCCAGAACATCCAAAATCAACCAGAAAATAATAGTAATTAAATATTTTTGAAGATAGTAAAGTAAATGTTGGCATTTAGTTTGTTATGTGGTTTCTAAGCCTCGATGGAGAGCATTGGATCTTCCAGACAAAATCAACCCAGCAATGGCATAAAAGCAATATTTTCATGACTTCATAGCGGCAGATGATTAGGCGTGTGGAAGTCCAGATTTTAATCCATTAGATTACAGTTTGTGGTCAAAGTTGGAGAACATGACCTGTGGAATACCCCACAAAAATTTAGAGACTCTCAATAAATCTTTGGTTCAAGCAGCGTCGCTAATACTAATAGAAACTATGCGTGCTGCTATTGAATAATGACCGAATCGTTTGAGGGCTTGTGTGAAAGAAAAAGTTAAAGTTAAAAAATTACGAATAAAATGTTGTACATCGCTCACTTGATAATGCATTATTAAATAAAATTAACTTTGTTAATGGCAGGGGTAGTACTTAGTACCCATAGTTCTATTTAATTTAAAATCCGAAAAAAAAACCAGCGTGCAAATTCCATTGAGTATCAGTCAAAACGTCATCTAATACTTATTGTTTTATTGGTATTTTCGTTACCTGTAAAATACGTTACACTAATGTTAGAGCCTTTGCGTGTTAAGGATACGTTGTGGGCATTTGTTCTTAATTATAGGCTGATTTTGATGTTCTTGAATTTGAGTCTAGTGCACAGTTTAAAGCTTTATTTAATCTTTCCATCTACGCAGCCAACGACCGTTACTCAATTTCCGTTGTCAATATTCTTTCAATAATCCGAGTCAACTTTCTTATGACTTATGTAAACAGTCGGCCCTTTTCTTAAATTTTTTTTTGTGTTTTTCAAATATATTTTTCATCAGTTGAATAAATCGAAAATCCGGTGATAGCAAAACGAAATAAGAAAAAAAGTTGCGTATGTGTGCGGGAGAGAAGGTATCGAGGACATCAGAATGCGCGCATAAAATATGAACACGAAGTATACTTTTGGGCGGTGTTGCTCGGCGATGTCAGTACATACGTGCGTTGGCTATTTGAGGCGAGCTGAGAAGATATAAAATTGTTTACCGACACACAGAGATACTATATTCATATATTCAAATAATATCCGCCCAACGTGTGTTTGCATCAATATTTGTAGGACACATTATGAGCATGTGTGTGTGTGTGTGTGTGTGGGGCACATGTGCGACAAAAAGCGACCATGTGCGCGATTTTGCCTCGCCACCAAAACGTCAAACATATGCTTGGACATTTTTATGCATTTTCTTAGCGGCGATTTTTATTCAACGACACGTTTTCTATTAAACGTCATTTTATACTTTCCGATTTCTTATGTTTACTCTGTGCTTGTTTGTGTGTGTTTGAAAATGACAGCAGTGCAAGGAGTATGCAGACTAGAAGTAATGGAGGGCTAAAGCAAAGCACTTGAAGGCGAATATACATATGTACTTTTTTTGTCTAACCGTAAAGTAATTCAATTTTGAATTTAAGGAGAAATCTAAGCAAATATTGTCGTTTCAAAAATATTCTTACATCTAGACACGTTTGTGTGCGTTTGGCTCCTTACAATAACCGCCATTACCTGCCAAAGTGTGCGAAAAATATTCAATGCTTTTCCTAAGTGTACATGTAGATATGACGCAATGGCAGAAAGTGTCACGAAAACAAGCAAAACATTAACCCTCTCACACCACTTCCAACCAACTTCATCAAGTAGCCAGTCAAACACTCCCAGCAGCCCACTTAGGAGTTCCTGTCGTAGTGTTACGGGTAATAATTTTTAAAATTTATGAACTGCATCCATGAAATGACTCTGCACTACCACTACCACATCTACATTCACACACGTGTTTGTATGTAAGTATTTTCGTTTGAAATAGTAACTCTGCGCCAGATATTAGTTGGTCCTCTGGTTTGCTCTCCTAAACTCATAACGTTCGTTGCTGTTAGAGTTATGTGCTCGTTTGTACCTGCAGTGAGGTGCCCATTAATGGTACATCGATGTGGTACAGAGAGAAAAAGGTAAATTTCATGGTCCTATTTTACACGGCGGTTTTTTGAACTCATCGTATGTTGTCTGGTCTGGCGTCTCATTCCAGTTCGTGGACATCTGCTTTGCTAGTAGCCAGTTTTTGTTAAATGGTGCTTGGTGTCTGGTTATTACCGCGTTGTACTCCAAACCATTAATTGAATAGAATTTCACTTTAATAGATTTTAAATCACCTGTGAGATATTTGCAAACGTTTGGAAAAAATCAGACTAGTTAAGTAATTAAATATTTTGAAGATAGAAGTAAATGCTTTAGCTATTTAGTTTGTTATGTGGTTTCAAAGTCTAGATAAGAAAAGTTGCATACAAATTCGAGTTTAAAAAGAAGACACGCTACAGATTGAGGATGGTGAAAAAGGTCTGCAAATATGTCCAAAATATATCAAAATACTTGAATTGTTTCTAAACGAACGCTATCTATTTTAATTCTGAGGTATTTAAAAGTTTTTGTATTTCTACGATCGCTTTGGAAGCTAGATGGGCTTTTCTGTCGAAATATTGTGAAGAATTTGTTTTTATCAGGAACGTTTACAGTTATAATTTTTATTAAAAAAATCATGTTTCAATCGCCTTTTTTTAATTCTTATTTTTTCGATCTAATTAGATCAATTTGTTGTGATTTTTATTTTTTTCATTAAAAGTAAATAATGATAATTCTTGTATTTAAAATTTTCCACATATTTGGTTGCTATATGCGGTTTCTATTTTTTCAAAAAAAATTCATTGTAATAAATGCAACCAAATTTAGCGACCAAGTTATCCAAATTATCCAAGAATAACGATTATTTTTGTTCGAAAAAATAAAAATCACAAGATATCGATCAAACGCTCTGATGATGCTTCTGCCGCCTCTCTTGACGTTTTCCTGCTCTAAGTTCTGGGTTTTCGGGGCGTGTTGCAGACCCGATATATATTCCGAGCTTGTGCTTCAAGTACAGACTTCATAGTCTGCAATAATACCCACCCGTATCCCCAAGCTATTCTTGGAGAGCTCCATAAACTCTTTCGATCGTTTATTATTATACCCCCTTAGTCTGCCTAACCTCGCTTGCCGTAACTCCGTAATCTAGTATCAGTGTTTTTCCATAAAATATCTTCCTCTTCCCAAAGCATCTCCTTAATAATATGTTGCCCTATCGCTGGGAAGGGGTCAGGTCCGCTAATCGTAGTTAGCGGCCTCTTCGTTACCTTCAATACCTTTCTGGCCCGGAATCCAGAGTAGCTCGATATGATTAATCTTTCTATACACTCAAGCACCAATGAGCATTTGATCTCGTATGATGATAGAACCTCGAATGCTTCTCGGCTGTCACTTGACTTTCTATTTTATTTTATTAAATTGAAGAAGTTCTTTAAAGAACCCCATGTTCTGTAACTAGGAATTCGATAATAATCTTTCTGAGTTTCTTCACTTCAATGTCGTTTTCTTTACAAATCAGGCCACCTTTTTGAAAAATCATCATGAAATAATCTTTTTCACAAATCGCATAAGTGCCATTTTTATAAGGTTAAATTTTTATAAGTTAAATATATATATACTTACATGAGCTGAGGTCTTTTAATTAAAAGATTACGAATGTTCATTTTGAAACAGTTCGATTTACCAAGACTTGCAGTTCAATTTAACGCTCATTGAATATTATTACTTAAGGGATAGCAAATGATGCTAAACTTTATACATAAACGGTGTAGCCTCAGTTTTCATATTTTTCTCATAAAAATGCTCAAAATTAAACTCATATGTCCACCAACAATACATATTTGTAAATACAAGCATATTGCAGAAAATCTACTTCACACTCTTCGAGAGCTTCGCCGGAGTTATGATCAGGTAAATAAAATACGCATGTTGGAGTTAAGATAGGTTGTCTCATAGAGCTTAAAACTTGCGCACCCAAGAGGGGGCGGGGGGCGTTTGCATTCGAGTCCCCACAAAATATTAAAACTGTAATACGTTGATGGAATTAATTTGCGGGTTTTAAACTCAGTTGTTACGCTAATTTAAAAACTAAATTCAAATATAGTTCATTGAATTAGGGCAGCTCATAGCATGCCGTTAAAGCTTTGATAAATTGATTGATCTCAGACTAGTTAAGCAAAAGCAGCTTGAGTGTGTCGATATTTTCGAAATTATTTCGTCAAAGAATAAAAAACTTGCTACAGATATTATATGTGAATGAGGCACTATGTCTCTGAATACAGCACCTGGAAAATATGTGAAACTCAAAGTGTTTGGAAATAAGCGTTGACCCGTCTATTTGATGTCAATTGAACTTATTAAGCATAATTTAATTAATAGAGATCGTAGAACGACCTCGTCTACCTGGCATGTAAAAGAGATTCTCGGCTAATCGCCATGATGAAAATAATACAGAAGGCGGCGCAAATTGTGGTACCGTAAACCTCTCCTACAAATTTCGACAAAATTTCTACGTCACAACATATTTTGTTTACAAAAACCGTGTACGCATGTACACTTGCAATCATTTGTAATCTTTACAACGTGTTAAATCGTTTAAGTGTGTATTCTCTCATATCTGTCTACTGGTAAATCTGGTGTGATGTCACAGAAAAGTTATTCTCCGAATTTCAAATCAACGAGCGCAATCCTGTATTCTATCATTCTTGGTTAATGGCCAATAAGGTAAATTCTCTCAAATTTCCTATCAATGATCTCATTTGATAACAAAATATTACGTGCACTTTACATTTTCTTTAAAAAAGTTATGCAATTTTCTATTAAAAAATAGATCTCTGGTTTGGTTTAAAAGACAGCAACAGATAATGGAATAGATATGCATAAATTTTTGATCAAACTCCCGAAACTGTCATTTTCTCAAACTGAGCAAGACTTGGTGTACAGGTCGCATGTTTCTTTATGCTCTTCTGCTTTTTGTATTTGCCCTTCACACTTTGCATTAGCTTTCGCTCAAATCTTTTTAACTTTTTTAATTATTTAAATGTAGTATTATAGCGACTTTTTTGCTATTATACTGGATCACTATCAAAGTCAACAATATGGATAAATTAATCCAGGTTCGCGCAATTTTTCTCCGATTTTAATAATTTTCGAAATTAAGCTTGCTGAGTTGAAATATGAAGTGTTAACCAAATTTGGTACAGTTTGATAAAGTACATTAGGAAAGTTTTTCCCTAAAGTGGGTGGTGCCGTGCTTTTTCCCCAATCCTGTTTGGTAGGCAGTTCAGTTTAAGTACGAAAAAGTTCGTATTAGTATTTCCATTAATTTTTAATAATTTCTTTTAATGCCGGTGTTACTCTTTTCACCACGCAACGAGTGGCCAACACCGTTAGGAACAAAAGTTATCGAAAATCCATCCAACTGTGGGTAACTTAATTAAACAAAATGGGATGTAAAACTGCATAGCCAAAAATTCTCTACAAATTCTACATATCAAATTTAAGCTAGTTATCTTTTATAGTTATTAAAGTATGGATTTTTTTTTTATGTTTTGTAAATTACCGTTATATGAGTGCGGGTGTGGATTCGACTGACTTCTGCAATTATTGAAACAGTGACTACTGAGTTAAATTTAGTAGAGTTTGATAAAGTAGTTTCGGAGTAATAGCTAAATAGCCAAAGTGTTCCAAAGTGGGCATTGCCCCGTCTATTACAAAAAAAAAATGATCAAATGTATTCCTCTCATCTCATCAATGGAATCCTATATATATATATATATAAATGATGCAAGTTAACTTTTATATTGTAGTTACCAACATATCTAAGTTTTCTTGATTTTTGTAGGAGATGTGGTAGTGGTTGTTGAACGCATTCTATATTTTCTTATTTTCTTGCTCCTGGGCTGAAATGTAAAGTTTGTACCAATATTGGTAGAGTTTTATACAGTAGTTTTGGTTAATGCACACCTATTTTCTTGTGAAACGGTTCGAGCATTTGCGCGTTTCTAACATTTTCAAGAAGTGCAAGTTGAGCTTAATATCTCAACTATAACAACGGCGAATTTTGCGCACTCACACCATCAGTTTCTTTGAATTTGTTCATCTTATTCAAACTTAACTACGTATCTGCTTAGCTCATTGACATCAACGGCTCATGATATCTAGTTAACCGCCAAAAGTATAATTTACATTAACGTGCCAATTATCGTATTCACTTTGAAAGGAGTATGATGTCGCCCCGCATTGTAACAACCCCCAATGCCGCGAGGACGCACCTTAATCGCACAAAAGTTTGAAGAGTTAACATTAAGTAAAGTAACAAAACAGCATAACTGCTGCCAGATTCAACCTGAAACGAAAGTACTTGCACTTGAAATACTTAATTGTAACAGAGATAAATACTTTGTGGTAAAGCCAAGCACCGCAACAACCACTTTACACTTAAGACAAAAAACGCTAAGTATAAAAAGCGGACGGGAATGTGGAAGACAAGCCTCCACAACCGAGAAGCCACAACAGCAGGAACAAGAAAATGTAACGCTACTTGACGTGGAGTTGTGACGCACTTAAGACGATCTACTGAATTACCTACTTTCTTTAGAAATTCCGTTTCAAGTGAGGCAGCGGGGTGAAAAAAGCGTGCACGGAGTAGAGAAGTTGATGGAGAGGCGGTTGGATAAAAAGAGAAGCAAATGTGTCATTAGGTGGAAATATTTGCTGCCTTAGATGCGAACGACAAACGCCGATGGTTATTACCTGCTTTTTTGGCAACCGACAATAAGCAAAGGAGGCGACTGAAACAATTGAAGCCACAGAGTAAAGGCCACATGCCATCAGCGTTTTAATATTACGACAGGGTAGATAATATTTTAATGTGCATTTTTTATGAGCCAAGTAGAAGAAGTTTTAAAAAGTGCAGCCATTATGAGTTATGAAAAGATTATGAATGCGAAATTTGTTTACAGCAGCTTAAGACAAATAAACAGGTAATTTCATTATTCGTCACTTTTGTTTTTTATGTCTATATACATATTTATGTTTACTTAAGTAGATATCTTTGAATGTGCAAATAAAACTTGGAAAATATGTACGAATGAATGCATTGTTTATTTTTATGCTTATCGCCGCTTCTTTGGAGTGAGTTTCAAATACAAATAAAAGCAAACAAGCTTTTCAAATAAAATAAAAGAAGCAGTCATTGTAAATGTAGTGGAAAATTGTAAAATTGTGTTGACCAACTGCAATGCATCCAAACGTGATGTACGTACGTGAATAGGCGGACAGTGAGTGCAAAAATTGTCATAAATATTTTAGAAATTTCGGCAAAGCGACTAAAAGAACTTTGACATATTTAGTGTCAGACCAATGATCACTGAAATTTCAGGAAAAAATTTGATATTTTAGTACAAGTTCTTATTATTGCGCCCGAGTTGATCGTGGAAAAAAACACCCGTGGACCTACATAAGTGCGCGAGCCAGAAATAAACTTCTTTGTAGTAGTAGAAATCAATAAAATCAGTCGTAGTAATTAGTAGTAGCATTAGCAAAAATGGTGATAGAAATTATTAGTACCATTGGTAAAAATAGTGGTAGTAGTTAGTTGTAGCATTAGTAAACTTAGTGGTAGAAATTACTAAAAATGTGGTAGAAAGTAGTAAACATAGTAGTAGAAATTAGTAAAAATGTCGTAGAAAGTACAAGCATAGTGGTAGAAATTAGTAAAAATGTGATAGAAATTAGTAAAAATAGTGGTAGATATTTGTAGAGTAGTAGAAATTAGTAGTGGCATTAATAAAAATAGTGGTACAAATTAATAAAACTAGTTGTAGAAACCAGTAGTACTGTTTGGAAAAATAGTGGTAGAAATTTGTAAAAATAGTGGTAGAATGAGCCGGTTCATTGTTATGAAGCAACAACACATTTCGTAAATGATGTAGCAAACGTTCATTGGTGTTTTGTTGCGATTTTTAAAAATACCTGTAAAACTTCTTCGTAGCCCCAAAATATTGTAGCCATCATCAGTTTTGAGATTGTGTCAATTTAGCTTGTTCCGCTAGCGATGAATTTATTTCTAATTAATTTTTGGTTATTTTTTTGTAACAATACAGTTCATTGTATTTTAAAAAACGTCTACTTAAGTCCAAGCATTCAAATACCTTTTGTAAATTTTAATAAAACTCAAAAAAGTTTTTTCAACTCAAAAAAGTTTTTTCAAAATTTCAAACCTTTTTTTCAGAATTTTTAGAACGTTTTTGGGTATGCAGTTTCATATAACTTAATTCATTTTGATTTCTGATAATTTTTTTTTACATTTTCTCCATATAACGAATGACGAACACCAAATTATTAAAAATCAATGTAAAGTGAAACTTGAATTTTTTATACTTGAACTAAAAGCTTCATGCCCAAAACTGTTCTAAAAATTCTAATTAAAATATTTGGAATTTTGTGGAAAATTGTTAGAATCGTTTTTTTCTTCTTGCCTGTAAAAAGATCACTCCATGCGAGCTACTGTAAATCCTCCCATCAATTTTCTTATTACATTTTCTTCTACTTTCTACACAGGAAAAGCTCCCTTTAACGCAAAACAAGCAAACGACAAATTTCGTCATCCTGAATGGAGCAAAGCCCGAAAGAGTTCTAAACTTCAAAAATCACCATGTGAAAACCAAGGAATGCACAGCAGTCTCGTTTCAAGGCCAAGACGAATTTTCGACACAAGCAAACATGAATGTAGTGGTACGGTGTGTGTGTGTGTGTGTATTGAAGCGGTAAATTTATAAAACAAACAGCATGTAGTTGTTGTTGCACAACAGTGTGGGACTAAACTAAAATGTACGTTGCTGGCTCGTGCCACGGAAATGTCACTAGGAATTTCAAAAGCGGCCGGTAATGGAGTGGACTTTATTTTTAATGTTGCCACAAATTGTTGCCGTTGTTGTTTGAGTTGTACAAATCGACTGACATCCTCTTTCGCTACTCAACATTGAGGTGAGTTGTGGTTATGGGTTTATGGGTTGTTGCTTATACCGCACACACACACACACACGAACGTGTATGTGCATAAAATACGTGCGCACCTTAACTACAAGAATTACCCACTCTCATTCAGGAAGGGCATTTCTTTTGCGACGCATGCTCTAGCCTGCAATTGGTTTGTATGCGGTGAGCATTCATCTGTCTCAGGAAATGCGCTTGAATCGCCATTTGAAATTTTTTGAAAGCACTGACTTTTGACATTTTCACATTATTCAATTTTTTTTTTTCGAGAGGGCGAATTGAAAAGCGAACATTAGTATCGTTTGTTCTAGCTATTTGTTTTTGCGGAGGCTGGGACATGTGTTGATTGTTTTGGCTGGTCCGTGCACGTGATTTGAATGGGACAATTGGGGTTTCAGAGTAAATAATTTGTCTTGGCAGAGGAAAAGGTGAATAATTTGTTAAATTTATATTTCAAGTGGGTAAAAGTACACACTGCGAAACTATTTAGGAAATAGAAAAAATTTGATCACTGGCCCAAGGAAAAATCAAAAAAGCTATATTAATAATTCGTTATACTGTGACAGAATCGGAAGGCTCTTAGAATTCCTTACATTAGGGTTATCTTCTAATATATTAATATAGCACAATGGCAGGGACGGCAACACTTGATGGTTTCAAGAGAGAGAGGACAAATGTTCCACTCAAAATTAATTTAACTCAGTTGAAATTTCTGTCCTTGGACGACATTGTGGTTCGTTTTGCTTTTAACGCGAGGAATAACATCGATAAGAAAGATCCTACAACAATTTGTGTAATGGCCGATTTACGAGTACGTACACACTTGTAAAAAGATTAGTCTGATTGAGATATATCCACCCAATGGACTCAACGATGTTCTTAACATGTGTTCAACGATTATTAATTTATGCCAGAAGTGACATTAACTGCAGAAATTCCACCTTCCTCTTAGCTTTTTAATAGCCCTGCAATTTTGTTTATACCCAGAGTGTCGAATAACTTACAATATATTAACAGGTTCCCTGTCCCCATACAAAAATTAATTTTTAACGGTACACGTGCACTATCATAATAAGCATAAACATGAATTCATAAAAAATAAAAATAAATAAAAATCTAAAAAAAAAATCACTGTGTTTTTTTCTTTTTTTACAAACAACACATTATGCTCAGTACGTCCACGCAATAAAATTTCAATTTCTTCGTCTGCGTCTTTTAATAAACTTATTTCAAATCAACCAAAAATTTGTTCATATATGATACATGGACGCTGTAAACATGGTACAAGAAAATACACATGTGATATATTGGACAGGGAACCTGTTAAAGTTCTTATCGTAAAGTCTCCTCATTTGAAAATAAAAAGGTATTATAATATTCGTTCGCTTATTGGAAATGTAAACGCAATAAACGAAGGCAGACTTAACATTAATAATAATTTGGAGCTTACACCATAGCTTAATGCTTGACCGAACTTCTCTAACAAATTGTAATGTGGGTCTTGAGGTTGTAAGACCAATTGAGGGATAGCTTTACGCCGACTACGAACGGCCAATGATTTTTATGAGAACTTTTTTTTATGCCAGAAATACACTCGGAACTTTGCTATTGTCTGCCGAGGAGCGACCGCTATTAGAAAAAACTTCTTTCATAATTGCTTATTTTACTTGTCCCGGATAGGAATCAAATCCGGGACACACCGAATGAAGGGCACGCACGCTACACACTCGACTCCGACTCCGACTCAGAAATTAAAAATAAACACGTGTTTACGAGCTCTCACAAAAAAAAAAACATTCGAAGACGAACAAAATTCAACGTAATCACTTTTGACATCCCATATCATTCAAAGTCGTAGGTTGTGGGTTCGAATGCCGGTGGCGTCATGAAAGAAATCTCATGAGGAGATGTGGTGATCTCCGAAATAGCTATAATTTCTACCACTCCTGCTTTTGTTGTCTTTTTTCCAATATTCTTTTCCTTATACTGGCCTTGAGCTCAAAAATTAATATTATCGCTTTATTTTTATATTTATTTTAACTTGTTTAATAGGAGGTAACCCTGTTCACGAATATATCGTGGCTAAAGAATTCTCAATAACCTTTCGTACTCATATTACTGTATTTGGCTTTCATTTAACTCTTTTAATAGATGGCAACCCTGCCTGACTAAAGTTCACCCTATAAGCCTTTGTTTGAAAATCATATCAATATATTTTACTAACCTTACAACGCTTATCTAATATTTTTTTTTGTTAAAACGTGACAACCCAGTAGACCAGTTAAACTACAAAATTGGAAAACGAAGCGATTATTACAAGAACGATGACCCCATTCTCATCTCCAATTCTTTTAGCAGAACTTTCGCAAAGCTAAGCAATAACTTTCACAATATTAGGGACCAATAATACCAAACATTTCGTTGTTTAACAAGTTTAACAAGAATCTGCAGAAAAATATTATGGTGACCTTTATACAATAGTAGCAAGGTTTTTCACGATGTATTTTGTTTGTTAATTTCATATATAAAAACTCTATATAAAAACATAGTTCATACTATAAAAAAAAGCCCTGTAAATTGGTGTTCCAAACTTTGTACAAAATTAATGAAAACTCCCCAAAATTTCATCAACAATTGAAAGTTTTTTTTTAGAAGTTTTTCGTTTATGCAGTCTTATAGCTTATTTAATAGAATACAATTGAGAATGGATGATTGAGGATTTTTTATAATTTTTTGAATTTTGAGACTTGTGAACTTTTTCATTCATAAAAACGCATGGATTTATAAAAATTCCCTTTGATTTTTAATAATATTATATGCCGACAGTATTTTGCATTTCTACCATATAAAATATGTTCTTGTATAGGTTATATATGAAATCAAATTTGCAAGACCAACATTAAAACAAATATATAAAAAAAACCACAGTTCTAGCTTCTACAAGCCAGGTTTTTGTGATACTAAAATGGAATGGGCTATAAAACTGCGTACCCAAAATATGTACACACATTCTTCTAACAAATTAAGAAATTTTGATACAAACTTGCTGAGTTATTATAAATTTTGCACAAAGTTTGAAACAATAGTCTACACGGTTTGTGCTATTGTATGAACTATTCCTTATACTTTTACCTATTCCTATACCAGTTTGTATCCTTTATGGCTCAGTCCACAAATCCGATTTTCTATGACCCAAGGTTGACTTGGTCCTAGTTTTGTGATGAGATAGCGCCATCGAAGATACTGCGATCTATCACCGCCCTGAAAAAAGTATCTTTCGCCACCTCCGCGAAGTATCTTTTCAGCAGCATTTGAAATTAGAATAGTTCGTCTTCTTTGGATTGCGGCATTCCTTCCTTGAGCGCTTGCGAATTCCCTGTGCAAATTCCAGCTTCGATCTAGAGTTGTGTTCAGCCATGAACGTTTCTGCTCAATTTTTCGATTCCTGCTCCTCTTCGGTTAGATCCGCTTGTTTCCTATCTCTCAGTCTTTCCAGGATCCTGAGGGCGGGCTGACCTCCTGGAGGGGTAGTACTTTTCCGGCGCACTGACGTGCATCTGTGAATGGCTACTGTCCAGGGCAACATTAGTGCGGAATGTGCGCACATCGGGGCCCATCGATTTCGGTCTCGGTCTAACGACTCATTTGACCTCGCTAACTTCTCTTGGGACAGTGTTAGCTCGATTGCCGACCAGAGTCCTCGAGGCGGTAGAGGAGGTCACAGAGGGGACGGAGCTTATGCTTTACCTTGGCTTAGCCAAAAGCTTCGCATCGGTGGCGGTTTTGGTCTTGTTTGATGATAGACCGGATCTTTCTGAAAGAACGGGGTCAACTTTTTTGTAGTTCTCAAGCTCGAAATCAAATTACTTTTGGGAGGAAAAGACCTTAATTATGCCAACGTGCAATCACGTATCGTCCGCGTTTGGTTTTAAACTATATGTTTTTAGGTGCAATTTTCTTGAAATTACATACAAATTTTAGGTCAAAGCAATACCAGCTCTTTAATGAAAAAGAGAAAATAAAACCTTAGATTAAAAGGAAATCGCTTTATTTTCCTTTTTGTTTGCCAATATTCTTCGTTCTCTTATATTCGCATTAATTTTTTGCCCACTCAACTTGATTTGAGCGAGCAGCAAACTCGGCGTAGGTAATATAATATACTCGACTTAATAAAGCAACATTAAACATTTACTCACGTTCCATCAAAGCAAACAAATTAGAAACGTTTTAGGTGAATCACAGCGCACGCTTTTCCCCTCTCAATTGCGAATAATACTCTGCAATATAAAGCCATATCGAGTAAGCTTTAGACGCTGATGCTTTCGACTAACTGCTACTTCGCACACTCGTATTTATCCAACCATTGTCGGCCACAATTATTCAAGTGGTCAATAAAAAAAGGAAGCTGCCAACAATTTCCCAATACAAAAGGATAATCGCAAGGTTAAGTGGCTATGGCGATGTACGTTCTACGCGTAAGTTGCTGAGGTCGCGACATAAGGTGAAGTGGGTTTGTGTGGGTGGCCTTACTTAGCTGGTGGGTGGTGTTTCACTCATCCTCCGACAGAGTAGCCCACATTTCAGTTCATTTCCCTGGAGTAATTTCAAATGCTATTCTCATGCACAGCGCGGTAGACGTAACCTCACCACCAGCACATATCAAATATTCTGAGGTCGGTCAAGTTAAATTTCCTTGCAAGGTGTTTTCAGTATCTCATTCGGTAAACGGCAGATAGCTAGCCGTAAACACCGTATTAACACGTTGCGTTGTTAACGGTTCGTCTGGAAATTAAGTTGGATAGCGTTTGCACATTTTTTATTATTATCATAGGATTTGCCAAAGCATAGAATTCTTCTACGTGGCTGTTTCCATTTCGCATTTAATTTAGCAACCTTAGTCTAATACATTCAATTTATCCTTTGGCCACATCAAAATCATCAACAAAAGTTATTATTATCAGCCATTGTCCACATTCAACACTCGTATCCACCTTTTATTCGTGTGAGTGATGAGTTAGTAGCCTGCATGACTTTCTGTATCGGTGTGGTGGTCTGTGTGCATTGATGATATTTTTATGATTTTTTCCGCCTGCTTTTCTCTATTGTTATCATGCGATTGTTGTTGTTGTTGTTGTGCTGCACTTTATTGTTGTTACATATTGTGCGGGAATACAATAAAACCAATGAGGTGTGCATCAATTGTCTCGACGCTGCTGTTATCAACTTCAGTACAGGGTGCGAGTGAGGGCGAAATCCACGCAGCCCTGAGTGAATTTTTTTTATCGAGAAACCACATTCGAAAAAATGATTTCACATGCATACACTGGAGGAATATCCTCAGCTTAATATCTGGAATTAATTTTAAATACGCCATCGGTGAATATCACGATAAAAATATCCGCCCGTAGTTCTGTCAGAGGCCAAATTCTATTCACCCATGGAAATGACTCAGATTCGGGCATGCAAAGGCCCTGAAAACACTGCTGAATAATTTACGAAAACTAGATTGTACTACTCTGCTTCTGCTTCGAAATACATTGAGAAATTAATGGGAAGGCGGCGTAGACCTAGACCTAGAGTCGAAGCCAACAAAAACAGATACGTCCAAGCCAAGCCGAAGACTAGGCAGAGGGTCATTTAAGCAATTTTCAAGCACTGGGTAATGCCATAATGGAGGTTGCTAGGTGACTCAGAACATACGTTGATTCAGAACACCCCTACCATTATATGTACACGCTGACAGCCAAGCTCTTACTACATCTCTAAAACCCAATGGAGCAAAGTTAAAAACATATAGCTATAAAATGCAGAAGGACTCCCAAACTGGGTGCCCCCATCAATTCCGAAAACAAAAATTCTGAAACAGATTCTAGAAAAACTTAGGCAGAAACTTGTTCTTAGAAAACCGAAACTCTCAGGTCAGATTTTATGAGTCAGAACCCGTATTTTTTCTTCTGAATTCATGGGGAGCATCCACAACGTATACGAGGAAGCTAAGTACACTCGACAAAACAGTTCTGCAAAATATTTCACCGTGACGGTAGAATGGAAACCTGGGCGCAGAACAATTACCGCCAACTGCATGGTCAACGCGATGGCAAGGAATAGGATGGAAATATCCGTGGTCAGTTCTGTTCTGAACGTGGGTGTAACTCTAACCTTCTGTAAACACAGATTAAATACTGAACTCATCGAGAATGCAAATACCTGGAGCTCAACTGTCAGGCTGCCAGATAAGTTGGGTCAAAATGTGTCATAATGGATCCAAAGCACTTAATCGGCTTTACTACCCTCTACCAAACTAAAAGTCGGGATAATAGCTGGACTCTATGTTATGAGAACACATGAATGAAGGTTGTGATACCAAACCAACGATTTTTGTCGCAGCTTCAGGGACGAGGAGGATGACTGTAGTGGCTTACCTTCTACGTGAAGGTAGAAAATAAATGGTAAACGCTAGTGGTAGTCGAGCCTGCCTTCATTCAGAGATAGAAGAAAATATCTATCTACATATGTTTTTTTAAACCCATCATTCAGTAATGGATTGGAACTATCGGATGTTAGTTAACCAGCGGCGTTCTTCATAAGTCATGATAAAATAATAGCGCAGGATTGAGAAGTTTGCTAAGAGGAAAATTTAGTTTTTGGCAAAGCAATATAGATAAAGAGGCGAGGGCACTTAGGAAATGGGCTACAAATTCGAGACCTCAACCGTCTTTGCTTTTTAGATCAAAGATAGAGTGTAGGATTAGCGCGGGGGTTTTCTTGAACAGCATAATCTAAAGTTATCATTATGCTTGCAATTTGTAAATAGGCAGCAAGGTACAGATATCCAAGCGGCTATTCGATCATTCTCTTATGCCTCGGTTAGATCTGTATAGTGGATGAGTGCAGGAGATAGCTGACGCCTTGAATGAGCGGACAAAATACCAACGAACCCACGACAGCCTGTACAGGGCACTGGCTCCGGCCATAAGAGTACTTGGTGAAAGGATTGGCTTGCACTTTAATAGGTTCTATTATAGCTTCGAAGACGCGCGCATAAGAGAAAACTTTCTATGCAAGTGCCTAGATTGCAATGAGGCTAAATATACTCAGCAAACCATTCCTTCCGAATATTTTAATGCAATCATGATTCGGCGCTTATGTCACAACTGATAATCATAATTTTTAAATGTTTATTACTACAACTACTGGAAGCCAACATTAACAATGAAAAAATTTCATCAAAAATCGTATCCTTTCCTTAAGTTTCGTGCGGTCATTAAAGTATTCGAGGGTACAATTTCGCGACACATTTTCAGACCTTTGCGCGTTCGCAACCCAAAAGGAAGTAATAGATAGGATACATGCTCGCAAGAACGTCAATCAGGTCTTTTCTAAAATCTGTAGCAATCGCAAATTCGGTTATAAAGTTCTCGTGACTGAAAATACTATTTGATCACTAAATTTAAGCATTTCCCCTATTAAGTAACCCGTATAGGGTGCCTAGTTATTCCTTAATGTAAGCCTTCTTTTGTATTTTAAGTTCAGTAATTGAAGCAAGTTGCTAATGAAATTGATTGTTTTATAAAATCAAAAGTAAATTATTCTTGTCTGCCTCCAATATAAGATACATAAGGCATTTTTAGGGTTTCATCGAAATTTCTTCAAAAATACATGCACACCACCAGTTTGTAGAGGGCCTGCTTAAACCCAATTATAAAGGTAACTTGTAAGACGTGACCTATACCCCACCCTGTACTAATCTATAGGTAAAATTGTATGTGCTTTAATAGCAGCTTTGCCTTTACGCTTTCGATGCTGCCGTGCAAACTACGGATGCGGAAATCCAAACGAGTCACACCACACAAGAACAACAAAAGCCAACAGATTTAGCAATAAACGCCTACTTGCACATTGAAGTCTACATACTTTACGTTAAGCAGCGTTAACTATACACTCCCTCTTGGCATCATCGCCCGTCCTCCACAAAAACTCCAAGGCCTATTGAAACATTTCGATTTTTACCTATTCATACGTTGCAATATTCGTACACGTTAAGCAGTCGCTCGGCGCAGCCAACTAAAACTCCATGCCGGTGCTTATAAATATTTTTGTATCCTGGTCGGTTTTTTTTGCCAAGCTACTGGAGGTTTTGGGCTTTCGCTTCAGTTGACGTCCGTCCACATGACGTTGGGGCTTTGTCATCTATCGCCTCCATCGTTGTGCTTATTGTTGAGCACTTTGCCACGAACAAAGAATGTGCTTTATTGGCACTTTTTATGCATTGTTAGTTAGTCGATATGTTAGGTGTGCACTTGTATATGCACATATGTGTGCGTGTGTGTGTGTGTGTGCCAAGCAGCAATGAGGTAATGGGCCGCATGGATGAATAAATGAATGAATCAATGCATGGGCTGAAGAAAACGTTGACGTGTGTATGTTAAGGTAGAGATCATTGGGTATACAAAAGCAAGGTACTAAGTAGGTAAATATGTACACGAGTATGTATTTAGGTGAGCCGAGATGAGTGAATTTTGCTGAATTGCCTCTGCTTATAAGCGTTATCTAACCTGTGACGCGTGCGAAGCACAGACATTACCACAACCACGCACGAAGTAGCTATTGGAATAACACTGTGCTACAATTTTATGAAACCAGCGCGGACTTTGTTAATATTTTTTGAAAGTGTGCGATTCCTGTAATAAAATACTCCACTGATTTAAAGAAGTTTGTTCGAATTTTTTTGGGACCTACAAAACTTTTATATCCGACATAAGCTGCTTTTGAAAAAGTGGGAAAAATTTTTAAAATATAAGCCTTAGCGAAATGAAATCTAAGGTATTTGCAGTAAAAAATATTTTCGGAGAACATTTAACCCTTCTGCTCTTACATAAAACTGTCGTTCTGAGACTCACCACCTCTTAAAACCAATTTGTAGAGTCGCAAGAACCTTAAAATGATCTAAAGAATTCTTTGCGGCATAATTCTACTAGAGGTCTTCTCAAACGAAATCTGTGTACGATTGAAGTCGAATTCTAAATTAAATAAAAAACAAAAACTTTAATATCATCAATAATTGTTTGAGTTTAAAACTAGATTTTTATTTGGAAGGTATTGAAAAAAGCACTAACGGTGTTTGGAAAATACGAAAATAAAAGAGCAGTAGCAATTTGCATGGCTTATATTGGAACAGGTTATAGCGGCTTGTCGTAAGTCGTGGGTTCGATTCTTTCTAAAAAAAATTTGATGAGGCGATGTGGTGATCTCCGAAATAGCAGCTATAACTTCTACCACTTTGACTGCTGTTGATTTTCCAATACCTTCCAAATAAAAAAACTAGCCTTTAATTAAAAAATTATGTATTGTTGATATAAAAAAAATATTTTTCCCACAAAAAAAATAGTTTATATTGATTAACAAATGTAAAAATAAATAATTTTTGGATATATCAAGAGAACTTGCTTGTTTCTTATTTTCAGTGGAATTTTACGTTATTTATATAAATATTTTGTCTAGTAAAATTTTTCAAAGAGTATTTTTCTAATATAATTTAATTCTCTAATGACTCTCTTTATTTGTTTTTTGATGGTTTTCTTAAAGTCAGTGTAAATACGATATTTTTAGATGGAAGCTAATGAGTTAAAATGTTCTACGAAAATATTTCTGTAAAATTTGATTTCATTAATTACATTTCATTTCACTCAAACATACAGTTATGTTCCCAAAAATAGTAACAAAATAAATTGACAAGTTTTAACCACTTTTTGTTGTCTTATTTCATTTTAATTATTTTGTATAAAGATAGGGTTATTTTAGAGCGAAATTCGTGTTTTAATACTCAGCAAATATTAAAAAAAATCCATTAAAATTCCAAACGGTTTAAACCGAATTTTTCGAAAATTTTCGAGAATACAGTTTTTTTTAACTCATTCGAAGTCACTACATATAAAGCAGGTACCTAAAATAACCGATTTTCAAAAAATTAGTGATAAGAATTCGTTCAAAACAAAACTCAATCTAATCCTTATGCTACATGCAATTCAAATCTCACCTTATTTTTATTAAGAAAATTTTTTGTTTTAAATTAATCGCTATTTGATTTTTGTTATTTTTTTGGCCAAAAATAAACGTCCTTCAAGTTTTGTCGTAATTTTTTAATTGTGCTTTTATCGAACCAGTGTGATCGTTATTTTTATTTTTTCGCTAAAAAATAATCGGTATTCATGGATTTAAATTTTGTTGGTCATATTCGAACGATATTTTGTGTTATTTTTTTGGGCATAAAACATATTATTGTCATTGCTGATAATTGGCGTTTATTATGATTGAAAAATTTTAAATACAAGACTGAAAAAATAAAAAAATAAAAATCGCAAAGATCGAAAATATAACAGTCAGACTTCATCGACCAAATAAAATCCCAAAGAAATTTATTATTTCTGATAGAAAAAATAAGAACCGTAAAATAACGATTAAATCGCAATTTTTTGAGAAAAATTATAACCGTTGCTGTACCTGTTATAAAGAGTTAAGTTGAAGAAGCTACAAGTTATTGTTGATTTTGGAATTTTGTTTTTTTTTGCTGGAGCATTCAACATTTTCATTTGATGTAGTTCATACCTCTTATACGGTGGAACAGCCTCACAACAAACAAATTTATCGGTAGGTGTGCCATCTGCAATTATTATATGTTTTCGGTTGTTGTACAGTGTAATCGATTGGCGTAATAATATCGATGAAGGATTTCCACAACGCTGCTTGGCTGGCTTTATTAAATGGGTTTTTGTAAATATTCTATGGATAAGTGTAAGCGGATGTGTGTTTGTGCTGCCGTCAACACAAGATAGAAAATCGATAAAGTAATTTAGAAATTATTGCCCCCTCTATGCAATTTTTTTTTTACTTTAATAAACTTATATTGTATATTAACTTTTCTTTTGCAAAGTATTTAAAGTAGACATTGTTTTCAACATATTTTATTTTATAGCAAGCAAGGGAGAAAAAGTTACCTTGCATCTTGCCAAACAACCCTCAATCAATGCAAAATTTTGTTTTTTTGTTTTTACCAATCTTCCACCATTGTGACTGCTGTTTGCCGCCGACATGCCGTGTGTTTTTCGGTATAACCTCAGCTGTGCAAATCTCTGCAATTATTTTGTTACAATGAAATTGTTGTTGCTCGTCTTGTGTCCAATTTAAAATGCGTTCACACACTCGCAAACTCCAGTCACACAACCTATTTGAAAATGGCAATTGTTTACACCGATTTACGCACACATACACACACACACACACAGTCACACATTTTTGGCAAGGACGCAGGTGTTGCAATCGCCACTTTGATTTGAAAATTCAAATCAGTTACCTATAAAATTTGCAAACAAGCTTACGATTGGTAAGTGCATATGTGTGTGCATGGATGTGTATTTTATTTAAATTCCAACATGTATTTTACATTCAAACAATATTGCTTTTGTGCTCAATGCCATTGCAGCAATGTAAGAATAATGGCGGTGGTGGTTTTATCGGTGAATGACAACAGGTGAAAGGCGCATAAAAATTGCTTTTTTATTTACCATCCGTAAAATCAATGAAGTGTTTGACAAAGTGTTCAGGTTTTCGTTTTTAAATTGCTGATATTACGTTTTAGGGATGAATTTAAAGCATGGAAATTGTGCGAATTTTTCAACCAAGCATTTGGTAACAAAGTCTTGTGTGATATTGACGAATTTTTGTTCAGTTGTTAGCTAAAAAAAATTGTATTGCCATTTAGTTTGGGTAAATCAAATAATTTTGCAGCAACGAAAAAAACAAGCAGTTGCCACTCAAAGCGTTACCGAGAAGAGCAAGCAATCAATGAGGTAGACATATAACTCAAATGGTTTGAGTTTTCTCCTAGGTAGTAAAATTATTTTGTAAATTTTCGTCGGACTTAAAACAAGCTCAAATAATTTAGCTGGGGCACTTTTTTTCGTAAACTATTTTCGTTATATTTTTAAAAACGTATTTTAAAACCCAATTCTAATGATCTGGCTACCGCATTTGTAGCATACCACCTCTAAAATCTTCCATTCCAGCGTGAATAGTACCCTCGCGTGCTCGTCTTTACTTTATGAGAAGCCGAGCCTTCGACAGGTTGATTACCTACGAAAAATCACTGAGATCCTTTTTCCCAATAAATTTATACATAAAATACGAATAGAGTCACTCACTTATTTATTTAATTGGCGCTATAACCTCTTAAGAGATTTTGACCGAGCTTAACAAATTGCGCCAGTCACCCTTTCTTCCTGCTAAATGGCGCCAATTGTAGATATTCTGCGCCATCAAGTCCTTTTCAACTTGGTCTTTTCAGCGCAGAGGAAGTCGTCCATTCGCACGACATGTCCCAGCCAACGTAGCTGCAGTATTTCAATTCCCTGTACCATGTCTATGACGCGGTAAAGCTCATACAGCTCATCGTTCGATCGGCTGCGGTATTCGCCGTCGCAAAGACGTAGAGGTCCATAAATCTTTCCTAGAATCTTTCTCTCGAACACTCCAAGGGCCGTCTCATCCGATGCTGACAGTGCCCATGCTTCGGCGCCATACAATAACACGGGCATAATGAGAAACTTGTAGAGTGAGGTTTTGGTTCGTCGAGAGATGGCTTTGCTGCACAATTGACTACTCAGCCCAAAGTAGCACTTATTGGCAAGAGAGATCCTATGTTGGATTTCTAGGCTGAATTGTAAGTGTTATTGTTGGTTTCCAGATAAACAAAGACATCCTCTTTTTCGAAATTTTAATTGACAACAGTGATGCGGGACCAAGACGCGAATGCGCTGATGGTTTATTTGATGACAGGAGGTACTGAGTTTTGCCCTCGTTCAATTCCAGACGGATACGTTTCGCTGGTTTATCCAGTTTGGAAAAGGCAGAAGTAAAACGGCGCTGCATAGGAGAGTGTTACCCACATTCCATGTACATCCAATATTAAAATCGGACTAATTTGTTTACTTAGCTGTGGAGATGAAAATGCGCTTCGTTAAAAAAAAATATGGTTTTCGAGCTGCTCTAATACATAAACTGATAAGCGAAGTCAGTTGGACCTTTCAGCAAATAATGTGAGGTCTTTATGCGAAATTTGAGTATTTTAAATCGATATTGAATCGATGTTTCTGAAATGAGTCGCACACTCTCGGCTACGAGAGTCCCATTAAAATCATTGCGTACCTCTTAGTTTTTACAAGGACGTTTCGAACGAGGCGGTGTGTTTGTTTGATACAAAGTGGATGTTTGGAAATGGGAGTTCAAAAGTTTACTTAATCAGGCAGAGAGCCTACACCTAAATTACAAAGAAGATGGGAGAACGCCGAAACCGGTTGGTCACTAAACCAAACGTGACAAGGGACGACGGAAAATCATTACAATATACATGCATGAAATTTTCACTCTGTCGGAAAAATAGAACAAAAAAAGGAAACTATTATACACTAGCTACATTATTGAAGATGAAGTAGCAGATAATGACACGAAAAAAATTTACCACCTTAGCAAAATAAAAAGGAAACTCCCGGTTTTTTATTTAAAACAAACTAATTTTTTTTTTTAATTTTCGTAGTGTCATCCTCTCAGGCTTAAAGTTTCAAAGAATGCCAACCACTCGATATATTTTTGTTCAATTAATCTTCTACAATTATGCCGAAAATAATTTAGAGTTATCTTAGATGTATTGATCTCATCTCATGCGAAGCAATTTTGTCTGAGTTCTACATTTCACAGGCTCTCTGAGGATAGTAATCAGTGCAGTGTGGGAGGAGTTTTTTGAACTGAAAAGAGGAATGTCATATACGTTTCTACAATTTACTACCTCTATTTTGAGAATAACTGCAATGCATAAATTTTTTCCAAAATTTCCCAAAATTCATTTTTTGGGTAGTCACACTAATCAGGCCATTTAACTTATTTGCCAATCAATAGATTATACCTAAATTTAAATGCGTACATATCAACATACATATATTGCCAGATATTTAACGTCTACTTATTCCAATATATTAAATCGCTTAGCAAAATCCATGGATAATAACAACAAATAATCATCATCTTTATTGCACACGAAATCAATGTAAATAATGGCATACATATGTAGTTTGATGAATACTACTTAAGTATATATTTACATTTAAAAGCCAAGCCTTTCCCCCACATCCACGTACCTTACATTCATATAATTTCATATTTCTAAACAACAGCAAAGTTATTCACATATACATACATACATCCATATCCTTACAAGTAAATACTTCGTACATCATATCGGCACATCACTCTTTAACTAATCTACCACATCCTAGTCACTTGCTTCTGACTTAAATAACAATACAACTTGCGTCTCCCCAGAGCGCGTTCAAGAAAATTTCACTAACGATGTGCCTTATCTTTACGAGTACTAGGCCTTAGTATTTCTGCCTCATAGGTGTCTGTTGTGCAGTTCATTTTATGGCCTCAAGGTAATTTTGCCCAACCCATCGTTCCCACTGATGCTTGTAGCGAAATTTTTTATATGTACATAGGCGGCTATGTATAATGGGAATGCTGGTTATAGCTAAGCAGGCGCTTACGATGATGATGTAATAAAAACAAAAACATTGTTTAGTTGAACGCGCCAGCCAGCGACAGGTTTAGCCTGCGGACGGGTAGAAGGTGACTTAGAGAATGAGTTGAGGATAAGCGCAGATAAGTGATATGTGGCAAATGGGATTTAGGGAGTAAATTTTTGGAGGAAGGCGCTTGCCAAGGCAATCTCCAGACAGTTTAAATAAAGCAGTACTTCTGGTTATTTCAATCTCATTTTAAAGTGTGGAGGATTTGGGTAGTCAAATAAAAATTACGAATTGAGGATTATTTTCTGAGATTGGAATTTGTTAATTAACCTCTCTAGGAACTTCCGCAATTCGGAGCAGATTGGAAGTATTTTTGCACTTACTATTCCTTTTAAGAGACATAGGAGCCCAGAGGTAGTTTTACATGAGACTAACATTCTAATTATAAAAGTGCGATTAAAGCTCTATTGGTAACTGATACCTCTCTAAATGTTGAAACCATTTACACCCTTTTTATCGTTAGCGGTTTGCCATTAAAGAGGAAACAAATTCTTGCTTAAATTCTTCTTAGGAGAGATTTAAAAAAACTGATTTGCATAAAACACACTCGGACCTTGCCTTCCGAGTTGCGACAGCTATTTAATTTCTTTGATTTTTGATATTAATTGTACTACTTATCCTACTACTACTCCTCGCAATCGCTAGACACTCAACTACGTCGGCCGCAATAGTGAACCGTATCTCACTTACTTATTTACTTACTTAATTGGCGCTAAGCGATTTTGGCCGAACTTCTCCTACAATTTGCGGAGTGCGTCTTGATGCTGTAACACAAATTGAGGGACCTGCAATTTTACGCCGAACCCGAACGGCGAATGTTTTTTGTGAGAAGTTTTTTCATGCCAGAAATTCACTCGGAGGTTTGCCGTTGCCTGCCCAGGGGCAACCGCTATTAGAAAAAACTTTTTCTATAATTTTTGGATGTTACTTGCCCCAAGCTGGATTCGAACCTGGGACCCACCGAATGAAGCGCGCACACGGTACACACTCGGCTACGGCGGCTGACCGCAAAGCTATTTAACGAAACAAAGCTGTTGATTCGGTGGGATGGGAACACAATTTAGGACATGGCTATAGGTGTGTATGGTAGAAGACAGAACTCTTCAAGTCAATATCGGAAAATTAAGAGTTGTTTAGATTTTCGAGTAAACACAAATATAAATTTTGTCACCGTTTGTAGGGTGTCTCTTAAATTCTGGCAGCTTCATTTGCATTTCTTTTTAATGACCTAGCTCATATCCTCAAATCAAAGTTATGAGAGTTGCGCCTGCACATAATTCTTCCTTTAGTCTTAATGGTTGTTATGATCAAAAAAATTTCACTACAACTTGGAAAATTCGATGACTATTATAATATGTTTGTGCACATACATATATAAAATCAAAAAGATTATTTTTAAAAATTCACTTTGGATATAGAAATGTATAGTCATTATGCATACATATGTATGTATGTATTTAGATTTATAAAAATTGTTTTCTGTATGGTAATACTATTCGAAAATGTGTCTATATATATTTACTTACTCTGAGACTATTATTCATAACAATTGCACTTTATTTATCTCTTATTTTGGAAAAGGGGCGATCCTTTTATTATCGGCTTTCAAAAAATTTGTTTGTAATTACTTATTCTTAAGGTACCTTGATTTCCCTTACGTCATTAACTAAATTGTATTTAATTTTCATATTTGTATGATCAATTCAAGTCAGTATTGTAATGCTTCATTTAACTTATTAATTTTTTTTTTAACAGATGACAACCCTATCCACAAATGTTTCCCGACTAAAGCTTTAAAATTTTTTCGTTTGAAACAAGTATAGTTGAATTTCAGTTACCTTACATATTAAATTGTATCAACGTTATTTTAAAGGAGGCAACACTCTTCAAAAACGTTTTCATATCACCGCCTGCGTTGCATAAAAAAACCATAAAATTTCAGTAAAAAATGGTATTAAATTATTATTTTGAAATTGGTGGTATTACAAAAACATTACATGATCCAGTTTTTCCTAACCCCACTTTCTTTGAAACTCGTGCAGTAACTGAATGGTTTAATTGAATTTAACTTTTTTGAACTAGTGATAACCCTCTGCAAAAAAAAAATAAAATACAACTTTCTTAACCTTCCTTAGCTTGAGACCCATGTTTAAACATTTGATTTAACTTATTTTAATTAACTATTGGTAAACGTCTCCGAAAATATTTCTTAAACCAGTTTTTTTTTTAAATTTTAGGTTGATACTTATACTGTAAAATTAAATTTAGTAAATTTATTTGACCCATTTTATCCTTAAACAGGTGACAGTATTTTTTCGATCTATTTTGGAAAATAAGCTTTATCAGGAATCTTTCGTTTGATACAAGTTTTGCAATATTTTATTTCTCTGATTGTATTAATTAAATTTAACATTTTCACAGGTGGCGTGACAACTCCCTATAAGAATTTGCCTCTTTGGTAACCCGTATGTCGGACTTTGTAGTCATACAGCAATATGTGATTTATCGTATTTATTTAATTGACTATAATGTTTTTTAACAAAGACAACTCTTTAAGCTATACTCTGTAAATTATAAGCTATTTATGCGCCAAATTATAAAAATCCATCCATGATATAAAAATGTAACACACTTACATATACTACAAATTCAATCACACACAAACTTTAAAATTTATAATATTATTCTCTTCTTTCACACCAAGGGATATTAGATGCAAATAGAAGATGGAAGATGAAAATTACGGAAAATAAATTTTTTGGAAAATGATAACAGCTTAAACTGAAGTCTTGCTATTTAAAATAGGTTCCCAAGCCGAATCAGACACATGCTTGTTCCTAAATCGGAACTTAAATTTAACTTTAAATTTTTACCAATTCGTGTAATTTTATTAAGCTCCAGACCAGTTTTTTATTAGAAAATATTATAAAAAAGCAGGATAGAAGTGATAGCTGCTATTTCGGAGAATACTACACCTCCTCATCAGACTTCTTTTGAAGACTTTTCTAGGTCTCAAACCATGGTACACGAGATCTCAAGATCAGCATTTAACGGCTGGGCCACACTAACCATTGACAAATTGTTGCTTTTCCGTAATATTAGCAAATAAAAAAACTGGCCTCGAGCTCAACAAAATTACACAAATTTAAAAAAATATAAAGACGGAAATAATGTAATTAAATTTTTACCAAAAATATTAATTTATTCGTCAATATTCGTGTTGTTGCCTTCAAAGTAATCTCCCTCGGGTAGAGTACACTTGTGCTAACGTCTTTTTTTCAGTCTTCGCAGCACTTCGGGTAATCTCTTATTGTTATAGCCTTGAGCACTTATTATACCTTAATTGGGATTTCATTTTATCCTACAAATAAACAAAGCGTGGGTGGCCACGGTTTAAAAAAAAATCAACAATAAAAAATAAACCTCGACATACGTTGATGCCGTTGGGATAATTAAATTTTATTCGAATAAAAATTATTCTATTTATTACAATTTTCCCCTCCTCATTTAATATTTTGATAAAAATACATCATATTTAAAGCATTTCGTCACCAGTTAAAGCCTCATGAAAATCAATTTGGTAGGCTCGAAAATTTGTAAGTGTAAGCAAGCAGGAAAACAGACAAACAAATGTTTCAGAAATTCTAGAATTGATCAAAATGTATTCTATTTGTTTCCCTGCATAACCATCGGTAATTTTTTTTACAGAAATTTTCGCGAATTCTCTTCAATTCTATTATATTATGTTTCATATTATTTATGGAAGAATAAAACGATTTTAATCAGCGAATATTTTATGTTTAGCAGAAGACGAAAACTCATTCAAATTTTTTTTTTAATATTAAAACAAAACGATTTTAAAAGACTCTACACATAAATACTTAAACCAAAAATTTGTTTGAAAAATACTTGGTACTAATTTAAAAAATTTATTTAAGGGATGGCATTATTCTTTAAAAATACCGATCAAACTTATAGTAAGTACAAACGTATTTTATCTATACTATGAAGATTAGAGACAATTTTTATAAATATCTAATAGAAACCTGCATAAAAATCAAACGATATAAGGTAATTTAAAAATCAAACAGCGAACGTTAAATATGCAAATAAGCAACAATATGGCACGCAAGCAAATATTTACAAACATGTATTTGCACACAAATATCTTCTCAACATTTCCACTAATACCTTGGAAAGTCTGCAACAGCGTAGGTGATCCGTTTGACAACCGTCGCGAAATAACTTCAATTGCAACAATTTGTCGGATAAATAGGATCAAAATCGAATTTAAATGGTAAACAAATTTACCGAGTCTTTTTTACCCTTCGATTTATTCGCTCACTGCATATATGTAGATATGTACTATGTTCAGAAGCAAGTAACATGTATTTTTTTCGGCGTAGATGATTTTGAACAAACAAAATAAAAAACAGAACTTTTCACTTATGCTACACAAAATAAGCAGATTTAACAAATAGCAAAACAGACAGAATTTGTGAGTTGTTAGTGATAGGGGTTGAGGAGGAAATCGCAGATTGAGGGTGGTGGCGTGCAAATAGAAAATCATCAATTTGATATCGACAACAACAGTCACAACATTAGCATAAGCAGTAGAAATGTGTGAAAAGTGTGAACATAACACCTTCAGATTAAATTTGTGTGTGTGTGTGTGTGTATGTAAATAGAAAAAATATGTCTACATGTATGTTATATGCATTATATAGATACATCCATACAAATTGTGCTGTGTGTTTTGATTAAGAAATAGAAAGCAAATTACCCACACAGCGATTTTATATTATTATCATGATTCGATTCGGAAGGTGGAAATGAAGTTTCAGTTATATCAGATTTAATACATTTAATGCAAATATGTTTAAGATATGTATACGTTTCAAGCCAGCAAAGAAAGTATATATATATATATCCTTAAATATATTCTAAATATTCTCAGCAAATAGCCGTAGGCTCTGGTTGGAATTATTTGGGGCCGCCGTATCCGAGAGATTAGCGTGTGTGACCTTTATTCGCTTTAAAACTTGGCGGGTACAAGAAGTATCAAAAAATTATAGAACATCTATTTTCTAATAGCGGTCGACCCTCAGCAGACACTAGCAAACCTTACAGTGTTTTGCTCCCATGAAAAGAAATTCTCTTAAAAATCATTGTCTATTTGATCAAGGGTAGCATTTGGACATCATTTTCTATGTAATAACTGTCAAAAATACTTAAAATATCCTTCAGACCAACCTAATTTTGACTTTGAATGTGCCCCAATGTCAAAAGCTAAATGTATCAACTTAATTTTCTTTATGCATACTCCCCAATGATTTTTAATGGGCCATTACAATAATCTGCAAATAACTTTAAAGTCGATTTTTTGATTACTTTGGCTTAGCACCATTTAATTCGAATTACATTCTAAAAAGTTTACATTTGTTTAGTGTGATAATTTTTTATAATTGAACAGTAGGATATATTTTTTATCGTTTAAATCCTTTCCGTCCTTTTTCCATCCTCCCCTGTTTATGAAGGTTCCCACTTCAGCTATTTATATTATTTCACAACGAGAATATGTTCATATTATTTATTTTGAAAACCAATGAATTATTTTACGCTCATCCAACTTTTTTGTTTGCTTTTTTAGATTAAATAAGTAAATTTATAATACAAAGTTGGCGAATCTTTTATAAAAAATCAGTATTTAGTAAATAAAACGTGGGGTATATTAAGATTACAAAGTTATCTCCTAGTCGAAGTGCATTTTTATAGTATATGTACATCGGTATTTCTGTATTTCAAGAAATTATGTATATTTTTTATGTATTTATATTTCATAACAAAATGTTCTATATCCCTTTAACTTAAGCTGTAAAACTTTTGCAATTAGATTTGACAACAAATGTTAAATATATAGTGTTAGTTTCCTATCAGAAACCACCCTAACCACCACCCTAAAATCAGCATGTAACAGAAATGAAGGCGAAAAACTCGCAACTACAAGCCTTGCCTAGGGGTGAATTTCACTGAAATTACAAAAACAAAAAGTAAACAATACAAAAAGCTCCACACCCATCACGCATGCTCGGGTAATCACTGGATCCGTGAGATCACCGCCGCCACATGCCAATCGCACCATATACAAAAAATCATACCTCTTTGTTGTTGCTGCTGTCATTAGTGTTGCTTGGTTGGCTTTCATCTTTCCTCAGAGCCTTGGATGCCTGTAGCCTGTAGTTTCTTGTCAACTCCAAGCGGATCCACTCTCTTTTTACGACAATCTGATGCACCCGCTCATCAAACCTGCCCCCATCTATCTACACCGCATCTGGAATTAATCACCAATATTATACTTCCTTACTATACATTATTCTTACACATCTTAAACAAAGGTTTAGCTGCAAACAAATTTTCCATCGTAGAACATTTTTTCCTTTAGCGACTAGCAAATTGGATTTGACTGGGGTTACTTGAGGTATGGCTCAAAACGACACATTTCGGTCGGAACTTGTGGGTTAAAATGTTCTCACTGTAAATGTCTTAACTCTTCATTTTATTCAGACATATTTTTAACTATTTATTGTACTTTTTTTGAAAGCAACTTATGATATGATCATACCAAAAATTAATCATCTCAAATCCAGATTAACCCACGTCGCTAACCGTTGCTGTTCACACCGCGTCTTGCGGAAAAAACTGATAATATAAAAAAATTGACATATTAGCAGTTTCTTAAAATGAAAACAATAAAGTTATCTATTCTACTTGTTCAATGTGTCTGGATTTCTTTTCACTGCAGCTGGACAATTGCTTTCTCAACCAGAAACCGCTAATCAAGTTTGCGAATATAAATTAAATGTGTATTAAGTTTTAATCACTGGTCACTGGGTGACGAGATTTTCAAGTCGCATTTATCTATGGCGAAATCAAGTGGATTGGTGAGATAAATATTACTTTAACTACAAATTAGGTTTTGGTCTTGTCATAGTATAAGGCTGGACCTTGAAAACATGCGAAATCCATATAAAATATTCAAGTTAACTTCTGCAAATTCATTGAGTGGTTTATTATTTGTTTATGTGCTATTTATTTACTAAAATACAGCATCTAGATGAAAAATATGTTGCTTACGTTTCATTTCATTTCATTTCTATTCAGAACATTCTTTTAGGTTGATATCTACAATCACTAATAGTGTAGGAAGGTGGCAGCTTTTTATATTCGTACTGTAAAATAAACGTGGATACCCATTCCCTTCCTCTTAATTCTACAATTTACAAAAAGTTTGTTCACCTGTACACTGTCTACGAAAGCCACCACCGCCAAGTTAAATCTCCCAAAAAGAGATTATTCGGATATTGTAGTTTCAATTTCATATATTTACTTAAGTTTGTGAAACCACAAGTGCACGTACACAAGTCGTACGTTGATTGCCTACAGCGTGTTCTACTACCACTATTTTCACTAGTAAATCGTTTTCATTGCCTATTTGTTGGGGTTTTATTATTAATTATTTATTTAAATTTTCTTTATCATAAAATTAGATTTGAGTTTATCATACTATGCCGCCATTTCGAGCTCAAAGGTTTGTACTTAATATGAGAGGAGCGGATGAGGTTTCCGTCGAATTCTATTGTTTTCGAAATTGTGCTTACTGAGTTGAAATGTGTACCAAATTTGATAGAGATACAGTCCTTCCCTAATCAAATGCTGGGCACAAAATTTGAGGAAATTACCTTAAGTAGTTACAGAAATAACGAAATACTTTTTTAATTTTTGTGATAATTTTATGGGATGTGATCCGTCGTTGTTGTACGATATCTATAATTTTTAATATTATGCTTATTAAATTCAAATATATAATGTATGCCAAATATGATAGAATTTGGTAAAATGTTTTGCCGAACTTCTTGTTATGTGGTCTTAACGTTGTACTGCATATTGAGAGCCAAAAATTTTATGCCGATACCATAGATGATTTTTTTCGAGACGATTCTTTTTCAACCTCTCCGGGGTATAGAATGCACACGCTACACACTGGGCTTCGGCCAAGAGTGTAACTTTTTAAAATAGTAGAATGCCAAAAGTGTTAAAACGATGCTGGTAAATCGCAGTAATTTTCATAGTAGAAAATCATTCCACAAAAAAAAAAAAGTACAACAATTACATTTACAACAGTTATGAAACATGTCTCGCGACGTCAATTCCTGAAAGGGATTTCATAGTTCGCACAAAACGGTCATTACTCCGTTTTTCGAAGTTAGCCACCAAATCGAGATGTGAGCCTTTGAACTACGAAATTGGGCCTGCTACAAAATGATTTTAATTATTATATGGAAACAACTAAAAAAATCAAAATATATTGGTGAGTAATTTTTTCCTCTTATTTAAATGGTAGGTACTTAAAATTTTCGAAAAATTAGTAACCCTAAACTTAAAAAAATGTATGCTATGAAGACCTCTTGAGTTTTTCCATCAGGGCGAGAACTTTATGCATGCTAGAAAGATCTGCCACCATCCCTTGTAAAGTTTGGTTTGGAGAGCAACAAAGATCTCTTCTTTTGACCCCTTATGTCACACGTAATATAAACAAAGGAGGTAGACTACAAAGAAGTTGCAGTACTCCCACCGTTCCTCGAACAGAAAGCCTCGACCGATTTCACCATACCAGAACTAATTTGACTTATTGATTGATATTCGAAACTGATTAGATTCAATTGGTGTCTGGTATGGTGAAATCGGACGAGAGTTTTTGCCACAGGAAACGAAACGCGATGCAACTTCTTTGTAATCTAGGCTCTTTGAAATAAGTGTGCACAAAAAAAGTTATGTATCTTTTCAATAAAAGAAAAAGACTGAATCCGTCCATATTTTTACTTTTTTTAGTTGTTTTTATATGCTAATTAAAGACATATCTTAGAAAATGCCCCATTTCAAACTTCAAAGGCCCATATCTCGATTGATTGTAGACTTACTTCGAGAAACGGGAAATCACTTTTTCTTATTAATTAATCTCCAAAAGATTGGTTTGTTATAATACCCAGATAGGTGTTGTACAGTGAAATTATATTTTGATTTGTTCATCACTAGATAGTTCCTCTCAACCGAGAGTGATAGAGGAAAGTAAACTGTTAAATCTAAATAAGATTAGTACTGTTGACTTATTCTTTGATGAATTTTTTTGTGGATTTTGTGGATTTCATGAAGACAGGTACGGTTAGGTTAAGTTGAGGTGGCAGCTGACAGTTGGCAGTGAGCCAGCGTTGACCGCAATTGAGCTCATTGTAATACTACTTGGATCCAAATTTTGACCCCTAAGTCCCGTTGAATCAGTTTTTCCAATCGGCGAAATTGAGCAACTACCTCGTTTTCACTTCTGCCACTACGTCTAGGCTATTTAAAAATCCCGCTCTCAAGAATTTTTGTCGTCTGCTAAAAAGTGCGAAGCAATCACATATTAGATTCCTATTTGGGGAACCCCTTTCGTTCTGCGTGTCTCCATATAGGAATATCTTCTGTAAGTACTCTTATAGCTAGAGATAATTCTCTTCTACTTAGCGAGAGTAGTTTTTGAGATTTTCTTATGTCCCATTTAGGCCACATAAGTTTGGAGGTGTTGCAAGTCCCGCAACGTTTCCACAGCATACTCAGTTTTTGGAGAAAGAACTCCGTAATCCTGACCAAGAGGAAAGCGAGCGACGGTGCCCAACCTTTTTTTTTCAGGCCGATGAAAGAGGAACGGAAGTACCCCTTCCAGCGAGCTCGTCTGTATTCTCATAACCTGGTATGACAGATATACACGAGATAATTGCTAGTGACAAGTAACGCCACTATCGTGGACTTTTCGTCCTTTCATTTCCTTTGCGTACTACAAATTCTTCCAATTACTTTTGTGATTGCGACACTGCGCCCACTCGAAATTGTTCCATTAGCATTTGTTATTCCATTTCTATGATCTGCCGCATAGTCTTATCCAAAAATTTCGTAAAATTTTCAATTTATTTTATATTTGTAGAAGAAATTTGAAAAGTGTGTAAGCTGTTGGGTGGTAATGTGCAGAAGTTATCCAGCTGAAAGAATTTTCAAATGCGATGAGCAGTAGGTGGTGTAAGGCTTAGTTAGGTATTTACTATAGATATAGGGTGTACAAATGTGGGCATAACTACGTACTAGTTGCATGAAGGAGTTAGAGTTGAAATTACGTGCAACTGATATGTTAACTGAGACAAACAAACAAAAACAAAAATCTACCGAGTGCAGGCAGGCGAAAACTTACAGTTAGTTTTGTAGAATGTAGTTTTTGAATGTAGTTTTTCGGTTGGAGCGTTTAGCTTCGGCTTCGGTGGTTTTTTAGTGGCACTCATGCAAAAGTATTTCCAAATAGTTTATACAACATAAACAATATTAATTTCATCATGCGAAATCTAGAAATGTCTTCCTCTCCATTTACGTGCTTACAAAGCCACATACGGCAAAGTAGTTTAACAAATATAAATGCCACATATGAATGAATGTAGGTATGTAGGTGTACATAGTAAAAGTGTAGTCATATTCAAATGCAAATATATTCATAGCAGAACAATTGCTGAATTGCTTTTCTATGAGTGCGTGCGTTTGTATGCAAATTGAAGTTTGAGTTTGAGTTTGCATTAGTTTTATCACTTTTTCTTTACTTTCGCGTTGAAAGCAAGAAGAATTATCGCTTGATTTATGTAAACATAATTCAGTGCAGTTTTGCTTGAAATCTTTAGTTAGTTGAGTTTTAATCGGAAAGGTTTTGTTGCACATCGCGAACGTGTTGGAAAAACTATGCAAAATTAAGTACTAAATTAAGTGGCTAAGTTTTTGTAGTTTTCTACTATGAATTTTCACCAGCCAGTCATGTGTGTAGTTTTTAGATTAGAAAATTCATTCTAAGCTCGTATTGTAGTAGAAAGTTCTTTTTTTGGTAACAATAGTTAAAGTAAGTTCAAGGAAATATGTATGCCATTGACAACAGTGTAAATATACTCGTAATTTTAGTTTTCCGCGTTCACGCCGGCAGCATTCACGTTCCAACTTCAAGCGCAAAGAACCAAGAGCCCGTACTGACGAGCAGCGGTGTCGCACGAAGCGTTCCGGCGAGCGCACCAAGTAACAAATTCTCGAATATCTTTGACTACATATTCTTGAAGGGGGGCGTTTTGCGCGTATTATGGTAGTAGTTTCTTTTTTTCTTTTATTTAAAAAAAAATGTATGCAAAAAACATTTATTTAAACAAATTCATATCGATTTATTGCTATTTTTGTACTCCAAACATAACTACATACGCATGTAAAATTTCACTCAATTATATACAGTGGCTTCAGAGATATCCATTTTTTAATTTAATTGTGCGAAAAACTTTGACTGACAATAACATAAACAAATAACCGAATTTTTTCAAAAATATTAATACTGTGGAATATACGTCACATCCACTACACGATAGACTATTTTTTTCCAAAATCGGTGACTTAGCGGTTTTTTAGGGGTCCCACTTGACATGGCTTTACTTTTTAGTATTCTAATTTGGGTACTAATTTGGATACGCGCCTTTAAAATTCAGCAAATATTTTTCAAGTTTTTTTATTCACACATTTAAATGTATGTATAACCTTTAATTATTAAAAACCCATTTTTGAAATCAACTTTTTAATTAGTGGGTTTATAGGTGGCAATCGAGATGCCGCGTATAGTAGTTGCAAATTTTGTTAAAATATCTCACTCACCTTTAGAACTTATACTAAATGTGCAAACACAAGTGATTGGTTTACTATTTAAATTTTGCTTAATCAATCAACACAATAAACTAAATTGCAATTGCATTTCCTAAGTAACTTTTTGCATTTCAAACTACAACTGCACAGCCTTGCATTTTCACATACAAATGCATACATACATATGTATATAGATATTTACAAGCACTTTCACTTTCGTTCGCATTCTGGCATTGCATGCAATTAGCACCAATCATTCTGGCGTCACTTCGTTTGGCGTTACATTCGGTCAAGTGTAACATGTATGCCAAGCGTTTGTCACTGTTTTCTTTTTTGTTTTTGTTTTTAATTTTGGTTTTTATTTAAACTTTTTGCTATTGAGGAATTTCGCACACGAAATGCCGTTAAAAGCACCTTTCAGGTGCTGTTGCTGATTCGTGTCCGCCTCTGTGTCAATCTGTCAATTCTGAGTGACAGCGACAACAAAAACGACTGCAAAATAAAATTAAAACGAAAATTGCATTAGAAATGCGAATTTTGCACAAATTGACAAACTGCAGAAGAAAAAAAAATATACACAACTTTTATTGTTTTAATTAGAGGCTAAAAAGCGTTAGGATAATACGCGCATTCTATAAAAAAAAGAGCTCTATTTGATTTTTCTGTAAATACTGAAAATCTAGTTTAATGCAGGAGAGGCATATTTATACATACATATCTACTTACATACGCGTTTAATTCAATTTAAAACATTCTATTTTTTTTTTAAATTTCTGCCAGCGATAGGCTGTCTAATTAATTTCGAAAATCTAGGTTAAATAGTGTATGGCGTACGTGTGGTTCTCACAAATTTATGTTGTTGGAGACTTTTGTATAGTTTTAAGATATCATTAAATTTGTATATATGTCTCTAGAAATTCCTCCGATTCAAATACCTAAATGCCGATAAAAAGTTATGAATTTTTAAAAATGTCCAGTTTTGTAAACCATAACTCAGAAATTATAGGACACTAGTACAACTATGAATATTTTTGGAATGTTCCATATACAACACATATGTATGTATATTAGGGCGCCTCAATACCCATACAAACCAAATCGGTACTATTTATGTAACCATCGGAATTATAAAATTTGTTATATTCTATATTTCCATCATAATATTTCGAAAAAAGATTAAAATTTGGCTCGACCGATTTGTAAAATAGCCCACAAGAAAAACGTTTTCTATAAATAAAAACAGTTATTTTAAAATTAAAAACTAATATCATAAGACACATTAAGTACTTAAGTTCAATATGTTTGCATACAAATTCTTAACGAATTTTTCAACGAAACTATAATGAGATTTTTCATGCTAGTTTTCACCTCTTTGGGAGATTTGTTTAAGCAAATTTAAATAGCTCAGTCAAAACGTTATCGATTTAGATATCAGGTGTCATTGCACAAGTTTTTTCTCAGCCTTTTATACATTTGCAATTCAGGTCCCACTTCAAGCCCCAATTTTTTGTCGGAAATTTCATTATTATAATTCCATTGAACAAATATATTTATATGAATTTTTAGGCAGACCAAGCTTAAACTAATTTTTTTTTTTTGTAATATTTGAACCAAAAACTTTTTGTGGCATTTCAAATGCATTCAGCTTACCTAATCTTAATGTTTTTCCAAAACGTTTTGGTGCAAGTCTTACAACATAATACGTTTTGGAAATCCGTTGGGAAACCGCAACTTTTTTGTATCGAGGCACCCTAATCTATGTGGATTATAATTATTTCGTGGAGTAACTTTTCGATGTATAATGTTTTGGTAATTAGAAAAGGGTTTCTTATTTTTACTACATATTTTCCTGACCTCTGAATTATCCGGCAGAGCTATTAAGCTTCTGCCTATTGTTTGTGCGCCAAACGATTTGAATCAGAAAGAAAGTCTTTAATTAAAGATTGTATAAAAAGAAAACGACTTTCGTACATTCGCCTTTGATCCGAGTTCAACGGAACGACAACGTATCGAAGTTGATACGAATTAGAATTTTGAGTGTTGTTGCTAACTTAGTTCTAGTCTAGCAAGAAATCATTCCTGTTTATGGAGCTTATCCAAAGCGAACTAGATATTATATTTTAGGGTTTGTTGGAGTATGAAACATTTACTTTTTTCCAATTAGACTTTTGAACTTTTTGACTCACCGTCAAGGCGAATTCATATAAGGTGGTGTTATAAGTACAGCTACAAAATTCCCATGTATTTTGTTTTTGCTTTTTCGTAAGAGTTGTTGCATACATTTTGTTTTTGCTTTTACGGCTTTTGAAAGCTCATACGCAAAAAAAAAAATAAAATACATGTAAGTGCATGGTGTGCCGAATGCAGAAGTTGACGTCTTCAGAGGTACCGCTACTTTGGTTTTGCCGACTTTAACAATTTTCAGTTGCAACTAGACCAAGCTTTTTTCACAAATGGAGAAAAAGAGCCAGTTTTATTTATTAAATATCTGGCTCTAAATTATCTTTCTATGCTTTACCACGCAATTAAAAAATGGTTCTCATTTAAATATTGGAAGTTATTCATTCTTCTTTCTCCCGTATACTTCTTTACAATTGGCGAGATCTGTCACTTTGCCGTTGGAAGGCGCAATCTTGTATCTATTCTATCATTTTTGATGTAAATGAATAAGAAAAATTTAATAGGCAGCTATAATAACTACACCTTATATGAATTCGCCTTGTTCCCCGTCTTCACGTATTTTTCATTGACTTTGCAGTCGTTTTGACTTTTAGTTGTGACCGTGATGAAAGCAGTGACATAACACACAAGTAAATAATAACAAAACTGCAATGTCCTACCAATTGGGCCAAAAGCTCGAAATTTTGGACAAAATTAATAACTCTTAGGATACGAGAAACTTTCTATTTTTGGCTCCGCTACCAATTGTTCTTGGGGTCGTTGATTACGGATCTAATATCAAAATAATAAAATTTCAAAATGACGAACCCAACATATTGTACATAAAATATAAGAAGTTAATGAATTTTAAAAAGTGTTTTGAGCTCTCTGAAAAAATGTGAGATCCAATATGGCGGTGAATATATAAGAAATTTATAGATCATCATAATAAAAACTTGGCGATATTGGATTTAAGTACTCAGGAAAACCTCTAATTCTATGTGGCATCCAGTTTTTTTTTTTTTTTGTTTTAATTCTTTTACGTTGTGTTTTGTGTTTTTTGGCTAATTTTACTGTTTATCTCGGAATTATTTATCTATTATTTATTATTTATCTATGCAGTCTTTTTTATCAGATGATTATATATAGGAGATTCTCTTCATATTCAGTTAATAATTAGTATCTTCAGTAATTTCATCATCGTTATCGCATTCTGGTTTAGGTGTTAAAACCATCGGTTTCACTTCGTTTTCAATGCCCAAAGAACAAGCCAAACAATTAAGTAAACAATTTATAATTTTTGTGTTCACGATATAAAAAACTCTCTAGTTACAATATGATGCAGCTAAACAATTTGAAACAAAAAGAAAGTCACGAATAATAGTATTTTATCTCTACCTTAGCGATTTTACGTGCACAGAAATTAAAAATTTAATTTAGCGGGAAAGCCATAAGAGTGATCAAATATCAGTGACTAAAAACACTATAGGAAATACTACAAAAATGTGTTTGATTTTGCTTAATTCTAACCTATAATATATGTAAAGGGTTTTTCAATAGGGACTCTACAAAAGTAGACCGATAGTGACAGCAAACGACGCCATATTTTTCCCCGCTCTTTTGACATTTTTCTTCAGTAAGGTTTGCTGTTTCATCGTAAAAAGATATACGATCCAACAACGAGTGAAATTATTAAAATTTACTACCGAAATTCGGAGGCAACGGCCTCAACTTTAAGAGCGCTACGTCCAATTTATGGTCGTCGTCATATCTGGCTGAATGGCTTCATCAATTAGGAAAATATGCGTTATTGGACAGTCACCAATCCACACGTACTCCATGAGTCAGCATTGCATCCCGGAAAAATTGCGGTTTGGTGCGGTTAATCGGCTGGCGGCGTCATTGGGTCGTACTTCTTCCGTGATGATCAATGCCGTCATGTTACTGTGTATGGGAATCGCTACCGCTCAATGGTAACCGAATATTATTGGCCGGAATTGGATAATAGGGACTTGGACAATATGTGGTTCCAACAGGACAGCGCCACAAGCCACACAGCGAATGTCACAATCGATTTATTAAAAACCAAGTTTGGTGCACGTGTTATCTCACGAAACGGCCCAGTCAATTGGCCGCCTCGGTCGTGCAATTTGACGCCGTTAGACTATTTCCCGTGAGGCCACGTCAAGTCTATGGTCTATGTCAACAAGTCAGCGACGATTGATGAACTTCGTATGAATATCGAACGTGAAATTGCAGCAGTATCAGCCGATTTATGCTTGAAAACCATCGAAAATTGGGTTCAGCGTCTGGACTTTCGCAAGCGTGACCGTGGTGCCCATGCAAAAGAAATCGAGCTCCGCACATAATGGCATCGAATGTACTTTCACAGGAATAAAGAATTTAGTTCATATCCCAAACCGTTTTTGTTTTATTAAAAAAAAATTTGTGCGTTCTTATTGCAAGACCCGATTTAATGTTTGTTACACACGTGGAAGAAGAAAAAACCCTTATTATAATATATAAGAGTGTCATATTGAAAAACAACAACAAACTGGTCATAATATTAAAAAATCTCCAGGGTTGTTGTTATATAAAAGTAAACAGAAATGTATAATATAAGCCTCTTTCAAGTTAAAATTTGTTTAAAAAATTCCTTTTTGGCCAAAATTTCGTGCTGCTTTCCAGTGAGCAATGTTTGAGAAAGAACTTGATTGCCAATAGCCACAGCGACATTGTTTTTTTATAAAAAAAATAGAATATTTATTTGCAAATTAAAATATCTGAATTGATGAAAATAACTATCAATATTATCTTAGATATATTAACCGTATAAAAATTGGTTATTTCCTACAACATAGTATTCACTTTCGCTCAAATTTTACACATGAGTTAAATTCAAGCTCACTGGATCCGAAAGTCCATATTGAAATATTCCAAAAACGGTAGACAAACCTCTGTCCTTAAAATATCTTCTTTTTTAAATTTTCCCTTTTGTGGCCTCTGCCGTCTGGAATGATGATGGTGATAATGGTGATGACTTCTCATATTTTTCCTACAACTTTTCAACAATGTCACATTAAAAAGTGTATCAAAATGTTAAATCCAATGCCGAGAGTGATAATGTCAAAAGCAGCAAAGACAGCAGCAACAGTTGGCGACGATACCGCCACACCACTACCACCACCACCGCCATCTTCACGCACAGCCAGACACAATCACAATCATAATGCCGGTGGTACATTGGAGTAGGCATTGTTGTTGTAGACATGGTTGAGAAAAAGCTAGCTTCTATGCACCTTTTGTGGCATTGTTGATTCGCCATATGTTGCACGTACAAAAATTCATACAAACATATTTTCATACATAAAAATTTACTTACATACAACCTAAATAAAATGGAATTGTAAAGGCAAGAAAGAATCAGTATATGATGACAGGCACTTTTCAACTTTTCCCCACACACGCATACGGGCGACATACGGGCCACACACACGCACACTCATGTATTTACATACATACATCTATAAATATAGTATAAATATGTAACTTAATACTCTGTATAATTTTACTTAGAGTAACCCATGGCACAACTCGGGTTGCTTCAACTTGATTAATGTGTAAAAGTTTAAATGTTAAAATGAAGAAATTTATTTAAAAGTAAAAGTCAGCAAAAAGTCAACAGTATGCTGGTGTTGATTATGTTATATAAAAGCGTAAAGCACATGCACACATACATAGATAAATATTAGTTATGAATGAGTATTTGTGTAAACGTAAGTAGGAACATTTGTAACTTCTATTTAAGTTATGAATTGTAGCTTTTGCCACAAGTTAACAGAATGCTCGAATGAATTAATTTAAAATGTAAATTTTTTTTTGTTTTTGTATTGCGATTTAAAATAGCGATAAAACCAAATGTATCAGTTTGCGATATGCAACTTAAACGACTACTGTGAAAGTTATTATCCATTTTACTAACCTAAATACATGGTCAGTTAAAAAAAAGGTGTTGATCGAAGCTTAAAGCGCTGAAATCAGTCTAACCTCCGATTTTAATTAAAAATAAATACAAATGGCCTAGTAAATTGAGATAAATTGTGATAATCTTTTTTTTGTTTAATTTTTCGCTTAAACAAATAAAACAAGGATTATTTGCTCCACACTACTTCTGAGGGCTACGTTTCCGTCTCAGCATGATTTTTTTTTAGATAAAATCCGAAATAATCATATATTATTTTTTGGTTTGATTTTATTAAACGACAATATTAATTTTTGAACTCAAGGCCAGTATAAGGGAAAGTATATTGGACAAAAGACAACAACAGTTAGGAGTAGTAGAAATTATAGCTATTTCGGAGATCACCACATTTCCCATCAGATTTCTTTCATGACTCCACCGGCATTTGAACTCACACAACCTATGACTTGCTAGGTAAAGGTGTAGCCAATGGACCGCAGTCGGCTTAATATTGTCGTTTAAAATTAACAATAATTTTTGAGATCAAGGGCAGTTATTAGAGTTATCAGAGTGGTAGAAGTTTTAGCTGTTATTTCGGAGATCACCATCAGATTTTGATTGTTTTTTCTTTTTTCTTTATATCCCAACACAATCCAAGTATGATAGTCTGCCGCTATTAAAATGAATGTGTGGTTGTTGTTGTTGGTTATCACAAATCTATTTTTTATTGGTGCTCATCCTTTACATACATACTTATATTAATTGTTTGGCCTAATTCCTCATAACTGGTTTTGAGCTCGAAAATTATATTTTATTTAAAGAATTTTGGTAGAAAAATTAATATATTTTAAACAAAATTTGACTTAAAGCTTTAATGTTCTTTGATTTAGACACACAATTTATATACTGCATAAATCATATACATATAACTCATCTAAGGCAAAATCTTCAAACGCAACCAAAATTATTATTTAAATAAAAAAATAAAAATTCTGACAACTTTTTTAAAATGTACCAAAGGTACAAAGAAACTAGCTAATTTATTTTATAGACAATTGTATAAACGAGTACTTGGTATAATGTCTAATAGAACTGACCAAATTCTTGGATGTTTTCCAAGGTGTTTAGACTTTCAAGGTGAATTTTTTAAGGCCATACAGGAATTAAAAAAAAGGCTCAAAAATCCCTTGACTGCTTTTGAAGAAATTTGTTTGGTTTGTTAATCCACATCCATTGTCCCTTTAAGAAAAAACAACAACCAATTCAAGTAAAAGCGTTCGATTTCTTTCACAAATCCCTAGAAGTAACTATTACTTCAAAAAAGATTTTTTTATATATGTATGTATGTAGCTGTGCAGCTTGTGCATAGTATATCTTATATACATACGTTATTTAGTTATGTTTTTCGTTAAATAACCGAGCTTTTTTAGTTGCATTTTTTTCTATATGTGAATAATGATTTACCGTTCTGTTTTGCCTGGTCGGGACTTCATTATGTCTGTATTAAATATGTCCTGTCTGGTTTGTGAGTTATTTGGATCTTTAAAACTTGTCTAGGTCATGTTTTGTCCGGACGAAGTGCTCTCGTGTAGGGCGCAATGCGCCAGTTGCATGCAATGGTCATTGGCGCACCCAAGGAACGGGAGGTTTTGGGGTTCAATTATATTTATTTATTACTTACTATTTGTGAGACAAACCAAGCCAAATCGGATATCATTTGCTTTTGTATCTACCATTTTTTTTTCAAAATTTTGTATGCTATATTACCGATTGAGATAGAGTGTAGGTTAGGTTAGGTTGAGCTGGTTGGAAGGTAGCACATAGACTGAGAGCCTCCACAGTGTTACCAGAGATAAGAAAACCGTTGCTTCCTTTCCGGCAGCAACTGTAGCCGTAGCTCGTTAAACGCACACAGATTGCGTTTTCCGTGGTTTCGTCTTGTTATTCACACTTCCAATTATTAGCCTCGAGTCCTTCCTATTGAAAGATAGCAGGAAGCTGCTGAGCTTGGTGTCATAGGACCTAACTGTGATTTTTACAACTCTGCAACCAATGGGAACTTCTACCATTGCAGCCACATCTAGTAGAGGGACTTCGTTCACTAGATCATCAAACTTTCGTTTCTTTCATTCCTCAGGTGGCCTATCTTCAGATCATCAACTTTCAACAATTACTTCATCTAATTAATCTTACATTTTGATAATCTTGTTGGCATATAATTTAAATAAATTGCTTAAATATGACTTTTTTTCGGGAAACTAAAACGAAGAAATGGTCAGTTTTAAGTGCTTGAGAATCTAATCAGGAATCGTGATTCCAAAAAGCCGCAAAATAATTTTTAAATATACTTACGAATTACCGAATATGAAAAAAATTGTCTATTCTCTTTCAGTAAATCCATATCATAGCTACAACGTCTCTACAAAATTTGTAATATTTACGCCTCTTTATATGGTAGCTATTTGGAATATTTAAATGGAATTTTAGCAGCAGAAAAATTTCGTCACAACTAGCCTGCGTGTCTCTGATAAGCCACAAGTGTTGGAAGAATTTTTAGATATCAAACGCATGTTTTGCATCTGTTTGAAATTATTTGTTTTTTTTTCTTTTGGGAATATTGAAAATCTTTTTATTCCGCGTACAATACTGCCACGACAACGTAGATATAACATGGCCTAATGCACAAGGTTGCAATAAATCAAGTACATAACAAAAGACTTTGGATTTTTATAGACGGAATGTTTTGCTAAATGCACATATGTGATAATTTTGTAGTGATCTAAAAATAATTGGAATATAATAGAATTATTTTAACACTGTGGTGAACGGTTGCTTATGGCAAATATTGCGGATGCTACTACAAAATACTAAGAGTTTTGTCATCAATGATTTGGCAAATTCAGTCAAGTGATCTACACAACAAAGTCTCCAATGCGAAAAATAAACTGATAGTTTTGAAGCAGATACCCACAGCTATCATTGAGTCCCTAAGTAGGCTGGGCTTTAATAGATTTCTCCAGCGCTTGCCTAGCGACAGAATTGCCGCATCGCCACTGCTTTAGGCAATTTTAGTCAATGAACTGCTATTGGGACTAGAGTGAGAAGCAAGGTTATTGAGTGCTTTGTATGAGCCGCTGCGGAGCTACTTTTGAATAACGAAGGAGTACAAGATTCTAATTTTTGCTAAGGTTAAATATCTGGGTTTAATAAGGGAGAGGCAACTTTCCTGGAAAGTGAATATTGAGAAAACTGAAGGCTCGAAGAAGGCGCCGGTTGTCTAGTACTCTTGCAGAGGGCAAAAACTGGTATCTTTCGCCTAGAGCTATTAAATGCTTACATGACTTTATAATAGGGCCCATCGATCAATCGTATCCCTTCTGATGGAATACGGCATCTTCCGCTTACAACGGCAAGGATGAATCTAAATACCAACTGTGTATTTCAGGCTGTCATAGCTGCGATCAAGCGAGCACGTGATTAGTAATCCATGAATATTACTCTTTTAGTAAAGGCCTCCTCGGAATTCCACCTGACGGCTGCTCTTGAGCTAACGATTTTGCAATCTGCTTTGTAAGCCTTAGGTCGCAGTATTTTTGCCCGAAACTAGGCCAGAGGAGGGCGCAGTAGTTCATGCAACTGAATATCACCACTGACCTTTACTGCACAGCCACTGCTTATAGAATGAGGAGTTGAAATTATTGCAGCACTTTCGTCTCCATTGCTTTGATTTCGAGGGACTAAAAACTAAATTTAACTGATTTTAAATTACTGTCAAGTTACTCTTTAGAACATATTCTGGCTGTGCGACAAAAGCCAATGGAGCAATCAAACAGATAGAAATAATTTCTGGATATTCTGTAGTTGTCTAGGAGCCAAGATCGCGTTTGGATTATTTTCTGCCACCACCTCAGGGTTAAACAATGTTCAAATTATTCATGCACATTAGGGCGAGACAAATTTGTGAAATTTGCGATTGTATGAATAACATAGCCACACAAATAGAAGGGCAGTGATCCGGGGACGCGACAAAAGTTTTTATATAGTTTTTTTAAGCGTTGAATTCGAATCTGACGCCAGAACTTGAATAGGTTGTTATTTCCAGTCATAAGGATGAAATAAGTGGGAAACGCTGACGTGTAGGATAAATTCTTTCATCGAATGCGTAACAAATTATGTTGTCTTATCAAAAAAAAGGAGGTTTTTCTACCGGAATTAGAAAACCTTGTTTTTCCTAAGACTTCCGTCAATATACTTCGGAAAAATGTTAAGATTTACATTAGTTCGTTCGATTTGAACATACCTCCAAAAATCGAGTATAAATATATTTAAAAAAATTTGTTTTGTAAAAAATAAAGTAAAAAGATCTCCTGGAAAATTTTGTTCATACGTTTTCATCGTAATCTTAACAACGATGTTTGGGCAAAAATATTGGAAAACAAATATTTTCAAATAAGCAAAAAGAGTTAGAAAATTCTGTTCCAAAGTTATATCAATCAAGTTTTAGCTGAGTTATTCAAATTTTTTTAAGCCAATATTCCATAAATTGTCAAAAACAGAATAAAAATCGTAAAGATTATGACGGATTCGTTTTGTAAATATTTATAAGCAAGTCTTTTAAGCTTAAACTGAAAAAAATATTTTATAAACTTTTTTACTTATAAAAACTTAATTTTTGAAGGCATTTTTAAATCGGTTAAGTTAAAGTAATATTAACATTTTTCCAAAATAATTTGGAAGAAGGCTTACCTTCTATTCTTTTCACTTTAATAATTAACAAAATATTTATAGTTTTTCAAATTTTTTATCTAGCAAAAAGCTTCTGGTTTTTCTGTATAGACCAAGATGGATCTATAGAAGGTGATAGCAAGATAAATAAGGCGAATCAGCTGTGTATTTTGTTTGCGTAATTTTGCGTGTGAGATGTCGAAATCTGAATTCGCCCAGTATTGCTTATGTATTTTGTTAGTGTAACTTTGCGAGTGAAATGTCAAAAACCGAATTCGCCCAGTTTGCTAATGTATTTTGTTTGTATGAATTCGCCTTGGTATATACCTTGATACAATTTAAAGTTTCAGTCAAGGCAAATTCATATAAGGTGATATTATAAATACAACTACAAAATTCCTATATATTTTGTTTTTGCTCTTCTAAGTTGTCAAAATTTGCATACATTTTGTTTTTTTTTTTACGGGTTTTGATAGCTCATACGCAAAAGCAAAAACAAAATACATGTAGGCGAATAAAAAAAATTAAATCGGCTGCTATAGTAACTACACCTCATATACATTCGCCTTGGTTTCAGTGTTCAGAGCACACTTTTTAACAAACGGTAAAACAAACATATTATTTGTCAAGAGCATTTGACATCTTTATAATTTATAAATAAAAGAGCTTCTTAGTTTTGACACAGAATACTGAAACCTTGATAAATAGTAAATCTTTATAAATAAGCAAAATGGTGAATTTTTCAAGTACATAAAATAGGGAGGTTAGAATATAATAGATTTTAGAGTTCCGATAGAAAAGCAAAACCGATTTTTTTTTGTATTTGGAGTATACATATATATAAAAAAAAACAAAATATATAAATGAAATGTATCTATTGTAAATTCATGGATATGGAACTCATTCCTCGCGTGTACTTCTTAGAAGCTGAAAATGCCATTCAAAATTGGGCGACCCTAATAAATATGTACTGCTGTATATAGTTAGACAGCCTCGCTCAAGCGTGTCATGTCGAAGCAATGAAGCAGTGGAAATCGCCAAAATTAAATTACAACAACTAACAGCTACACACGCAGTAGCGCACACCTTTTTCATGGCAGACAAATTGCAACATCTCGTCGCCAAAAGTGAAAGTGTTGCAGCACAGAACCGTGCAACAAATACGAAAATAAAGAGACGACAGGACGCCACCACCAAAAGGCGGACAATGCAAATTCTAAGAAGCAATGCGTGCAAGGTGCTGCTGGTGTGCTAATCAGAAACAGAAGCGGCTGTGAATATCAGCGAACTTGTGGCGGCAACTCCTCTGGCGCGGGCACCAATGTATAATTTATGCGTTACTTTTGTGGAGCTACACGACAGTTTAACATGACAACACAGACGCTTGCGGATGGGGGGCCAGCAGGCGATGGGCAACAAGCACATGGCGATTGTGTGTCAAAGCAATGCAGCGCCAGTAATAGCAAAAGCAACAACAACAAAAAAGAAGGCAGCAGCCATGGCTAAAGCGAAATTCACGTGAAATATCACCAAAATTAAAAGATTTTTAATTGAAAGTATACAAGTAAATCGGACGCAAAACAATTCGTGCCGAGCGGGGCGGGACAGGGCGGAGCGGTGCGTTTTGGTAAGGAGTTATGTTGGCAAGTGCGTGGAACGTGTATTATAAATGGTATTTAGATACCTAGGATGCGTCTACATAGCAAAATTGCCACCGCAAGCAGCAAATAAATCACAAGTGTTGCTCGCCACTTGTCAGTTGCAATCATCTCCATCTGAGTAGTACAGTCGCCTTCGAATGCACTCAACCGGCAATCGCATCGACTGGCAACCATTTCGCTCACATTTTGTTCATCATTGTTCAATTTCTGTTTAAATTTGATTTTCACAAACATTTTTTTCTTTGGCTGTGATTTTAAATGTTTTTCGCTCGCCATTTATTTGTGCCCTTTACGCGTGCTCATTAATTTCCTTTGTCTGCGTTAATCGGATTTCACTTAATTCATACACAAAGCACATTTTTGAAAAGTTTCTATTTTATAAATATAATGTAGATATGTATTAATACTAACAATTAGCTAACCAATAGGGTGCCTAAATTTCTAGGGTGGCAGCAGTTGTCAGTTTTGTAAAATTTTAATTTAGTTTAATTTATTAAGCGTAACCAAATGTGATTTATCTTCTACGCAATGGCCATAGCTGTAGTTCGGACATGGGTGGAATTGATAAAGATGCTATTAAAATAGTAGCAATGCACCGTATTTATGTTTGATGAAAGTTTTGGTATTTTAAAGAATTATGGCTGAAGTTATGAAACTGTACAGATCGTCGCCTGCCGTTGATGCAAATGCATCAACCTTCCCTCGTATCCTACTAAGAGAGCAATGAGAGGGGCGTTGGGTTTGGGGGAAAAAAGCCGGTTAACTTCTTTAAGAAGCTTTCTCTCAGACAAAAATTTAGGCTTCCGGACTACTCTGGTGTGTGGAGGTAGTGGAGGTAGCCACAATCAAAGAAGCGGCTAATCGGTCAATGTAATGCCCTTTAGATGAGCAAACATCTATTCTTATAGCCAGACGGCAATTTAGGCCTTAGTGTCTTAAATGGTCAGATCGAAATGATCGGATAGCGTCTGACTTTTCTCTCAGCCGCCACTGGACACATTCATATCGAATTGATTTTGATGTCGGATCATAGTGACATTGCAGAGCACCCTTGTAGTTATAACTAAGGGCTGGGGGCTTCTCCGACCGTTTACGGACTTCTATTGAGTTAGATGGGCTCTATACGTTGGCTATACGTCGCCATAGGAGTTCTGACCGGCCATTATGCGATAGGTATTCATGTGGTTGGGCTGAATATATGATCCGACTCTCTTTGTCATAACTGCTTGGATGATGACGAGGTGGAATAATCTGTTCTTATTCTACTCAATCGCCCTGCCTATGCGCGGCTGAAGTTTAGGTGCCTAGTCTCTCATTTTATTTACACCCCAGAAGAGCTCGCAGGGGTAAAATCAGCAGCTTGCGTTACTTCACTTTGAGTAAGCAGTATTTCTCCAAATAATAAGTGGTAACACCTTTGGCTAAGTGAATGCCTGGATCAGCCTAACCTCGCTGTGTGAAACTTAACAAACAAATAATTCGACTCTTTTACTTATTTATTTTTTTGTATTTTTTTATTTTTTTTTCTCTATTTTGTTAACAAATACCTGTAAATAATTCACAAATAATTTCGTTACTCCAAAAAAACTATGAACGTAAAGCAATTCGTGCGTAATAAAGGTATTCGATTTCAGGTGTAAATTGGAACGGTTTTCCTTCATTCCTTGTCATGTATTCGATTTCTCGTAATCGCCCAAAATGACGCATTAGGGTAGTTATTTGGCGGTTTCGGGGAATCCCATATACTTATGTATCTTCTCAGCACTAAGTATAACTTCGTTAGCTATGTTTTGTGAAATTTCGTTTACTTAACGTTTGTCAAATATTCTTAAACGTAAAAATTAGCAAAGCTCTGTGTTCACGAAATTATTTTATTATATTGCGTATCAATAAAACTTTGTAATAAGTTATTTTGTTTATATAATTGTTCTGTTTTTGGTTTAAAGATATGTAGATGGTCGATGGGTGTAATCCTAGACCTTCAAAGGGGGTAAAAATTGAAGAAATGTGTTTTGTAGAAACCGTTGAAAGACGGGTAGAAGAGATTGATTTATTTGACGATTATGGTCCGATTGGGTTGAAATACAAATGTCAGAAATTTTCCAGGTCGGAATTCAAAGTCGAATAAATCAGCAATACTGCAGTGTACTTTTTTACTTCAAAGCTAATTTCAAACATATAAAATAGTGTACAAAAAGTATACTAAAATGTTATACAAAATGAAAGAATTAAAATTTACCGTACATTCTGAAATCAATTATCACAATTAAAGTGATGAGCAAAAATTTGTTTCAAATTTTCAAAATTCTGGGTATACAGGTTTCCTCTGCTTGAGTAGACCTACAACACCTTTGAGCCGCGTGTATATTCATTCTTTTATTTTATCACATAGTGTTTTGTGATTTTGACCAATACGATTAAATTACAATAAGTCTAGTGTGGAAATCGTCAGCAGAATATCCAGAACCTGATGATGTACACTCGACTGAGATCAGTTAAAAAAACGCCAATAGCTACATATATTGTGAAATTGTCAACTTTATACTCTTCTGCTTTATTACACGAGTGATTATTGCAAAGTTTTACGATTGCGAGAGAGCAAATAGTTCGACGACAATTTTGACCTTACCTTTTGCGAATAAGAACAATAGATAGAATAATGCAAATAATGTTTGTATGTATATCATATGTCGAATCGTATTCTTACGACCTGTATGAACTTTTAGCTCTTTAAAAATTTAAAAGTTTTGAGAATAAAGTATCGTAAAATGTTCGAAATATATTTAGCTCGTTGACTTTATTTTTGTATTTTTCTTATGTTCGAAATTAAAGGTTAAATAAAAGGGAAACCCCGAATGACCTTTTAAACTGTTATTATCCTGCCCAACCTGACTTCGTTCCAAACAATTGAAACCTACCTCGCGTTGTTTCCCCTTTTCGCATAGTTCAAACCCCGGTCGAATTGCTCCATGACCTCGCCTTAATGAAGGTTTGCCTTAGATTTTTCACCTTGCAGCGCACAAGTGCCCATTTTACCTCACGCCGTTGCTTGCTTAAGAAACGCATCTAGAAAAGCTGTACAAAATTATTGGCACCTAGTTTTTTTTACGTGGATTATTTTCAGGAAATAAATATCACATTGGTTTTTATAAACTTTTTATTAATTAATTACACAAGCTTTAAGTATAATAACGATAAGTTTAAGTAATTTTAAATGAATCTTTTCGTAGCGGCGATAAAATATTTTGATTTAACGAAAAAATTGATGATGTTTTAAGCTGTTCAAAATAGAGAACACTTCTCTACGATCCGGCGATGGACATTCTTTTTTGAGTGCACGTAGCCGAGTGGGAAATTGAAATATTTAAAGAGAACCCTGCTAACATTTTAATATAAAAACTTTACACATTTTACCAGAATTGCTCAATAGCTACAATATATGAATGTTTGTACATATTCATAAAATTCCAAATATTCAAAGCTCAATCAATTTCAATTCAGTGATACCTTCTTGTGTCAAGTAATCTTAAGAAGAAGCGACTCTATAAAATCAACGTATAAAAGTGCGACGATAAGTACCTGTGAAACTGACGTTGCATGCAACGAAAGTGCGTTTTCATGCACTTGACAGATGCTGCAGACTATTTCCAACACATACACCAACATGCAATGCAAACGTGCAAAATCCACTCACGATGTGTGCAACACGTATACCACAACATATGGATACATACATACATACATTCATATACATATAATATACATATATAGAGTATGTGGCCGAGAGTTCATAAAAATACATTGCAAAGTGCAAAAGCGTGTATGCAACTTTATGTGGCACAATGAAATGTGAGCAGCTTTAGCAAAGTGAAAAGGTAACATTTATTTATTCTACTTTTAGCTGAATTTTTTTTTTTTTTTTGCTTACTTTTTCATTTTTGCTAGTACATCTTTTTCGTCTGCGAACGGGTTGATGTATTGAATGTCTGTTGAATTACGTGTTCACCTTAGCGTTAGCAAGAAATGAGATTTCTTAAATTTCACCAATTTATCGGAGGCGCACATGCAATCGCTTGCTGCACTGGCGGCAAAAACTACTTTAAAATTGGCACAAAGCCAAATACAATGCAAAAATAAAGAAGAAACTTCGTGGCTGCTGATTGTGACAGTGGCACTTGTTGTTGTTGTTGTTGTTGTTGTTGCAGTTACAGTATATATATGTATGTATATCCTTTTACCCGAGTATACATTTGTCTAGATTTGGCGACTTAAATGCTTTTAATTTAGTCCATTTAAATGCAAAATGCGAAGTTCATACCTCGCGACTGAAATGCAACTCTTGCAACGCATCATTACGGCATTACACAAATTATGAGACACTCAGCAGACGGGGCATACCACCACACTGGTGTCTGATAGTGGTGTCTAGTATTTTCAATTGCACACCATCACTGCCACCTTGGCCACGCCACTTACATATTTTTGACTACACAAAATAATTCAACAAAAAAGGATGAATATGAAATTTTAATATTTACACTTAATAAAAGCGTTGGTCTCCGCGCCACCGTGGCAAATTTAGCATGTGAGGCATAACGCTGGCGGTGAGTGGCTACAAGGGGGCCAATCAAATTAATATGCTTGCGGCAAAACTACTACTCGTATAGTAACCTATTGAAGTGTGCCAACAAAATTGGTATCGTCTTAGAGTTGTATGGAGCTGGTGGTCGAAGGAAGGCACGGCTCATGTCTGAGCGCCTTAAGTACTTGCATTGTATGCACTTACAGTGCCAGCCATAAATAAGGGAACATACTAAATGTATTGCTTGTATTATAATTTTTATTGTTAGCATTAAAGAAATAAGACAGATTCAATCAAAAACATGTAAAGGAGAGACTAAGTTTGGTGGACCTAAACTTTATTTATCCGACGCATGCTTTTATTTTCAACTATGAGTCAGAATTCATAAAACCGATCACTAAAAATGGGTCGGTTTTGTTTTTCAATTAAAATGTGGTTAATGTGTAGCTCGTGAGTATTGAAAGAAATTCCCAAAATATAATTTCGAAAAAAAATTGATTGTGCAAATTATTGGCATAAACAATTTCTTGACATTTTTTTTTCATTTCGCTATATCTTATAATCTATTTGCTCAAATGTGATGAAATTTTCACAGCTTTTGACAATTTTATCGTAGTTTATAATGGAATTTTTTCTATTGCGAATTCTTTTCAATTTTTTTTTTATTTATAAATATTAATTTAAGCAAATTTTTTGCAAAATATCGTTCTTGAGCAACAAAAATTCTGAAAATAAATTAAAAATATTCTTTAAGCTTTATGTAATAACATATAAAAATTTCAAAGTGTGCGGTTTTTTTTCCAGAAGATACAATAATTTGAACTTGGCGCTGCACGCATAGCGTCTTTGAGTGCGAGCGCTACCACACAATACTACGCTCATAAAATTTATAGTTTTTGTTTGATATCATAATAAAAGACCGCGAAGAATGGTACAAACATCAAATTTTATTGTATAAGTACATTTCGAATAATAAAAAAAACGTATCGCAACCAAAAAATTTCACTTAAATTTGAAATTATACAAATTGACGAAACACAATAGGATCACATTGATAAAAGTACTGAGGACTTATTACAAGATCATGACGTACAATATTGTTCAATTTAAACGACATACGAATCGAAATTGAACAGTTAATTCTATAATTTAAGAACAAGAATGACTTAAAATCTTTAATGTAACTCCAATAACCCCACTGTTCACTTGCTTTTCATGCTATTTTTTATTCTTTATTTACGAATCAATTTTTCATTTCAAATTGACGTTGAAAATTATTTTATCATAAAACTTGACTGGTTGCGACATCTATCCAATTTATGCAAAAACGCTAACAGATATAGCGAAATGAAAAAAATGTCAAGAAATTGTTTATGCCAATAATTTGCACAATACATTTTTTTTCGAAATTATACTCTGGGAATCCCTTTCACTAATCACGAGCTACACATTAACCACATTTTAATTGAAAAACAAAACCGACCCATTTTTAGTGATCGGTTTCACGAATTCTGACTCCTTTATAAATTATCTTTACAAGAGCGGCGTACTTATTGCCCGATTTCTAACTTTGAAAATGTTCTCATTGCCAAATGCAAAGTGAGGAAAGTAGTTCTGGACTTACAAATATCTAGGGAATGACCGAAATTCGGCTTCGGCCATGTTCAGCCAATAAAGTTCGGTTCGGCTTCGGCCAAAAAAAGCCGGACTTTAGACGAACATTTGTAATTTTTTATTAACATACAAATAGTTTAAAATTTTACTCTTAATATGTTTGTCTTTGAAAGAGAGCCAAAAAAACTTTCGAATAAAATAAAAAAAATTACACTGTACTACAATGAAAATACACTTTACAAGTGACCTGGTAGAGATCGTAGACCTGGTCGAGTGGTTCACAACATGTGTTTGAAAATTTCCAACACACTCAAATTTTCAAATTATTCATAAAAACCCAATTTTTCATGACCTCGTCTACAAAACAAATTTTCTTTCTTTTAATTTTTTAGCTATTTTAGGTTTTAATATATCTTTCAAAAGAAAAATGTTGGCGCTTTTTAGATCAATAATGACTGAACGAAAATGGTTTGAATCTGTGAAAAAAATTTACAATCAATCTGATATTTACACTAACTCATTTTCTGCCAAGAACGTTCTATTCTAAAAATAAGGTATCATTGTTCAGAATTAACTGAAGTGTTATGAAGTTATGAAATTTACTTCAAAGAGAGGAAATAAAAAAAAAATTGAACACTCTAAGAAAACTGAAGGATTGATATAAACATATGTACAGTTTTATAAAAGATCACTCGGTGAGGCCTTAAAAATCGATGTTCGGTGCCACGTAAATGTTAAAAAATTTCAGTTTTTTATGTATCCTAACCCTAAAGAAATTTTTCGCATTATATTTGAATGAATTTGAGATCTAGTAAAATATCAAACAGGTTTTTCGTAGATTACCGTTACGTGAGAGTAAGCCTACATTTATGTCTGACTTCTGTAATTTTCGAAATTATGCATACAGAGGTGAAATCCAAAGTATTTCCCAAATGTGGTTGAGTTCGAGTTATACTGAAGCAACAAAATAACCTTAGAAAATATTTTTTATTTTCATGTAAATTTTTCTTCAAATTACTAGATTTTCTTCCGATTGAATAAAGGTGTCTTTAAAATAAATAAAATCCTTCAAAAAATTAACTCCGTTTTCTGCAACAGTATTAAATATTCCCCAGGCTTTTTTGCTCCCCATATTTATTTCATTGCATAGCATGGTTTTTTCCAACTTCTGTAATTTTCCAAATTACGTCTACTATATTGAAATGCAAAATGTGTACCGACCTTAACAGAGTTTGGGTTGCCAAGAAAAATCCCCGTATTTTTCACTTCAATCCATCCCTGTATATCAAATTTGAGAAAATTAGATTTTATAGTTACTGAAGTATCACACTATTTTAAATGCGGTATGTGGAATGGATGGATAGCAGACCTGGCTTAATCGATTTCTCTTTTCATTCTAGAAATTTTGGCTTATCTTATATTTAAAATTATATATAAGTCTCGTATCTCAGTTGTAATACACTGGACACTTACAGTAAAGAAGACTCTTAGTTTGAGTGAAACCGAAACTACCTTGGGCCACGACCAATGTGTCTACCAAGTTTCTTTGAGATGCCTCAGGGACAGGACGACGAACAGAAATGTCTGAATAGTCAGTGGTATGACAGATATATCTTTAAAACAGCAGTCCGAAAATTTTTTAAGTACTGTTTTGCGATTGATAAGTTTATAACCCACCCAAGTTCACGGTTAAATCGTCTAACTAAAAGAGCTTTAACCCTTCGGAGGTGTGGTGGGGTATGTCATACCCCAGCACATGTATTTCCTTAAATATATATATGTTTTTGTTTAAGGAATACGTTATCGCTCCCAATAGCTTTCATTAACATTCAAATACAGGAGATCTGCCACGTTTTACATACCCCAGATATTTCTGTTCCATGGGACAGCCTTTCAAAGTGGGCTGGGGTATCATATTCGATCGCCATAACTTTTTATGTAATTAATGCATTACAGTGAATTTTCTTTCCTTTAAATAGATGTTATTTTTACTTTTGAAATGTAAAAACAGTTTTGAAATTGTTTAAATACAAAAAAAATTATGTTTCAGAAAACTGGAACCTCACTTTTTGGAATAATTTATATTGTCTTTTTTTTATGGCTATAATATTGAATACGAAGGAAAAATTGTTATGTTTTCAAATTAACACTTTTTAAAAATTAGTTAAAGAATAATAAATCACCACAAAATATTGCTATTATTGGAATTTGGTATTTATTTGAAATTGATAGGCATGGGGTATGTCATACCCCACCACACCACTCAAGGAACTTTTAGTCACCACACCAACGAAGGGTTAAAGAAAAATTTCACATCAAAAAAATCTAGTTTTACACTATCAACCTTAAATTTCTTCATCGACGTTATTCACTTATTTATGATTGCAGCTGTATGAACATATATGTATATTTCGGCTATTGCTGCTCAACTGCGTGTGGCATGGTCGTCATGCTTGATGATCGCGATTATAATGAGCGACGACTGGATGCAGCGATGGCTTCTGTGGCAGCGGCGGCGGCGGCGGTGGCGACATATTTCGTGCAGTTAATACCTGTGCCGACCTGTTGCATGCCGCCTAAGCTTCAACGTTTTTGCAGCACGTGGTTTTGTTGCCTGCGTATTTTTAATTTCTTGCCTACCGCTGTGTTGGCTTTGTAGCATGCAACATGCAAAATGCATCCGATTATGTTGACAAATTATGGTATGAATTATTATGTGGCAAATTGCGAATTAGCCATACAAAATTTGTTATGCTTTGGCGCATTTGAGTTGGTCAATGTTGGTGGCATCTTGTTGGAGTAAGTTAATAAAGATTTCTCTTTTCATAAGCACAGATATATTAATGTACGGATGGCATGCATGTATTTAAAAAAAAAATTAAAAAAATTAGGCGGATAACTGAAAAATTTTTCAAATGTACTCAGTACAATGAGATTTTGTAATTATAACAAAATTTCTGCAGTTTTTTTTTTTGTGAATTAAAAGGATAATCACAAACATTTGGCAAACTGCATCACACAAAGTTATTGGATGTTTTTATTATGATTATGGTTGTAATTTCGGGAGAATAATAATTTAAGTGCACTTAGGAAAAGTAATATGCGTAATTATTATTGGCTTAATATTTCGTTTTAATAAAATAAATGCCAATAGTACATTCGGTGCAAGATTTATTTGTCCAATTTGAGCTCAAATTTCATAACTTCTTATTTAAACTTCCTTTAACTCATGAGAACGATGTTAATTGGGTTTTTAAACAAAAATTACCATGCTAATATCAGTTAACTGGTTCAAACGGATCTAAGTAAGATTTATTGTTATTAGAAAGTATCATGGTATTGCCTATTGCATGCGTCTACTGGTAAATTTTATCCTGGTGTATTTGAAGTGATGATTTGTTAAAAAGGTTATTCCAGAAGTCGTGAGGCTTGTTTTGCCATATACATTTATTTCTGTGAGAATTCTCGGTTAACTCGGGTTTACATTTTAAACCCTCTTTAAAAAACAAGTTTTGTTAAGTTTCTGAAATTTCACGATAGAATAAAATCTTTTATGTGGTCTGATCCTAATTACTCTCTGTTGATTACACCGTTTAGTCGGTCGAGTTGTGAGCCGTACATTGCAGTTTCTCCCTTTGCCTTGCTAACTGGCACCAGCCTGAAAATCCACATGAATCCAAGTTCTTCTCCACCTGGTCTTTCGTACTAACTTTCCTCTTCCAACTTACTTTTCTCTTTTCCTCTGCCATCATCGTTTGCTGTATTTCGTTTTTGGCAGAATCCTTTACACAAGCACTCCAAGGGCTATCTCCTCCGTTGTTGACAACGTCTTGGTCTCTACACCAATATCACGGTCATGAGACTGACAGAGTATGGTTCTAGTTCTCCGAGAAAGGGATTAACAGCTCAATTGCCCACACATCCCAAAGTAACACTTATTGGCAAAGGAGATTATTCATTGGTATTCAGGAAGTCAGCCTAACTAGAACCTCGTTTGGTATCAAACGGCTCGAATAGGTCCTTCCCCATGCTGATGGAGCTGGTATCGTTGCTTAGCGTCAGCTTACATCGCCGTATATGTTTTGTACGGATACAAAATTCACAAATCGCGCCATATAAAACAAAAATCAGTCAGATCTAAATAGACAACTGTTTTCTAACTAAACACTTGGCTAACCGCCTTTTTTCGTAAACTCATCGGATTCGATGTCATTTGCGGCGGATATCCATTTTTCATCGCTCATGATTTTGTATTTCATAGATGACTTAATTTTTTTGATTTTCGGCAGCGCTTCACTCATGGTAATGTAACCAATATAGTGGAAATGAAATTTCTGAATATATCAGTAGTAGTAATAAAGGGGTTTTAAATAGGGACGCCACAAAAGTAGACCGATAATGACAGCAAACAACGCCATATTTTTCCCCACTCTTTTGACATTTATCTTCAGTAAGGTTAGCCATTTCATCATGGAAAGATATACGATCCAACAACGAGTCGAAATTATTAAAATTTACTACCGAAATTCGGAGTCAATGCCCTCAACTTCAAGAGCGCTACGTCCAGTTTATGGTCGTCGTCATTTCTGGTTGAATGGCTTCGTCAATAAGCAAAATATGCATTATTGGAGCAGTATAAGTAGTGGTAATGAGTAGTGCTAGTAGTTAGTATAAGTTGTAGTAGTAGTAGTAGTAGTAGTAGTCGTATTTAGTAGTAGCATTTAGTAGAAGTTGTTGGAGTAATATTAGTATTAGGGATAAAGCTAGTCTTGAGCTACTAAAATTTCCTGAAATGGGGGGAAGAAATATGAAGTCCTGAAATAGTCGTCGTGTCGTTGACTTCGTGTCGCGATATCGACCCGACCTTCGTTACGTGATATCGACTCGACCTACGCTACACGATATCTACGTGATCTTCGTTACACGATGTAAAAATTTACTCTCATGCAAGTAAAGTAGTTTTAGTTCAAAAAGACTTAGTAAATCAGACTCACCCACACTTTTATACCTTCACAATAATTAATTTTTGATAGTTCTAGAAGGCTATCGATAATTAATATAGTACAAGGAAAACTACCAGTGAATCATGACGGTATATAAAAACTTTTGAAATGTGGAACTTTGTTTAATACTTGTGTCGCCCTGGATGACATCATACCATAAATAGAACACTACGTGTGAAAAAATAAATATAAGTGAAAAGAAGAATGGCAGAAAGCATTCGTTTTCAACTCTCGCTATTTCCTAATAGTTAAGTCAACTCAAAAGAAATTGTATAACCGCTGACAGTCGATTCGAATCTATGACTTTCGGCTTCGATAACATTAACAATTTTTTCTAAAAAATTTTAATTTGCGAAAAGTGGTATATCTTTACATTTCATTAGCTTATCAGTCACCATTTAACCGATCCAAAATCTTATTGTCCATAATCCTTTTCAATATGTATGTTAACGGAAAGGTATCAGCTAGCGTCGATTAAATATATTAAAACTTTTATGTTCTATAACTTAATTCGTGCGATTTGCTAAGAGATGGCGTAATTTGTATGTATTCCATCGCTCCAATACATTCCGAATATACGTTGGAAAGCTACTGGCGTTGTACGTCTTTTCAGTATGTGTCATTCATTTGAAGCGTAAACAACAATAATTTTTTTAATCAAATATGTCGAACTTTGTGTCTGAAAAAGTGTTTTTGCGGGGAGTTCTTCTTCACTTCTTTAATATGAAAAAAAACTGCTGCCGAAAGTCACCGTATGTTGGTGAAAGTTTGTGGTGAACATGATCTAGCTGAGCGAACGTGCCAAAAGTGGTTTGCACGATTTAAAAGTGGTGATTTTGGCTTGGAAGACGATGAACGTCCTGGGCAACCAAAAAAGTTTGAAGATGAAGAACTAGAAGCATTACTCGATGAAGATTGTTGCCAAACGCTGAAATAGCTCACAGAATTTTTGGGTGTCGCGCTAGCAGCCATTTCAAAACATTTAAAAGCAGCTGGATCTATTCAAAAGCAAGGAAATTGGGTTCAACATGAACTCAAGCCGAGAGATGTCGAAAGGCGGTTTTGCTTGTCCGAAATGCTGCTGGAACGCCACAAAAGGAAGTCATTTTTGCATCGGATTGTTGCTGGTGATGAAAAATGGATCCACTACGACAACCCCAAGTGCAAAAAATCATATATGAAATTCAGCCAACCAGCCAAATCAACGGCTAAGCCGAATATTCATGGCGTGAAGGTAATGCTCTGTATTTGGTGGGATCAGAAGGGTGTGCTGTATTATGAGCTACTAAAACAGGGTGAAGCCATCAATGGAGAATGCTATCGAACACAATTAATTCGTTTGAAGAGAGCCGTAACCGAAAAACGCCCGTAATATGCGACCACACACGAGGCAATAATTTTCCACCATGACAACGCTCGGTCCCACGTTGCTATTCCGGTTAAAAACTATTTGGAAAACAGTGAATGGGAAGTTTTCCCCCACCCGCCTTTTAGCCCAGACCTTGCCCCTTCTGATTACCATTTGTTGCGATCGATGCAGAACGCCCTCACTGGAATACGGTTCACATCAGAGCAGGATATCAAAAATTGGCATGATTCATTCTTGGCTGCCAAGCTGGCGCAGTTCTTTTGGGATGAGACCCACAAATTGCCAGAGAGATGGGAAAAAGCCATAGCTACAGATGGGCAATACTTTGAATAATACTATTGTACATGTTTTCTTTAATAAACATTCAAATTTTGGAAAATCCCTGCACGAATTAAGTTATAGTCCCATATAGTTTATACCTCAGTAAACTGATTTGCCTGTTGTCTTGGTTTTTCAATTTTCGCTCTTATATTTATATCCCACTTTATCAAACGTAAAAACAAAAACTAAATAATTACGTGATACCAGCTATTTTAAAAGTTGAAGTAGGAGGCTTTAAATTTAAATTAAATTTTAGTATTCAATGCCACCACCTCTACAGCGTTAACACTTCGAAATGTAATGAAATCATACGATTAATCTTCATTAACTACATTAATCGAACAACAAAGGTAATGAAAGAATTTGTTAAAAAAAAAAAAATTGAATTCCATTCCTTCGCTCTTTCATCTATTCACACATTCATTTACACACTTCAACAGGTTGCAGAGTAATCAACATTCAATTTACGTCAATAACGAGAAGCGATACGAGTATTCTGCTGGTTCAATGCGAACGCAAATCTCGCTATGCTAATGCCACGCGGAGCGAGGTGAGCAAAGGAAGCTGGGAAAATGCTGCGCTGCGACACATTGTGCGCCGCATTACGTTACGCAGAAGTGACACATTCAAATGAGGCGTAAACTCAATTACACTGCTATACACAATCGGCGTGTCGGCGAAATTTTATTGGATTATTGAACACGTGATAAGCTACATAGATAAATTGAACTTGGGGAGTGAGAGGTGGGAGGTGGAAGGTTTACATATATACTACTTATTTATTAGGAGTAGCTAACGGCATATTGGCAAATAAGTGACACTTTGGGCTGATAGTAGCAAGCAGAAATTTTAGTGGATGCTGGTTGAGCAACAACGCTAAATGGAGGCAAATTATCACGTGGAGAGCGAACCAAATAACAATTTTTTTTTATTCACACAGAGCATGAGGAGTATAGTAAATATATTTTGCGTATGAATTCAATAAAGTTTTATCAAACACAAAGGTATTTCAACTTGCTTTCATTGGTTTCTCACATCTCCTTTTGGATTATGTTTTTTTTTTTTGTTCAGAAGCCTTTTGGGGCCTCTAAAACGGTGGCGTATGAGTAACATTCCCGTCACCTCGTTTGTTAGGCGACAATTAAGCGATTTTTGCTAGCCTACTTCAACAAATACTTCACCATTGTCATTCATTTTTATTTATTTTGTACTGCAACTCAAGCATTTTTTTTATTTCTCAAACATTTGTCGTTTTTATTTCTGTTTTTTTTTTTATTCGCGTATCCGTCGTTTGCAATAACATAAATTACCGGCGCAGCGACGATTTGCCAAAGTGACGATTGCTGCTCTGAGGATATATTTTGTTTTTTTTATTTCCACTTGCATATGGTTTACTTTTATTTGCAGCCAGTATTGCTGCATTGTTGCACATCAATTAAATTTTACTGTTGCAGTTGTTAACACGTACAAAAATACTCAAGGCACACACACAAACACACTCTACATTTAAACTAGCGTGTACCTATGGAAGAAGGTTGATGTAACTGCGTTGCAGTCTTTTAAATTGGTAGGCCAACAAATTTGTTGCAACAATGCTCACCAATTGTTGCATACAGTATTTGATGAAAGTTATCACAAAAAACTCGTAATTTGTTTCCAGCGCTAAATGGAATCAAAAAATATTTGGGTACCTATAAAATTACTGATTTCAAATGACGTTCATATACTAACATCAGTACTTTCCCTTTCATGTAAATTTTTACGGCGATTTCATTTCCACCTACATATAAATGTGGCCTATCAACTTTGTAACATTTGTTCAATTTTGCACCCAACCTTCAAAACAAAATGTAATAATTACACATATAATTTAGTAATAAGTATCTATCCTTGTCTAGCACATGCATTTCATATTGAATTTGTTTTAAGCAATCAGCTGATTTTCAGGGTAACCTACTCTACTGGCAAAGCTTCGCAGGGCAGAAAATGTTCGCTTTTTGCCTTATTTGAGTGCGGCATTTTAAAAAGCAAACACAGAATTCTTTCATCTGTTATGGATAAAAATGTATTTGCGGCCTACGTACTGCCTTCTTTTTTCTTTTATTAATGTCGCAAAATTTTTGAGGGTGTTCCTTTTTCAAATACTAGATAAAGTTGGAGCTAATACGAAGCTAATATTTTACCTTTTTCCGCACACTTGACAACCACCAATTAAGCCACACATTATTTTGTGATGTGGAGTTTCCTTCATCTGGATTTTAGTGAAATTTTGAAGCTTGAAATAAAAACCACGTAAAAGGATCTTCGATGCGCCGAGGATAGTATACTCTTGCTAGTCCTTAATATTCTCCTAGCATTATTACACTCCGTTTAGATCAGTAGCTTTTTTTAAACGCTATTACTGTATGTGATAGTGGCCCTGAAAAAGGGACTGCTCAAAAGTTTATTTATCACAAATATATTTAAGAAATCGATTGATAGAAAGGTACACTTGTACCAAAACATCATTGAACCTCAATGCTTGTCAAGGAGGAGCGCATGCTAATTTCTTAAACCTAAATGTTGTTTTAAAAACCTACAACAATATATAACGGTGTTATAATTGTGTAATTCACAAGGTCTGGTAATGTGTCATGAATCAAATACTACAATGCAATATGAAGAACTTTAAAACGAAATTAAAATTGGGTACTTTCAGTAAACTGTTAACATTTGATTGATAATGCAAATCAAATTAATTTTTACTAAAATTTTTTCCAGTCAAAATATTTTTGCTACAATTTTTTTCAGTAATCAGTAAAAGTTAACTGGTACTGCAAGCTTAATTTTATTATCATTAAAATTTTTGCTGATGGCTGCTGCTTGTAATGCAGTAAATACTTTATTGCTAAATTTTTTTTATAATGAGAACATATTTGAAGTAATCCTTTGATTAAAATATTTTAATTTTTCTTTATACTCGATATTTGTAAACATCGTTTTCATTGCCGAATTTGAGTCATACCGGGCATATAGATCAAGTACCCGAGCGACAAACTGTGACGTCATAAATGGAACTGCTATTGAGATATTTGTAAAAAATTTATTTATAGGCTGACGAGGTACATATTTGGTACATATGTATACTTATATATATATAGTACTTATTAGTCGATGGGCTTCGCTGCAGTCCAGGAATTTCTGGAAACTAGTTACTTGAAAAGAACCATTTTTACCAAACATTTCTCTAGGATTTTCAGTATCGAATAACACTGGATCACAAATAATTAACTTTTTATACGTACGTATCCAATTTCTCTACATAATCGCTGCTTATTCGGAAAATCTAGTTATAATTTTGTATCGATAAGTTTTCGAGGTATTTAAAATTTAACATTGGCGAGCTAAACAAAACTACATCCACATCTACGAGCCAGGAATATAATCTGGCTATTAGGTGCATTTAAGGAAAAGTAATAAAATTCCTCGTAAATATTTTGTGTATACCATTTTATGAATGCGCTAACAATTTCTGTGCAATTTATCAGTCCTTTTAATTTTTTTGAAGGAAAGAATTAAAAATAATTTCTAATTTAACAGGGATCAAATGAAAAAATTACGTAGTTTATTAAACTTTTCATGCTAAATATTTTTTTTTTTTTAAATAAATTTTGTTCATGTGTTATATGAACGAAAATGCAAAGCGCTGTCTGCAAAATCATTTCGAACAAGCAACGCAGAATCCACAGATGTGAAAATATTTGAATCAAATTAAAGCGCGAATTTAACTTATCAGTGATATGTGTAAAATTTTTTATTGAAAAAATGTCTTAACACTTCTACAGAACATGTAAGGCTTGCTCTGAAATTTGATTCCGAGTAAATTTTTCGGAATCGAAATGGTTTGGTATTCGTGATTATAATTCTGACAATTTTTTCGGTTTGGAAAGTTTTACCTTTGAGTTGTCGGCATGAAACGTATTTGACAAATTAAATCTTAATATATGCTATATTGCTGTTTTTCACCGAAATCTTTTCTATTTTAATATTCATAATATTTGGAGATTCGTAAGTCTTTATTGTTCTAATCTGCATTCTATTAGTTTGATAAATCTCATTCACTAAGTCTCTATTTAAAAGTTACGTAGAAGCAAAGTGAAAGGGATCAAAATGATGCCGACCAGTTCTTTGACCCGCTTCAGCGCATACGAAGCATTTACCGAAAAGTTTAAGTTTAATATTCGCTCAAGCCTTATTAAATAACTGAAAAAAAGTATAAAAAAAATTGGTGCTGTTAATAAATTTAGAGGAAATATTTTATTCGCATATAAGTTTTGTACAAAGTCTCCGACTGTAAACGAATTTCATTAATTTATTCAAAGCAAAACCAAGGAAATCAGAAGATTTCATAATGCAACTTTCTAATGGGCCAAACTTGTTTGGAGTCCAGCTTTAGTTGTATGTCATCTCGTAATCTCACCCAATGATTATTGTAGTTTTAAACGGGCCATAAAGCGCTTTTTTATTTCAGCACATAAGTAATTAACAACAGCTGTTTAAACTTATTATCAATTCAGAATAAAAACGGTTCGAAAGCTATTCTAAATACTTATATATTCGAAGTCCCTCGGAATCAACAACACCAAACCTGAAACGAATCGGAGTTGCATAGTTTTACTCTTCAAACCCAATCGAAATACAGAACAGGCCTGATAGCTTTTGATATTCTAAAGATAATATAAATATGCCCGAACTCACAAATGTGTAATTGAAATGGAAAAAGAAATTTTAAAAAAATTTTAAATCGCATATGGGTCCCTGAATTTCTTTAGGTCATCTTTCTTTAAAGGCAAATATAGCTCCACCCTTTTTGGTTATAGCATTAATATGATTACTAAAATTGAGATTGGAATCCATTGTAACTCCAAAGTCAACAAAGTCATGCACTGATAGTTTTTTATTGTGCAAAAAGCTGGCTAAATATTTCCTCGAGAAAATTTCATTAGTTTATATATTTTTTTAGATCATACAATATATATTGCACCAATCAACTCAGCTGTTAATATCTGCATGTAATAAGTATCTATGTACTTTACCCCCTAACATGGTCAATGCAAATGACGTAAAAACGGACGTAATATTATTTTATATGTACTCTATCATCCAGAAAAAAAACTATTTTAATTAGAAAAGATTGTGGGATCCAAATCAATTTATGGAAATGTCAGTTTAGAAGAATGTTTTCTAGTTTTGCTGTCTGAAAATAAGTTGAAATAATTCAAACAAAATCAAATTAAGACAAAATAAAAATAAATAAACGTACCTTTCTGGAATACATTTGCATTTTCTAAAATACATTTATGTTTTTGTGAAATACAATTCTGTTTTTCTGAAGTTCATTTGCTCTATTCAGACATGCAATTGTATTTTTCTGAAATTCATTTGACCTTTTCTGAAATGAAATTGAGTTTTTCTGAAATTCATTTGACCTTTTCTGAAAAGGAATTATGTTTTTCTGAAATTCATTTGACCTTTTCTGAAATTCATTTGGTCTCTTCTGAAATTCAATTGACCTTTTCTGAAACTCATTTTCTGGAACAAAGTGTGTTTTTCTGCTATACATTTGAGTTTTTCTCAAATATTGTTGGACAAGGTGTAGTTTTGAAATAAATGAAAGAAAATCGACTTACTTCAAAATAAATTTAAAGAAATTAAATTCTCCGTACAGCTTTCTGACCTACTGTATCTATATACATACCTATGTATATATATGATTGTATAAAGTACCTATGAATAAGAATAAAATTCGACGGAACTATTCAAACGCCGCCCTTCAAATACCCAGCACCAAACCAATAAAAAAATAGCATTCACGATTTGAAGTATTTTGCTGCAATTGTTATGTTTTTCCGCTGACAGCTAACAAAAAATTATAGAGCATATACACGCACACACACACACACATATGCAGCACTCTAACAAATTCGTCGCTGAAATATTGGCGCGTTTGTGCTACAGTAAAGTAAAGTAAATTTGAATGCATAGCTTTTGTTAACAGCGTTAACTATACCATTCCCATTTCGACCTACCCACCGGAACTATCTAACCAATCATTCGTTCGTTCGCCTGTCCATCTAACTTTGCGCATCTATCGCAACATCCGCTAGCTCAACTGACTCGGCTGTCATGTGGCTTGTCTGTCGCGGCTAGGAACCCGGCCCTGTCACATCGCCACTCCGCTCGGCTGTTAGTCCCCGACGCTGCATCAACGATCGCCGCCTCTAAGTGCCCACTTTGTCACCTAGTTTGGCGTGTCCGTATGCGGCGGGCATAAATTTCGCGTGCGCGCAACCATTCTAGTTTTAGCGATAAATTTGATAAGCGCAAATAAAACTTAAAAAAAAACAAAAAAAAAAAACCTAACGCTATGTTGCTTGCTGGATAACAAACCAAAAAAAAAAAAGAAGAGAACGATTTATTTTAGAAACGGTAAAAGCCCATAAAACGGCACTAAAAGTGCTGTGCTAAAAAAGTTTTATTCGATTGACTTTAAAAAACTTCGATATTTACCAAATTCTGCCACCTGCAAACCAGAGTTAAACAAACTCCAATTCTTTTTAGTTTCGCCTCATTTTTCTTACCAGCGCCATCACAAATCATTTGCAATTCATTGCCGATAATTTTACTTTTCATGCATTTCCGTGCATTTCACATGAATTCACTTCAATTTCATGCACTCACCTGTGAAAAGCCGCCAATTTGTTGCCAACCGATTGCCAGTCGTTGCTTTGTGTTTTTTGTTGGTCGGCTGGCGCTTTGCCTGTTGGCGCTGGGAAATGACTTGGAAATGATTTATTGCGGAAAATGTGGTCGGCATATTTAAATTTATGAGCCAACAGATTGAGTGTGAAGGTGAATCAACGTGTGCATTTGCATTTTACTGGTGATTCGGTGCTTATTTTCCAACCATCCTCACATGTAGACAACTTGGAAGAATATCCCTATGGGTTTGTTCGGAAGACCTGAGGCAATTGAATATTGATGCAGAGTTGTTGGCAGCGATTGAGTTGGATTATTGAATGCACGGACGTGTTTATGGAAGTTTTGATTTGTAGATAAATTTTGGTTGGGCAAAGCGTGCAATATTCAAAAGAAAATTAAGTGCATAATTTATCATGAATGCTTCTTTTACTTTGTATATTCTTGAAAAAAAATATATTAAGATGCATTTGGTCCTCGAATTTTTGGGTGAAACCTTACAAAACTTGGTTTGCTTGACAAAATTAACGCAAGAAAAATTATATGTACTGATTTGCCCTCAGAATATAGTCAAAGTGGGCTCTGCATGTTGGATTTGTTTTGGTTTCCAATTAATATTGTTCGTTAAGCAATCGAGCGTGCAGAGAAGTTGCTAATAAAGTGCTCTCTTATTATTATTGTTATTTTTACCGTACCATTGTAGGACTCGCATTAAATAATGGGCGAGATAGATTTATTCATTCTGTTACAAACAACCGTTAAGTGAATAAAATTATAAAACTCTGGGAAGTGATGGCGTTTTGGTTAAAAAAATAAAGGATAGTCTAACTTCGGATTCAACCGAAAGAGACCGGAAGAGACAATTTGAATTTGTCTCCGATACACAACTATTCGATACGAATGAATAATATTGGGATAAATGTAATTTGCCTTATAGATCGCACTGTGTATCATTTTGGCAAAAATGGGAAGTGTCACGAGCTGTACAATAAAAATGTCTATTTTTTGATAACTCCGCAAATATTTAATGTATTATATTTGGTATAAAGATCATATATATTTTATATAAATATTATTTGTTGGAGAAAAAGACGAACTCACGACCCCATTTAAGACGAAAATACTATTCCCAATATCTTCCCAGCTATTTGACGTAAATATATGATATTCAACACATTTGTACATATTTTCTTTAGATCAAGGTTTAAATAATATTTGCGGTCCAAAAGCAATGTTTAATATCTAATAAAAAATATGTCTTAAAACAAGCCGAGTTTGCCTGTACAACATCATTTTAAACCATTAACGACGTTCATTGATTTAAATAACAACAAAAGGAAATTAGTATGATTTTAAGTTGACGCAACTATTATCCAAAATTTAGTAAGATATTAAAAATTTTGATTTGTTTAAAATTACCATTACATGAGAGGCAAGCGAAACCCACAGCTTACTTCAGCTGCTTGTGGAATATGTAGACAAATTAGTTGCTAGTTGGTCCCATTTATATCAGGCTATAATAAACAACGCAGAAGACTACAACACTTATTGATGACTAGTTGGCACCTGCGACTTTACGATTATTGATTTATACTTATCGATATACCTACATATATAACATTTTTAATGCTAAAAATTCAGCTTTGATGAATTTAAAAGCAATGTCTCCTAGAAACAGTAAAGTTCGTAGCAGTTTTTTACATAATTTTCAGTCGAATATCAACGAAAATTAGCTGTAACAAACTTAAGACTCAATCTTATCACAACTAAGAGTAAATTGTTGCTAACCGCATAAAGCTAACTAAATTGAACCAAAAATTTCGGTAAATTATCGGTAAATTCCGGCCACATAACCATCTAGTGAATTTTTGTACAGATTTTTAATATTTTGTTGCAAACATAATATACGTATATAGTATACATTTGTATGAAGGAATAGAAACTACCCTGTCGGAAAAAAAGTTATAAAAATTTACTTAGTTTTATTAAATGCTATTTTGTAGATAAATATTAGCTATATATATTTGGTTTAAAACATGCAGAGCTATAGCTGATCGAAATAAAACTGTTTTATTGAATTTTAATTTTAAAAGTATTTTTTTAGAATTTATGAAATTTTTGGAAAATTTTTATATCAGTTACTTTTTTTTGCAACATGTAAAATCGCAAAAATTCCAGAAAAAAACTTTAAAACAAAAATTTAAAAAAAGTTTTATATTGACCAGCTAAAACTTAGCATGTGTCTAGCCAAAACCTACATATAAGTTGGATGCCGTTAAAATCGCATTGATTGTCTTTCGAACAAGATACAGAGTGAGCGCACTTAAAAGTTAAGCAATACGAAATATTTAATGAAGCGGTACACAAAAAAAAAAAAAAACGAAACACAAAATCACCAGCATCTCAAAACTGTACCTGAGATTTTTTGCCTCTCAAGTAGTGTAATTGAACAAGAGATCGAGACGCACAATATTTACGAAAATTAATGCTCGAAATAGTGGTGTAATTATTTTTAATTTGTAATTGAAATTAAAATTTATTTTTGTTTAAATGAAAAATAAAAATTTTATTACTACTATAGAGTATGATGTATGTACATATTTTTTTAATACTTGGAAACGGACGGGTCTGAAGTAGTTGATAATTAAACTTGTATTAAAATAGTTTAAAAAAAGACAGAATTTCAGGTGGAGATAAAAATATTTTATTGGAGCACGGAATACAACTAATTTTGATGCCCTTTCTCTCGAACATATTTAAACGTCATTGAAATCAAACGCAAAGTCAGAAAGTTGACTTGTTCCTCGGACATTGCCATGTTGATAAAGTTAGTTGCTTATCCGAAAAAATAAAGAATTTCAACTACTTGTGGTACTTTTTAAATTGCTCTTATAGTAATTATATTTCCTACGAGGAAGTGAGACTCGCCAGAAGGTGACCGCCACAAAGGCGAGGAGCCAAGTGTTTAGTTTGCACTATCAACTTAAAACTGCCGATCGTAAACTTAATTGGCTAAATATTTAAAATAAAATTAATAAAAACATCTAAACTAATTTAACTAATAAAACTAAGTTTTACTATACTTATTACTAAATTTGTATAAAAAACTAAATAGTTAAAACTCTGAAAAGTAAACTAATAAATCTACCTAGAACTAAGTGATATGTATAACTATCAATGTATAGACTTAAGTCTACATTTATTACAAATAATAAATAAATCACTTGAATACTGACAGAGTTTATTTAAAACATGTATGCTCTCATTGTCATCTATACCGAATTATAAAGCATTTTTCGAATATCACCAATATCCGCCCATAAATGGGGATTTTATTATCTAGCACCATCTAGTGTATCCATTTTTCGTAGATTTATTATTCGTCATGCCCATATTATCTGCTTCTAATTTCATCAAAATTGTATCTAAAACGCCGAGTAGTGGTGGATGGATCCATGTTTCGTCCGTTGGGACAAAACGATGTTGCTTTAACGCACCCAAATTAGTTGCTACTGAGCTTTTCGATATGTCGATGATCTCAACTAACTTTTGTCTTTTCACTTTATGATCATTCGGAATGATATGATATTTTGTTTTTTAGGTTTTCTGGAACGATAGTCTAATTTGGGCGTCCGGAACGCTCTACGTCCTCAGTGTTCGCACGGCCGCGTTGAAATTCACGGAACTATCGTCCAATGCATCCGATCGATGGCAAAGAGCCCGACTAATACTTTTGTAGAAAAAAATTCGCCAAAAAATAGTGATTCTTCTATCGACGAAATTCTTTTGAATCAGTTTTTTCGCAAAAGCTAAATACTTTACCTTCTAAACCAATGGGCGTTTAGCTTCTTAAGATCGCTTCTCACAAAAAGTCATGTGCTTTTGGTATTGAGCTACTGGTTATGTATTTTAATTTAATGTAGTTTAATCTCAAATAACAAGTTTAAAAGGGAGCATTTAAAGCTATTTTTGATGTGTAAACATCTATAGCCGCGGTAGGGCAAATCTCTTACGCTAATACTACCATAAAAACTCCATATAAAAAAAAGTAAGACGTTTTTGATTGGTCAAGAACGACTCTGTGTGAAAATGCGTGTGCCGTCTGACGTATGTGTTAGTATTATATTGACCCAGAAAGCAAAATCAATTATCTTTGTGTTGCATGCAATTAGGCGCATAATTTTTATAAACTATGCGGCTTAAAGCATAGGGTGTTCTCTAAATTTAGATTGACACAGTTTAATCGGTTTGCTGGTGCACGGGAATTAGGAAACAATTTTCAGTGGCATTCACTTATCTTGGGTGGAGATTTTAATTTTAATTTCGCGGAAACAGAAGCGGTACCACTCAATAAATTTTTGTTTGATGCATTCTTTCTATTATTCATAGTTTTATACTTAAGCACCAAAAAAATTAATTTCTTCTTGAAAAATTGCAAATTGCTCATTATTCTCTTCCCACTATTCTCCCCCTATTCTTTGTTTATTATTACTCAAGATATTTCATCCGCAACGGGATTGCGCAATCTTGTATTCTATCATTCTTGGTTTGATGGAACAAAAAACCTGTTTGATTTGTCCGAACATACACCTGTCCACTTGACAGCTTTGCCAGATAGAAATGCAGTGAAGAGAATAATGCACGAGTTAATGCCAATAAAGGCTGTTAATGCAGATAAGCTCCCATGTCTGTCTTGGGTATTATCTACGTTCTTTGGTATTGACACAAAAAGCAAAATTAATTATATTTAATCGGGAGCACCCTGTACCTTTGACTTGCATGCAATTAGGCGCAAATTTTTACAAACTGTGTGCAAAGAACGTACATTATCTACGTTTTTTGCTGAGTGAATTAGAGCACAGCGTGTTCTCTAAATTTTGATTGAAATTCCCTTATTCGCTTTGCGTTGGTACTACTTTTGAACAGCTGATCGCTTTGTGTTTCTACAACTCAGCTGATTGGTGTTCTTTAAAACAATAAATTAAACGTTTAAACTGGAGGTATATAACCGAAATGCAGGTAATATTCATGTTTCTAAATAAATTACAGGTCAAATACTAATATTAATTATTATTGAATGCCCATGATACCTTTAAAGATACAACCATTATTAACGAGATTGTAAAGTATTATATAGGGGTTAATATTTCTAAATACTGCAAATTTAACAGTTTACACATCTACCTTGAGTTCAAACACTCACATGTTTTTTTTTTGTCAAAATGTTTCTATATATGTAAAAGAAAAAATATAGATAGTAAAAATTTCAGTTTTTGTTGCAAAAATCATGGTGGTGATAAATGTGATTGGTATGTAGGTAATACATTGTGTATAAGTATTTTCCTATTATAATATTTAAGCCTTACATTTAGTGTCATTTATAGCGAGAACAATATCTACATGTCAATATCGCATCACATACCATCGTAGATCAGAAGCAAACAAACATTCATCCATATCCAAAATCTTTCTTTTTTTTTTTTGAATGAGAAAATTTACCTCATTCAATATCCGCACACTTAGCGAAGATATTAATCCTACACGTTTAACAAAGTGGCAAAAGGAAACGGAGTTCCAATGAACATTTGTAGCTGTCTATGAAGTACAGATTTAAACGTAAGCTTTTCAATATGTGAGTGTGCTCGTACAATATATTTGTACTATCAGCGAATGAAAAAGCCAAACGATGTAGAACAGCTGCTGCCAATGTTGTCAATGCTGCAGTATCTCTGACAGCAGCTCCATACTACTACCACACGTGCGGAGGCAACGCCACAAGCTGCAACAGTGGCTAAGGACAGCAATCAAAGATCCCTTTAACGAAAAACAAAGCTCACCGTTCAATTGCTGTGGGCCTACGGTAGAGAAAGCTAAAAACACCGTCGGTCAGCAAAAAACCTTGCTCGAGTATTGGCGTAAAACTTCCTCGCATATTAGCGTACGACATATTGGCTTACCTCACCCGCACCCGCACCCGCACCCCTCTGCTCATATCTCGCATCTAGTACGAGTAATAGACGCGGCGGCCCTTGTACGTTGCAAAGGTATACTGCAATGAAGGGCAGTTCGAAAAGTCTGGTGCACATCTCTACAGTGGCAAAGTGGCAGCTGTGGCCAGTCAAGCAAGTTGGGGTATGTGCCGTCGGATTACGGATGTCGTCGATATCGAACTAATGGCTTGTTGTTACTGCTATTTGGCGCTAGAAACATGCGAACATTACGAGTACAACGAAAGGAAGGTGAAATTGCTGTCCATTGATGACCAAGGTGGAGTTGCCTGACCGGCCGACGTTTCCATACGTGTAAGGATAAACTTTATTGCTATCTCTGCAACACAACACACACACACGCACTCACACACGCACACATGTGCACACATATGGAATATGATTTATGTGCCTTCCAAGCAGAAGTTAGTCCATTAGTCAAGCAGCAAAGGAGACAGTGGACGAGATGGAAGGCAGCTGGCAACGAAGACAAAAAGTGAAATTGCGATGGCGCCAAATGTGGGACTGTGCATCCGGTGTGAGTGCGCATCAAATGCATGTCCTGGGTAAGGATACACTTGTCGAACATAATCGATTATTGAATTTTGCCATATTTTTCGGCAGAAGGTGTCAGTAGCGAAATATGAAGTGGGAGATGAGCTTTTGTGGAAAAGTGTGAGTAAAGTCAAGAGCAAAAGTTGTGAAAATGAAAATTAGCCTAGGTATAGTTATAGCACTAAGTTCTTTTCTTTATTTCTTAATTTCCCCATATTGTCGCTTAAGGTTGCATTCTTTTCTCATTCGCTAATATGGAGGTAACTTTGTAGGTGCTTTCAATTCATTCATTTTCAACTCCTCCTACTCCTTGACCTTTGGTTTCTTGAATTTAACTTTTTTATACATTTTCTTTTCTTAATTTTGTTTTCTTCTTTTTATACATTTTCCATGCAATTACCTTTTGTTACACATTAAAATGTTACTTTTCCGTGTCCTTCACGTTTGACGCTGACTTCTTGGCTAATGGACCACCAACTGCATGGCTTTTAATATTCCTGTTGTTATAGTAACCCTGCAGTCAAAGTTACTAGTTCAAATTTTGCTTGCTACCAGTTGGGTTTTGAATTCGAAATTTCGGCTCTGCGGGAATGAAATTTAGCATAACGTTATGGTTTTAAATATACAAGATTTTCTTTCAATTTACATTTTACCTGCAATTCTCAAAGTACTTATGAGCTGAACTTTTATTTATATTGTTCAAGAATTGTATTTAATTAATTGGCGACTCTACTCGACAATATCTTTAAAATGGAAAATATACGTATATAGCATTTAAGTTAACCTATCAATAAAATTTATTCAACTCTTTTTAACATGTCAGAATTCTTTTTAAAAATGTTTCCATTTGAACTCTTTCGGTTCACACTAATATTATAAAAACTCAGTTAACGTATTAATTGAATTAAGTTTTTCTTTTTTAACATTTCGCAACTATTTTTAAAAACAGTTTCATATTAGGCCTCTTTAAAGTTTTTTTAAATTAATAAATACATTTTTTGAAGCAGCCTTAAACATTTCAGTTTTACACCCATATTTTAATATTTATTAACTTGACATAGTTTAACCTTTTAGAATGGTGGCAAACCATTTTGTAATATTTGTTTTCATTTAGTAATTCATTTGTACTTAATTTTTTGAAGAGCCGGTATCACCACCTAAAAATTATTTTCAAATTATGCTTTCGTAAATCTTTAAGTTTGACACCCATATCGCTATATTCCATTTAACTTATTTATTATCTTTTAAACAAGTGGCAACGTTCATTCAAAACATTTTCAAGTATTAAAGCCCTTTTTTGTGATCCCTATATACTCTACCTATATACTATATTTCAATTAATTTTTTTCCAGTTTAATTTAATTTTTGAAACAGGTGGCAACCCTTCTAAATGTAATTTAAACATAAGGTGTTTTTAAAATCACGTTAATTGATGTCCAAGTTGTAATAATTCATTTAACTTATTAAAAACTTGAGTTATTTGTAATTTTTAAACAAGCGGCAACCCTCCTCAAAATACACTTAAAATATTCTCAATGTTCGAACTATAGATTGTCCAGAACTTTTTCGGTTGGCACCCTTATATTTGCTAGAACCTTAATTTAATTAAATTAAATTTTTCAAATAGATGGCAATACTCTTAAAAATATTTTCAAACTACAATATTCTTAATTCTTTTTGTCTGACCCTCAAAATGTAATACATATGTATTTAGTTTAGCTGATCTTCTTAATTTAATATGAATTTAAGTTTGGAAGTAGGTGGCAATTCTCATTCACATAGTTAAAAATTAAGCCTTCTCATAACCTTTATAATATATACTGTAAAAATCATGAGATCATGGGTTTGAATCTTCTTAATTTTGTTTGTTTCTATTATTACGAGTATGAGCTTTGATAATGTTCATTTGTTAGTTCAAAGTTTAAAAAATAACTTACATTCACATCATTCGCCAGATGATTCTAATTAACGCCACAGAATCGTAAGCCGTATGCATTACACTGCGCCGTGGTTAGGATAATGCCTTTTCGCATTTAATTTTCGGCAATGAGCCTGTCACATTTCAAAAACAGATATCTCTGAGCCACTAACACTATCGAATTCATATGAATATAAAATCAACTAATACCAGTTTATGAACTAGATTTTTTCGTGTACTATACCGCATCCTCACTACCACGCAGCGCTGTAAAAATGCAGAGAGTTCGACATGTTGTACTCCGTTGACTTGTTTCCACTCCCTTTACGCTAAATACGCTACAGCTGCTTCATTTTGTGTGGCATCACGGCATGGCGCTCACAAAAATCGTAATAAAAAGTATGAAGGTGGCATTAAACGAAATTGTCTGTAAAAGTGCAACTGTAGTAATTTCTTATTTGTTCTGCTTCTTTTTTTTAGCGAGAAAGTACTAAAAGTGAAATTATTGGTCACATTAACGTTTTTGACTTTTGCACTTTTTCTGAATTATTTGCAAGCAGAAATGAAACGCTTTAATTTATTGCACGGATATTACATATGTACGTACCTACATACAAAAATGAATAAATGTTTCATTACCTTTAACTATATGACGTAATAAAGGAAAATAAATCGGAATATATAAATTTTAAATGGTAAATTGAGTGAACCTTTTTGCTCAGTGAAATTTTAAATATAAATTACATGGTTTAGGAAGAAAAAAAGAGCTCTTTTTTACGGCAATTAAGTATAGAATATTTAGTTATGAAGAACTTACTACATATAAACATCCGAACATCCACAAATCGTTTTATTTCCTGTCTGTGCTTAAATATACGAACCATTCAAAAATCTTGGTATTTTTTTTCTTTTCATTTCAGCAACTACTAGGTAGAAACAGGTGTAAATTTCGGAAGCTTGTAACCCCGGAACCGCTGTACGAAAGGTTAAAAATTGTATATTTTATAACTCATTAATGTTCTTTTTAGCAGTTTTTTAATTTGTAATTCCGTATTATACAAAATAATTAAGTAATAAAGTTAACTAAACTATCAAAAAAAAAATGTAAAATTATAATTGTAAATTGTTTAATAATATACCGTTTATGGAAACAGAGATAAATATTATTTATCATATATGCTTTGGAAAAAATAGTTTTTTATTTGCCATAACTTTCTAATGGAACTAAATTGTTGTGGGCTATAAAAATGCATAATCCAAGATATTTTGAAAATTCAGATTAAAAACTTAATATATAGATGCAAATTTGTTGTATTTTATTGAAACTTTAACAAAGTTTAAAGCTTGGATATGGTTTTTATTATAAAATGCTCTGCATTTTCATAAAAAAATCAGTTCAACATTTTTTAAAAATTTGTCAATAAGTCCTTATCGTATAGTTATGATAAGCACTATATCTCAGAAATTATTTGCTCCCATTTGATATGCAGGGTGTTGGCTAACAAGGAAAAAACAAAACGGAAACAACTTTTTTTCAATTTAAGATAATTAAAAAAATTCGATATTTCAGCAATTTAAGAAGGTAATTTACTCAAATTTGATACCGCCCACTGTCAGAAACTATGAAGCTATTAATTAGTAAGCGTTATTTCAAAAATTATGCAAATCGTCTAAAAATCACGCCCGCCTTTCACTATACGTTAATCTAAAAAACTGATAAATATAATTTGCTCACATTTTGTGTAAAGGTTTTTAGAAAAAATAGTCGTCTGTAAGACCTTGAGCATTTCAAATTAGTAAAGAAAAATTTTGTAAAATTATAAATTGCGGGGAAAAAACCATGCGTATCGCTCAAGTTACACAAAATAAAAATATTCGGTATTTTTTTTTAAATTTAATTGCAATGAGAAAGCGTAAAAATCTATGTTTTTAAAAATTGGCTTAGTAGGTTAAAAGTCGAATAATTTTATTCTACTTATGTATATAGAAAATGTGAAAGTTTGTGTGTTCCCAAATGCCTGGACGGAGTTCGTCAAAAGTTAGCATATGAATAGCCCACCCACTAGGTTATAACAAAGGCTGAAGAGTTGCCACCTGTTAAAAAATTTCTAGTCAATTAAATAAATAAGTTAAATCACATATTGCTATATCCAGTCGTTGGATAGGTCTGGATAAGAATTGGCACAAATACATATAGTCCGTTATATTGGTTACCATAATCTGTTCAAAAGATTATAATCAATTAAAACGATGAATGAAATAAAATATGGCAATATGTTTATCAAACGAAAGAGGATTAATAAAGATTCGTTTCCGAAATGTTTTCAAAAAAGGTTGCTACCTGCTCAAATGCAAATTAAGTTAATTTAAAAAAATAAAAATAATTGACATTTTACCATACGAAATCGTAATTTTCAAGAATAATTTGAGAGCCAACCTTAACAATTTAAAAATGCGCAATTTTCAAACTAATTTTGAGGAGGTTGACACCTGTTTAAAATTTACGTAAAATTTTAATAAATGAAATGATATGTTGAAGTATGAGTCTCAAACAAAAAAGTTTTTAGAAAGCTTTATTTTGAAAATTGTTTTGGAGAGGGTTGCGATTCGCTTAAAAGAGAAAATGAAATTAGCTTATTAAGTTAAAGGAAATATACAGCATGGGATTCAAAGAAAGCAGGTTTATAAACCTTAATTATGAAAATATATGTATGTAAAGAGTGTTGCCACGTGTTTTAAAGTATTAATTTAATGATATATCTAAACTTACTGAAATATAACTGTATGACTCTGAAAGGAAAAGGAAAGAGATTACACGAAAATATGTCCGATGAGGGTTGCCACCTTTTAAAGACCGTTGATTCAATTTAATTGGTAATTGGTTTTTGTTGACGACTGAACAAATTAGGGTAAGATTTGGCACATATATATCGCCCATTATCTCTGTTATAATACAACCAATTTTTTTAAGGAGTTGCCATCTATTTAAAAGGATAAATTCATTTAAACAAATGGATAAAGTCAAATATAAAATTTAAATATTCCAATATGGGTATTAAACGAGAGGAGTTTAATTAAGCTTCATTTCTTAAATGTTATGAAAGAAGACAGTCCACTGCTTAGAGCGTAATGTAAAATATGGACGTCAAACTAGGAGGATTTAAAGAATTAACTAAAACTATAATAAGTTAAATCAAATACATTTATATTATAGGTCTTATGCCAAGGAATTTTAGGAAAGCTTTGTTTTAAAAGTACCTTGAAGAGGGTCGCCACTTACTTTAAAATGTAAATAAACTTAGGTTAGAAAGTTACAGAAGATATATGGCATGGGATTTAAAAGAAGTAAGTTTAAGGAAAATTAATCATGAAAATCAGTTGGCAATGAGAAAAATGCTTCAGCTAATAACCATAATCGAAAATTGCGAAGGAAGGTTTAATTTTGTATTAGATAGTAAAAAAGTAAGAACCTAAACTAAAAATGAATTTAAAAATTATTTCCTTTTCCTTTACATTCGAGTCCACTAATGTTAAGCCGAATGCCATTCGAACAAAGCCGCGGATAAAAGCTAATTTTAAGTAAACAAGTGTTTTAGGTTTTAAAAATAAAGTGTATAATATTAACAAGTATTGTTTATGTGAGCTCGAAACTTACACTGGGTACTTAAAGCTCGGCTACATTACATCTTATACTCTTCTCTACTTCTTTTTTTTTTAAATACATTTTTGGCTCAAACGGCATTTTTTTCGTCCATTGCTATCCGCGATGAATTATATAATTTTAGAAAAAAAGTCCTAATTACAATCAACTATTAATTTCCATTACATGATTTCTCAATCTATTTGCTCAAATCATTAGCTACTAATTTATCATAGTCATTTCGGAAAACCGGAATAAACAATCGAAAAAGCGAAAAAGCTTTCCTGTATAAGCAACACTAAGCCATCCCAGTCAAAGTCAAATGCTAACAGTATAATTTTAAAATAATTAAACTGCACCAAAACTAAAATACCTCACCGAATTTTTGCTTATCATGCAGCTGTGAGAAGGAAAGCTGCCTGACATTGAGTAGCAACAATGAGATGCCATGACTTTACAAAGTCACTTAACGCATACAATGACACGTACGCGCAATCATAAGGTAATTTACATAAGGAATTTGCACAACAACAATAACAACGACAACATAAATAGCAAACGTGATGACATCATACACAGCAAGTAAGTATGCACGCGCTCACTCATTAATCTTAATAAACTTAACAACGCGACAACTTCATTAAAATAAAATTGATTTCTAATGTCACTAACGAAGGTGCGGGCCAAGAAGGAGAAAAGCCAACAAAAAGATGTATGCTGATTATGTGAGTAGAGGAGTAGGAGGAGTAGGAGAGCTTAATAAGCACAAGTGTTGTTTTGGAGGGCTTGAGAAGTTGTGGAATTAGCAGCAGTAGTAGCAGTCGAAATGGCGGCATATGCCAGTCACGATTTACTTTTAGTAGAGAGCAACCCCCAAGCAACCTGTTGGCTGACGAAGAAAGTTGCTAAAAAATGAAAGTCATCGCTATTGTTGTAAGTAGCAAGCGTTGTTGATTTCATTATAATATGTATGTATGTATTTAAAGAATCGAAAACGCATTTAAATATCATTCAATAGTATAAGAGTCTGAGGTATCAAAACTCACCAACAAATAGCCTTTCTACAAGTTATTACTTGCAATTGGGTATATACATACGTTCTCCTGAGTATGCAGTTACAGTTGAGCTGGTATATCGATTCCCGAATCTTATACATAACTCTTGGCAACGCGGGAAACCCACGCGCGAGATGCAGTAACGTGTGTGGAATTTTGGGTTGCGCCTGAAAGAAAGTGAGGGAGCTTTTGCGAAGCCACTCCGATTCGGTTTAACAGCCCACAGCAAGCAGGCTTCTTTCTATCTTGGAGCAAGCGATTGCTATATAAATGTGTTTTGCTTTATTGTATGAAGCAGATCGTGTTTGACTCTGGTACTTGCTGCAAATAATGTAGTGGGACTCTATCACGAAGAGCGCCACGTCACTCCTATAAGGAAATAAGTAGAGAGCAAAACCGACCTGCTGACTTTTTCTACGCGTGAGCGATACAAAGAGAAGAAGAGAAAAAAGAGAATTTTACTTCTAAGAGTGGGAGAAACTTCTCAACTATGAAGAAGAACTCAGGCCAATATTTAGGGACGATATCTACATCCGTACCGGACGCAGACGAGGTGAGGACAGCAATCAGGCATCTCAAAAACAGCAGGGTCACTGAAGCTGAGCCATTTAAAGCTGTGGCGAAGATCTGGTAGGATAAATAGAGCAGCATAACTTTAAGCATAACTTGATATGGCAAATACTTTGAAGTAGTGAAGGAGTTTGTATATCTCCGATTCATCGATTCATTAAAGAATACGCCTTGCCAAACAGGTACTTTCGAAAAACGTTGAATAATAATTCATAGATCGCTTTTGCTTGGGAATGTCGCACGTATGAATGATCGTCAGCTCCCATCGCTGGACAAGGAAAGCAACGGCATGTATACAATGGAAAAACCATGTGCATAGAAATCTGACAGCACTTGGAATGAATAACAGGCGTATCTTCTCAAAGGATAGAGGCAATTGGCCATGTTTTTAGTCTCGGTACAGACCTGAAACCAAGGATAGTAAACTAGGAGCAACTGCAAATTTTTCCGACTTTTGCGCACCAAAAGAAACATTTAGCTCAATTTACGTCCTACTCGACATTGACCAAATAAATCTATATGTTTAAGATTATGCGAAATTATTAACATTCTGCACGCCTAACCACAATTTTTGGCGCGATTTCACGCAAATTGTCCAATATTTTTGAGCCCCACAATTTTTTTTTGTCCAACCCAATTCAGGATATCAAATGTGCGCCAATTACTGAAATACAGATTTCATCCATTTTCAAAACTTTGGTCAGGGTAATTCGTGTATAATGATATATCCCAATAAACTATAAAAAACTCTAATATTTTGTTATATTGAAATCGGTTCAACTCACTTAAATTTGCATATTTTTCCAAAATATTTTGGCAAAAGTCTTAAAATACAATTATTATTATAAATCCGGTGGAAAAGCATTAATATTTTTTGGTGAGGTCTGGTAGTGAACTTAGGTATGTTACAAATCTGTATAAAAGGAAAATTTAGAGACTTTATACATGACAATTTAATTGAAATTTTAATAAAATCCTCGAATAAAAAGTACACTTGAAAAAAATTAAAAAGGATAAAATAATTATTGAAATAAAAAAAGTTTTGCCATTCAATCGTAAAATAAATTTTTGAACTACTTGAAGTCACAAATTTTCAAAATAAAATTGCGCGGATAAACTTATGTGTTTCGCAAAAAAATTGCTTAAACGTTTGATTTTGCTATAAAACAATTTCATATTTTTTTTACGTTATAAATTATTTTTATCAAATCAGGTAGAATTTGAAGTTTTAATGTTCCACCCTTGGCTGAAGTGTGAAATAAGAGGGAGTAGAATCATTTGAAACGAACCTCCAAATGGGGGCGTTGACAAATCGCTCGAGGATGGTTGATAGCAGAAACGCTTTGCATACTTAGTTTGCCTCACTTGAGTGTTGCAACAGCGCATGCAACGACCACACGCGTAGCCTCATAGCATTAGCCCTCTCAAATAATATGCATTGTTGTATTCGCTGCACCATATTCCGCCACTTAAGTCACTTGCATTCACATAAAGGCGCCCACTCTCCAATTTTTTCCATCTCCACATGCATTTAAATGGGTAGCCTGAGAAATGTCACTCATACGCGGCGCTGCACCAAAACCACAAACTCAATTAACAAAGCCACCTACCACCTACCGCCTGCCACTTGGCCTACCTTGTTGCCACCTATGATAAAGAGCAGTTTAGTGGCTTAAGTAGTTCATTGGCAATCGCCTTGGTTGGCGCACACGCCCACTGTCAGCACCATATTTGCTACAATTGTTATTGCTAATCTGGTTGGTCGTTTGCTTTTGACTTTAATTGACTCACAAATCAAGCGCACCGAGGTATTTTACACCACAAATTGTACGGTAATTAGTGCAAGCACACAGTCGCAATGTCACTAAATCAGGCGAATTTCTCACACTCGCACCCACACACATGCACACGTATACACATAAACAAAGGTTTGTGTAAAAGTAAGTAGGTGTTTACGTGTAACTTCATCTCTTGCGCCGGCAGGCAGGCAGTATAAGTGGATGCCTGAGTTCATGTTTGTGGTAATTTATTATGTGGCAGCTGCCACATTCCGTTTAAATTCCGTTGTTGTTGTTGTTTCATTATTGTTGTTGTTGCTGCCTGTAGAAAACCACCTGCTAAGCGCATCTGGAAGTAGGTGTTGAAAACCGCTTTATGCTTATCATAATTACTCATGCTAATGAGCTATCCGCCTAGCATTAAGGTTTATGCAAATTTTACAGACATTCCAAGTCTCACACAGTTACACACTTGATGATTGCAGACTTTTGCTTAAGTACGCAGAGTTCAAAGTATTTTATTTTCTTATAATTTTACTTACTGAAAGGAGAAATTTTAGGTTTTATTTTATTCCTTTGTTGGAGCATTTTATGGGAATAAGAAACTGTGTTTCTGACACTTTCTTACACTAGGGTGCCTTAACAAAAAAAAGGTTCGGTTTTCCCATCGGATTCATAAAATTTTTGATGTTTTTAAAATTCTACAAAATATTAATTTGACAATACCTCCAAAAATGTTGATGCTATTTAGAACAGTTAAAGCTTAAAATGTCTGCATAAAATAGCCTTTAAAAATATTGATCGGAATCATAATAATGAAAATAGGTTCACTTGAAAAAAAAATTAAAATCACAACAAATTACCTTTGTAATGATATCCTATAAGTCTAAGCCAGTGAAGTGTTGGCTGCGCTATTCAAGCTAATCTTCCAAAAAAGGTCAAAAATAGCATCAAAAATTTCGTTGCTATTATTCCTGCTTTTTAGTTTTTAATTTTTTAATTAAGTTTTAGGTAAATTAGTTTTATACCTTTTACTCTGCTTTATGAACCGAGGTAAAGATGATTGCTTAAAAAAAAAATTTTTTTGAAATATTTTTATTTATAAAAAAATCACTCAATTTATGAAGGAAATTGCAAATCGGTACATAATTTCGATGAAAAAAAATTACAGATATTATTTATATGGAGAATGATGCGCTCTAATTTATATATGTAATTAAAGGGAGAAAGCGATTCTTCTGAATAGAATATGGAATCAATATTTTTTATTGACTTTTACTGTGCCTAAAATAATTAGTCCTCTGATTTGCCGTGAAATATCAGCTCATTCAATTTGATTTCTGAGATGTTTTGAAAATAAATTTAGTTGCATAAATTGCTTGTATGGGGAATGTATTTCATGGCTTGAATCAGAAATTATCGAACCGATAAATAATACATAATTTTTTCGTTTCTGCAAATCGAGAGCTGGTTTTGTTGAATCTAAATACTTATCCAAGATTTTTATAAAAACTATTCAAGTTTGATTGTGTTCATCAAAATATATATTTGTTATATGAGATCAAAAAGTTTTACAAAAATTAAGTTTTCTAGGTTGTCCTGAAGTTTTGAAAAAAGCCGTCGTGGGTATTGAGATATCTGGTTAAATGGAGTTATTAAAAAGTGTGAGAAATTACTTACTATTTGTTTTTGTAAATAGAAAAAATTGCGACCACAGTATCAAATATCAAGAGAACCTGGACAATGCAAACTTCATTTTTGCCACAGGGCTCGCTTGTAAGCTCAAAAGTGATATACTTGTATAACAAATGATCTCAAATTTAGTCAGATCCTTAATAATGACAAAATTTGTTATTCCATAGTTTTGAATATTCTAGTCGCTTTTCTGTGAAGAAGAACTGGATCCACTAGGTGGAGCTAAGGTAGAACTGTTTTGCAAAAAACTAGCTTTCAATAATTCTCTCTCCCGGCTTACCTGGGTAGGGTAGAAATTTTTAAGGTAATGAAACATACATACAGCGTATAGATATAGATATAAATAAATGCCTCAACAAGATATTATTTGAGATACTCTCAAAATTGCTAACATGTATTCCTTGACTATAAACGTTAAGTAAATGGATGGAAAATGGTATAGTTTTCAAATGGTTACTTGGATCTTTACATTTTGTTACATTATATTTTGTTAAATGAAGGCCGCTCGTTAATATTTGATTTGGGTCCGTTTTCTGATATTTTCCCTTATAAGCTCTAGATTCCTTCACGAATGTTCTGCTTCATATAAACCTCACAGAATGCCTGGTATATAAATATGGCTCGTACAGCTTGCCATGGTTTCTTAACATATACCGTAATTATAAGTACTTTAAAAATACCATAAATTAACTAACATTCAACGCTTTTTGCAAAAGTTACTCCGTATTCCAATAGAGTCATTTATTTCGATAACCTGGTTTATCTCCATATAAAAATACTGTATGTTTAGTAAAGTTATGATTAAAAGGATATAAAAACACTTCATAAAATGGAGTAGCACGCATGCTTTATAACTTTTTAAACTAACCTGAAACAAGGGGGAACATACTTAATGTCGCACTGAACTAGATAAAATATATATATTGGTAAAATATTTGCTGAGAGCTTTTCTATACCCCTCAACGTGAATTAATAAAGTTAACGCGGGAGTGGAGAAATTAATGCAGATTTTTAAACACTTTCTATGAGAATTCGAAGAAAGGATAAATATTTTTGCTTCAAGAAACAAATTTTTGCTTTGGTTCTGGTGATTAATCGGTCACCATTCTGAGCAAGTACATATGTGCGAATTATGTAAGTTTATTTGGAGGTGTTAAAGTGAAAATTGACATAAAATAAGAAGATTACGTAGCTTTAAGTAAACGTTCATTTACTTTATTATAAATAAATTGGAAGCCCATTAGCGGCATGAGACTCTTGGCGTAGGGCGGTACTTGGTGTAATCTGGAGATCATCTTTTCGTTCGAGAAATAACGCGTTCTTCAAATGTTTCCTTCCTATTGGAATAATATGTCTTCAGTAAACATGCCCTTCTACTGTGTAGTGGCTCTATAATGCTCAACGTTTTCTGATCACAATCTTGCCGTGACAATATTTTTAGGTGTATGGACCGATTAATCCACTGGTGGACTTAATCCTGCACAATTTGCCCAATTTGCCAGCGTTGTCAGATCAAACCCGGATAATCGAATCTTTAAGAAGCTCTATAGTAGTGTTCGAGTAGCTTACCAGACTTGTTTTTTTTTTTATTGGCAATGTGAGGCTCTTTAGTGACACTTTTGTAAAATGAAACAAAAACAAAACACATATGCTTATTGCTCTACTAATCCTACTTTCGCAACGTGCCTCGATCTAATCGTTTGAATTGTTTCAATACGTTACTCCTTTTTAACCAAACCCACCCGGGTTATAAAAAATAAGAAAACGACGGATTAATAACCAGTAGCCAAATGACAAACCACCGTTTTCTGAGTCATATAATACAGGAGCTTTGTAATAGCACATTTTTATTGCTACATACTAAACAATTTAAAGTTTGTTTTTAAAACAGTTTGTATATTCCGGTTTTCGTGATTCGATATATTTGTGGATTTTTTTCAAATATGGCTTAAATGTATTGACTTTGAGAAATTGGTAAATATGTGTGAATGTCAAAAACTCGTTATTTTAATGAAAAAAACTTGCAATTAGGTAATTTAAGAGCCATCGATATATAAACTTAATAAAACTACCTCATTTGATTTATTGTAGAATTTATATAACGATATTGTAGTAACTAAATTAAGGTGAGGGTTCCAGATTGGTGACTGTTTTAAATTATAGCATAAATGCAATATTGATAAAATCATCAAACTAACCAGCTAACTATTTATACATTTGCGATTACGTATTTACAAAGAACATAGAATTATAAGAATAGATAACACGTTACTTTTCCTTTTCTCGTCGATCAACAGGGTATCTCCTTCTCTTTTATTTCAATCGTTTAAGTATTTGGTCGAAAGAGTAGGCGCTACCCTGTTGATCTACGAGTAAAGCAAAAGTAACTTGTTGCCTCTTCTTATACTTCTATGTTATTTGGTATTTATTAAAAATATCTCTTCTATCGTTTACTAAGGACTAAATCTTCTCTTATCGAGGATTGTCCTAAACTAAAAGCAAAACAAAAAGAAAAACCTATGACAAACGTTCCTTATTTTGGCATAATTTTTACTTCGAGCGATGTTTTCTCTCCCGATTGAGTAAAGGTTTCTTCAAAATGAATTTCATTCCAATTTCTCTTTCCTTTGGTAGCTGATTTTCTTCAACCCAGATAATTTTTATTTTTCAGGTATTTTTTTGACAAATTTTTACAAATTCAAAATTTTTTTAAAAGAAAGGAAAATAGAAGAAATAAAGGTGAAACAAATCAGAATTCATCATCGTCTGCTATTTTCCTTTTCCGACTAGTTTTTCCTCGATTTTCCGCGACTTTTGGTTTCGGTGCCACATCGTCGGCTTTCGGCTGTAGTATTGCGAGCGCTAAGTACGAAGCACGCCCAATTTTGAACTTCAATACAAAGCGTAATTTCATAGATACAAATTGGAGCATAAACGATAGAGCATATCTTCTTTTATCAGAATCAATGAAAACCCGAAAATCGTAAGGTCGATTTTGTCATTCCACATCATATACATATATCTACAAACATCAAATTAACCGACAATTTTTATTACCTAAGTTCAATAATAATGAGTAATAAGCATTGATTGAGTTAATAAAATATTAATTTTATAACCCGAAATTAATAGTGCATAGCAAATGATGACTCTGCACCCATCGCAAGCGGTGAATTTTTGCTAAAGCGACACACAAAGATTTATGGCAGCAGACGTCAACAAGTCAAATAATAATAATAGATGGAAGAGGGTGAGAGCAAGATAAGGTACTACATCAGTTTCATTAAATGTCCTGTAAAAACCTATTACGACAAACATGAGAACGTACGCATACGCGCTTGTTAATATATTTTTACTTTCATTTATATATAGCTGGGAAACTAGATGTACATATACATATGTAAATACAGTGGCAATCATAATTTAGTAAACATACGTACATAGTTCAACACCTGCAGGCCGGTTAACAGTACTGGGTTATTTCTTAAGTATTGAGATATGGTTAAACTAATGTGAATATGTCAAATCCGATGCTGTGAAATTTTATATTTTTAATGCTAAATTGACCCAGAAAATTTTGTCATACGAGTGCGGTTTATATTCATTCTTATTTTCTCGCATTAATCAGCTTTAATCTCGGCTCCGGTCAGCTTCCACACTGCGCTGCCTCCGCGATTTTGAATAAAATTCTGCACCTATGCACCCAGTTCTAAATCTTATTTCTCTTATGGCACTGTGTTTAGCTAGTTTTCCGATTTGAATCATGATCGCACTTCGCTAAGGGATGTATCTCATGATATTGCAAGGTCATCATGTGGCATACCACGATCATTAAAAATTACATGAACATTCGGACGTCAGAAATATTATTTCAGATTGGATATCAATTAATTTGACTTCCGTGGTGATTCAAAAGAGGTCTGTAATATCGTGACAGGTGACCAATAATTTCCTCACATAGACCGATTGGTTTCTAGCAGTAATTTAAGTAAAATTCAAGTATGTTTTTAGTATACATAATGCAAGAATTTGTGAAGGACTCGAGGGTTCAATTATTTGAAATGTGAACTTCCAATGTGCTGTAACAGCGTTCTTGATATGGCAGGACATACCTTTAAAAGGTGTTCCAATATCTCTACCTCCTTGCATTTCTTGTATCCGTCGCTAGCAGTTAATCTCATCTTGGTTGCGTGTGATGCTAATACGTTGTGCCCTGTTAGTAAAGCTATTGTAATTCTACAGTATCTTAATGAGTGTGGTAGTACTAGGGGAGCTCGCACTTCTTCGTTTGATTTTCACTCGACTTTTGCAAGCCTTTCAGAAGGCCACTGCCCGTCTTTTTTTCATATCGGTCTACCCCATTACATATATCGTTTAAAACTATTTATATATAGTTTT